>CM046878.1:41335980-41935980 GCA_025667525.1 Glebionis coronaria
TTTAATTCATTAGTATAGTAATATAATATATACACAAAGATAAAAAAACAACACTGACTTATATACCACATAATATCAAACTTTAAAAACTGGAGCTCATATAGACTACTAAAACTTGCAGACTACTAACTTACACAAGTAATAAAACTAAACAAAGCATATAAACATATGTGAAGGCACCTCTAAATTTTACCTTAGTATATACCTTGACAAGTTCATGTAGACTACTGAACTTGCGAACTGCTTAAGTTATTTCATCATACCAGTGAACTTGCATACTACTGAACTTGCAGCTGATGTAGCCTAAATCACACAAAACACATATAACTTTAAGACTACTGAAATTGGAGGTTGTCAAAAAATATGGGTCTGGTACAACAGATCGTACGTATTTGACCCGGAGACTTTCTTGCTAATCTAGTGATGAACATTGCATCCCCCAAATCAAAATAGCAGGTAGTAAAACATGAATTTTGCATAAAATAGAGGTACACACGTTAACGTGAACCGGTTAATGCGCAAAATCATGAATAGAATTGTAAACAAAACAAAATCTTAAACATCAAAATCATCGTACCATTGTAAAGATGTTTGTGGAATTATTTTGCAGAAGAACGTGTCACAACTCACGACTCAATTCGAAAGTGGATCATGTGGTGGTTCTTTGCCTTTGATCGAGATTTTTTTCAAATGTGTGACCAGACAAGTTCTAATATATTTTCTACTTGTATCCTAAAAGGATATTAGAGCTCTTTTGTTACAATGCAAACCTTTATATCCTTCTTCAATAGATTATGAAGGAAATCCAATCCACTAAGAACCCTGATGTATACCCTGAGGCACTAGAACTGCGTGAAAGTTGCGCATACAAGGAGTGTTTCGCTCAATTTTCACATAAGTTTTTTAATGGCTCTGGATATACATCTGGTTTGTAAGTGGGTTGGTTTTCATTCATAATCTCTTGAAGACTGATATAGAGTCTTGCATAGTAACAAAAAGAGCTTTATACATCTTGTTAGATGAGAAGTGAGAAACGAAGGGCTTGATGAAATGAGTAGTCTGACACAGATCCGATGAAATAAATATTTGTAAACGGGGTTATTTGTTAGCATTATATGGTTATTGAGGTTAGAGGTCAGTCGTTTTTCTTTTATTTACTGCTTGTGGTTAAGTAGTTGATCTGAACGTGTCAGATCGTTTATTTTTTATTGAAAAATTCTAGACCAACGATATGGATCAACATGTATTCAGAGATCCTTGAAAGTTAATTTCTAACAGCGAGCATTTTTTCTATCGTCGTAAGTTCTTATTATTATGTATTAACAGATAGAGAATTGTCAACTTCTCTTTTCCTAAGTTAATCTCCATCCAAGTGAAACTGATCTGTAATATTTGTTTATAATTTGATTGCGCAAATAACTGAACACGCGTATCAAAAGAAATGTTGAATCGCTAATGCCAGTTTTCGTTCATTATATGTTCCATCTGAAACATCAGCGACCTGTTTTGTGATGGATAGTTGGATACATCTCTTCAGGATGGAATTTCGGTGTCTATGTTTGCAACAAAAGGTAAAAACAAATATAGCTATAACAATGGCCGGCTGTAAATCTTGATATACAATGTAAATTTGGCTTATTTAAGGAGCTATATCAAAAATAAACCGAATCATCCACTATAAATACGAACGTCAAGAACTCATATTAGGCATCTTGATCAGTATCATCATCTATATTAATTGACAAGAGAAAACAACGAACTCGGGATCATGGCGAACACTTCAATGTTTGTGACACTTGCCACTACACTCTCGATTTTCCTAATTCTCACGACATTGGCACAAAGCAGAGTTACCCTAGCAGGTAAGTCCTTCAAAGTCACTACCCTTTCTTCGGTTTTGTGTTCAAGTAAGTAAATCAATAAGTTTTTCTTGTCATATGTACATTGATGGAATCTGCTTGAACATATACACAGATGGCTTCCTGAAGGCAAAATCGGTTGTCTGTAATGAAGTTTATGGTGTGGAAGCTGGTGATGATTGCACCGCCATCAGCCAGGCATTTAAGATGAGTTTGGGATCATTTTTGGGGATTAACCCCAACATAAATTGCGAGTCGATCTTTGTGGGTCAGTGGGTGTGTGTGGATGGAAGTTCAGCTAAGTGATCAACATTTCAGAAACCAGCGTCGTATTGCTCAGAAGTGTCGAGTTTAAAAGAATAACTAGCTAAAACCTTCATTAAGCTAGCTCATGTTTAGTTGAATTTGCTATGTTTACTTTTGTATGTTGTATTTCAGATTGTGATATGAGGCACCTAAATCATTAGTTTGATGATTTATGGTGATAAACTTTTTCGTATTAATTATGAATGATTGTTTCGTTTAAAGTGTTTATGTTAGGAAATGCAAACACATAGGGTTATGGAACATGACAACTCTTGAAAAGGGTAATGCAAAACACAATGCGCAACCAATGTCACAGTCAAGAAATGACATACTCCGTCCGTTTCAATTTAATTGTCCACTATTGATCATTTTATTCAGTTTTCACCGTAAATTACTTTTTGTGTGTTATATAATACTTAATGTAAAATATATATGCATTGAGCTTTAAATATATTTTCATTGGTATAATTTTCATTAAGTATTACAAAAAAAAAAAATTACGGTCAAAGTTGAATAAAAAAAATCAAAAGTGGACAAGTAAATTGAGACTGAAAAAATATGTTTTTGCCAGACAAGCAAGTTAATGTTCTTTCTTTTTCTTCTTTAACCGGAGGTTTTACCTAAAAGCCGTTTTTCCCACGGGTTCATCTAAAAGTAAGAGCATGATCTATCTACATTTCACTTGATGCATACTTTGTTTCGACGAGATCAGGTATCGTTTTTGTTGGTGTGGTTATGGAATATAAATATATAAACGTAAAAAATCCCCGAATATTGTTATATATGTTGTGAATAGAGATAAAGAATAAGTGTATTCTTCTATTGAGATATCATTGAGGGTAAATAAAAGGAGTATTTATAAGACAAATATTAGGGTAAACCCTAATCACTATATGGGCCATGGGCCTTATGCTAGACATCCACATATTATTCATAACACTCCCTCTTGGATGTCTCTATATAGATAATACGCTTTGAGAATGTTGCCTCGTTAAAAACCTTGTCAGGAAAACCCAGTGGGACAAAACCATGACTAAGGAAAAGAGTGCAACGCGTATTATCTCCCTCTGATTACTTCATCACTTAAGATCTTTATCTCGCCGCATTCCAATATTGTGAATAAGCTTCTTGAATGCTGAAGTAGGAAGTGCTTCAGTAAATAGATCCGCCAAATTGTAGCTTGAACGAACTTGTTGAACTAGAATATGACCGCTCTTTTGTAAGTCACGAGTGAAACGAACTTCGATATCGCCTTTAATGTAACCTCCTTTGAGTTGAGCAATGCATGTTGCGTTATCTTCATACAAATTAAATCTGTTGGTGCTTCTTTCTCTGAAGAAATACTACATGACCTGCGTATGTGTTGTGTTACATTTCTTAACCAAACACATTCTCGACTTGCCTCATGGATTGCTACAATTTATGCCTGATTGAATGAAGTTGTTGCAATTGTTTGCTTTACCGAACATCATGAAATCGCTATTCCTCCACTAGTAAAAATATATCCAGTTTGTGACCAACCATTTTAAGGGTCAGACATATATCCTGCATCTGCAAAATCAACTAAACTTGTATTTGATGGGTTAGTGTATAAACCCATATCTCTTGTTAAAAACCTTACTAGATAAAACCCGGTGGGACAAAAATCTAGTGAAGGAAAATAGTACATTAAATATTTTATACGTTTAGGGATGTTGCCTCGTTAAAACCTTGTCGGAAAACCATGTGGGGACAAAACCATGGTCAAGGAAAAAGAGTACAACACATATATTCTCCCCTTGATGATCACATTACTTAAGCTCGCCAAGTCACTAAAATACACATTAAGGTGTATTAATAAAAGCATATGTATGAACACATATTCTTTGCATAATAATACATCATACATCTCGTTCAAGTTTTATCATCAAACTTTACAAGTTATTTATTTTCAACAAGTATGATCCTTAGCAAAAATTGAATTGTTCATTTTCAAATGACATATCTCAATCGATATTGTGATCACCAACTCTATAAATCAAGAGAGTCTTTCTAACATCATGTGACTTCATAAGTATGATTGTTGTTTATCCACATAAAGATACAACTTTATCTTTAGTTTTAATGATGCATACATATTTCATCATTAAGATGTTCAATTCTGGAACTAAGACAAACTTTGTCTTTTGTTGTAAATTCAATTTCTATGCACTTAATCGCCTTTTATAACCATAACTCCTTATTTGGCACAATACTACACACTAAGGCGATTATAACATATATGCTCAAATCATGAATAGTGTTCTCGAGAACTTTTCTTATATGCCTTAAGCATTAATTATCTCTAGCATGCTCCATGCATATTATATGCAATAATGAAATATCAATATCACTTGAGCTCTATTCATATATATATTTTAGACGCATACAATATTATCACATTGCCAGACTTATACAATATTTATTGGATCCACCACATGTGAACATGTATCTACATGATCATTTTCAAGTCTTTGAGAAATATAAGTGTGCCATCATTTGCAACTTATGCATATTTTAATTTCTCTCTCTCATAAAGACTATTGCATATCCAATAAGTCTTATTAATAGATTGTAATCTTCAACCATATGTCTCATCACAAGAGACCTCCATTATTCATTATATTCTTGCGTCATTAATATTTTGGATATTCATCTATCCATGATCCTCACATTCACTTTAGCGCTATATTCTTTATTATCATTATCATTCACATTATCATATATATCCATCGACGTCGATTCATTTATTTTCGATTCCACACTTTACAAGACATTGCATTCTCTCATTTATTGAGATCTCATACTATTTCATGTACCCGGGATTTTCTCAATTACCTTCATGTCTAGTGTCTCTTTAGGAGACTATCACGGGGTCTTTATTACCTCGATTCGACCATCGTAATTTTCTTGCTCCATATTATCTCTTTAATCGAGGATTTTTATTTGGAATCGAATAGTCTATCACGTTGCAGACGTGCCATAGACTTACTACCAATCATTGGTTTTATTGTTGGGACATCCATTTTGATCGGAGCACTAGCAGCTTATGTGATCTAGTCACTTTATTTAGGTCACTAACCTTGTCTAGCAATTACTAGATCTGGAATATAAATTGTCCCATGAACTTTATGTTCATATTCATTACTTGTGAGGATCAACTTTTCATTATCATAATTCATTCCAAATTTTTCGCTGCTTATTCTCCCCCTGAATGAATTATCATTATCAACATCCCATTTTGTGCGTTGTGGTGGATGTACTATGATATATATCGCACATTTCAATATCTCTTATGGGAACGATATGGTTTGTGACCAAAAACCATTATAACGGGAGGATTCATTATTGTTGGCAAGATGCGAATTCATATGTTCATATGTAAAAAATTGCCCCATAAACTGAAACTCTAGTTCTCATAATTATAGGCTTTAGAATCAACTAAAGACGTTTTATAAATGTTTCCACAAAAGAAATTCGCGTATGAACATGGGCTATATAAAGTTCAACACGTATTTCAATAATCGCCCAAACTTGTAAGCATTCACCACTATTCTCAATAATCATATTGGAAAATCACGCTCACATCGAGCCACTAATCACGCCAACTTGAAGTTGCGTATTTGATGATCATTTTGACGATGCATCGATTTATAACTCAAAATGATCCACATGAGACATGTATAGGCCTACATACATGCTCTTTTTATCTTTTCCAAAATTTCAAGGAATGCGTCCTTATTTATTTTTAGTAGTGATAAGTAATGAATTTCCATTGAGAACAATGAAGTAATCAAATCATATCTGAAGAAACTCATGGTTCTTCTATAACTTTCACATCATCATTGACCCGGGATGGTTTAACCGGTCATGCCAATTATTACAATAATATTGGCTCATAAACTTATACTTTATGGCCACATGCTTCAATTGCACTTGACTATACACGAAACTCGAATAACGTGTCATATAGTCTCCAATTTACGTTAGCTTATATCATGATGAAAAGAAAATTCATAAATATGAAATAGAAAAATCGCGTAAACACATAAACCACATGATATAATAATTCAAATAGCAAACTCAATTGCATAAATTCTAGTCAATGAACCTATCATATTCCAGTATTAAATATATTCATTATTAAATATTCATTATGCTTTTTATCGACCTTCATAATATTTTGGGTGGTTACATTTTTTGTATTTATTTGGGAGGGATTATATCACACAAAATTAATTGCTCATGTTAATCAATATAACAAGTCTCTTATTAGAGGAAAAAAAAAACCATCAAAAGCAAAATATTTAATTTTCTTTGTTCATCTTCTAGTAGAACTACTGGTGACATATGTGAATAAAGATAACACGAGTAGCTTAAGGCTAATCTTCGATACTCATTAATGTTAATCGATGACACAAACATCAAACATTTGACTTAAATCATGATAGTGAAATGAAAATACTCAAATTAAATACCATAAGCTTAATTTTGCGAGGGGTATGCAATTACAATTGCACATTTATACATCGTATTCATATATACTGTCTACGCATGTATCTATAGTTTCTTTATCTTTAGATCATGTTTATATGATGTTACTTAACTAGTAATCAAGTCTATAAGCAAAGTGTAATTAGCTAGATAAGTTCAATATTGAAGCAAAATTGAGTTACCTCCATATATTTATATCACACTCATTGATATCAATTAAGCACACAAATAGTATGATCAAATAGACTATACTATAAACTTAAATTATCAAATCCATATCAAAATATATAACAAATCAATTAAAGTCGATACTAAATTTCATGAGTACTAGGCAAATGAAATCAGAACACAAATTAATCATGAGTATAAAAGTAATACCTAGTATATAAAATACTTACAAGTCTACAATTGTATTGGATTCATATATAATACTATAGAATAGTACTATAATTAACATATGTCTTCATAAATTAAAAGTCATTATAGATGTTGGTCTTCATCTAAGCCGTAAACACAAATACATTCAGAAAGTAATAATAAAAAAAACCAATAATCAGTTTCAAATATTTGTTTACTTATATGACAAAAGTCTATATTCTATAAAAAAAAACTTCAAATATTTGTTTACTTATATGACAAAAGTCTATATTCTATAAAAAAAAAACTAGATTAGCTATTAAGGAATCGATATCTTGAATTGACAACGCTTCTATTAGAATATGTTATATTAAAAACTTATATATTGGTTAAGAAATAAGATTTACTTGCATCAACTATTATATGAAAACATACACTCACCGTATTGAATTATATGAAAACATGTCATACCTAAATCAAAGTATTTACACCATACACTTCATACACAAATCGTTTAAGAATGATAATAAATTTGTCATGGTTAATGGTACGTTAAAGCCTAATTAATAAATCAAATGTTGAGATCTCGTTGAAGCCATATGCAATCTTTTGATTCGAAAAAGTAACCTCATGCGTATATTAATATTCTAGTAACATGTTTTACTAGGTACTCCGTATGATATAGAATCATTGCCAAAACGGTTTGTTTTTCATGGATTTAATGATTATATAGAACAGTTAATCTTAATTGAACAATTATGAGTATATATCGGAACAGTTAATCCTCATACACATAACACGAGACATGTTAATATCTTATTTAGTTATAATATTAATATATGACTAAAACATTCATACGAAGTATATCCAGTATTAGTTAATTAATAAAGCACGAGGCATTAAAATCCAAACAATAAATTATCAAAATAGTTGATCTTATAACTTGTGCAAGTAACAACAGTGCCGGACAATATTCAGTAAAAGGACGAAGACATACCAGTAATCGTGAGAAGAAAATAAAATCAATAACTCAACTGTTAGAACCTGCTGATAACGTGTTGTGAATAGAGATAAAGAATAAGTGTATTCTTCTATTGAGATATCATTGAGGGTAAATACAAGGAGTATTTATAAGACAAATATTAGGGTAAACCCTAATCACTATATGGGCCATGGGCCTTATGCTAGACATCCACATATTATTCATAACAATATAGGACTTTTAGCTCTCACTTTTATAAGTTGAAACCATTCAAATTTCAAAAGACCAGTAAAACAATTTCGTTCACATAATATTAGGCCCAAATGTAGTCCAAAACTCAATAGCCCAAACATAGCTAAACCCTAATGAAACATTATAAAATCCAACAACACAGCAGCTTATAAGTTCGCCGTATCCACATATTAGGGTTACCACTACCACAATCTCCCACATCATAGATCTCGCTGTCCTTTCTTCTTTTTAGTACTTTCCTAAAGCCATGTAGCTACAATCTTGGCTTTTGGGTTCAGAATTGATATTAGTACAAAGTATAATGGGTATGCTACTATTTCATTTATGCTAATTTCAGTTTCATTTTATAGGTGATTTACTGTAGCTTATGTAATGTTCAACTAGAGTTTATAACAACTGGTAGTTGAACTCAAAACTCAACTATGAATTCAAGAAAGAATAGAACCCAAAGTTGTAGTTTTATTGATGAAATGTTGAGAGAGAATTACAGACTGAAAGGGAGTTTAACAAAATGATCAATGAATGAAATGACAAGAACAACAAGACTATTTATAACAGAAAAATGGCGCCAAAGTTAGTTAGAAGGGTTGGAGTATTTCACGTGCACCTCACGTGTCTAGCTCACAAGCTATGCACGTGCACCTCACGCGCCGAACCCTTCTGCTCATAACAATGGTTTCCCCTTCAAAGACCCTTGACCTCAAGGGTCAATATCAAATTCAGGAAACCTCTTCTCAATGTCAGTTAAGAGTTCCCAAGTAGCATCATCTTCTGTACTATTAGACCACTGAATTAGACCATAGACCACTGGCCTATTTCCAAGCTTAGCTAACTTCCTGTCTAACAACTTGAAAGGACTAGCAGCTATCACTCCTTGGGCATCACATAAAGGCAAAGTTCCCATAGTTGCCTCAAGAGAATGACACTTCTTCAACTGAGAAACATGGAAAACTGGATGAACCTGAGCTGATAGTGGTAATTCCAATTTATATGCTACTTGGCCTTTTCTCTCCAGTATCTTAAAAGGACCATAAAACTTAGCTGACAGCTTATGTTGTTTATGAATTCTGATAGTCAACTGTCTGTAAGGCTGCAACTTTAAGTAAACAAAGTCTCCTACAGCAAATTCCCTATCACTCCTTTTTCTGTCAGCATAAACCTTCATTCTGTCTTGAGCAGCCTTCAAATTAAACTTGAGTAAAGCAATGGTTTGTTCCCTAGCTTGCAAACTTCTATCCACCAACTCCACAGAACTATCCTTAGGAGTATAAGGAACATGAAAAGGAGCTGGTTGTCCATACAAAACCTCAAATGGTGTAGTATTGATAGAGTTGTGAAAATTAGAGTTATACCAATATTCAACCAAAGATAACCATTTCATCCACTCCTTTGGTTTCTCCCCAGTCATGCATCTGAGATAAGCTTCCAAACACTTATTAACTGCCTCTGTTTGACCATCACTTTGAGGATGATAAGATGTAGACATACACAACTGAACTTGAAGCACCTTGAACAAGGATTGCCAGAATAAGCTCACAAAAAGTTTGTCCCTATCACTGACAATTGTAGCAGGCAGGCCATGAAGTTTATAGACGTTGTCCAAAAAGGCTTGTGCCACTTGTGCAGCTGTGAATGGGTAATTAAGAGGAATGAAGTGGGCATATTTGCTCAATCTGTCCACCACTACCATGATAACTGATTTCCCTTGAGATACAGGCAAAGCCTCAATAAAATCCATGGATATGTGTTGCCACACCTTTTCTGGCACTGGAAGTGGTTGCAGCAGGCCTGGGGAAGCAGCCAAATCCGGTTTATTCCTTTGACAAACATCACAAAGAAGAATGTGTTGTTTCACCATTCTCCTAAGGCCCTTCCAATAAAAATAAGCACACATCCTTTTTAGAGTAGCCTGTACCCCTGAATGCCCCCCAATTGCAGAACTATGGAAGTGAGTAATGAGTTTGAGTCTGAGGGTATCATCATTCCCCACTACCAGCTTACCTTTTCTTCTCAATTCATTGGCAGCCCAAGTGTATTTTGAGTTACCAACAGACCCTTGTTGTAAAGCTTGAATCATAGACTGCAACTTTGAATCAGTACTCCAAGTTTTCCTCACAGCATCAACTAGCTCATTACTATCAAGGGAGAGTAACATTTGACTTAGCTGTCCTTGTTGTTCCACCCTTGATAAGGCATCAGCTACAACATTTTCCTTACCTTTCTTGTACTCAATTTCATAATCAAACCCAAGTAGCTTAGGCAACCATTTGGATTGAAAAGGAGTGGTAATCCTTTGATCCAACACATATTTAAGGCTAAAGTGGTCAGTTTTATCTTAAAATGCCTATCTAGTAAGTACCCTCTCCACTTTTGTAATGCTAAGACCACAGCTAGCAACTCCTTTTCATAAGCAGAAAGTGAATTGTGCTTTGGAGCCAAGGTTTTACTCATAAAAGCAATTGGATGCCCCTCTTGTTGTAAAACTGCACCTACTCCAAAACCTGATGCATCTGTTTCAATGGTAATCTCTGCTTCAAAATTTGGAAGTGCTAATACTGGTGATTCCACCATAGCTTGCTGCAACTTCTTAAAGGCTGAGGTGGCCGACTCAGTCCACTTGAAAGCACTTTTCTTAAGTAAATCAGTTAAGGGTTGAGCAATTGCAGCATACCCTTTAATGAACTTCCTGTAATAGCCAGTAAGTCCCAAAAAACCCCTTAATTGCTTCACATTGAATGGAATAGGCCACTCCAACATTGCTTTGATCTTGTGAGGGTCTGTGGCTACCCCAACATTGGAAATAATGTGCCCCAAATACTCCACCTGAGTTGTACCAAACACACACTTACTCATCTTTGCAAACAAGCTATGCTCCCTCATTACTTCCAATACCATCCTCAAATGATTTAAATGATCTCCATGAGATGAGCTATAGATCAAAATGTCATCAAAGAAAACTAAAGTGAATTTTCTCAAAAATGGCCTGAATATGTTGTTCATCAAGGCCTGAAATGTAGATGGAGCATTTGTGAGACCAAATGGCATGACCAAGAACTCATAGTGGCCATCATGAGTTTTGAATGCTGTTTTATATATGTCCTCCTCCTTCATTCTGATTTGATGGTATCCAGACCTCAAATCTAACTTTGAAAACACTTTTGACCCATACAATTCATCAATTAGCTCTTCTATCACAGGAATTGGAAACTTATCTTTGACAGTCTGTTGATTCAGCTGCCTGTAATCTATACACATTCTCCAAGTCCCATCCTTTTTCTTAACCATGACAATAGGAGAAGAAAAAGGACTGTTGCTTGGCCTTATAACTCCGGAATCCAATAACTCAGTCACCATGGACTCTATAGTATCCTTTTGTGCAGGAGGATATCTATAAGGCCTAATGTTTACTGATGTCACCCCTTCTTTCAATGGAATTCTATGATCCAAGCTTCTGTTGGGTGGTAAACCACTAGGAACAGCAAATGCATCATCAAACTCATTCAACAATGCTTGAATGTCAGCCAACAATTCCCCTTTTGGATTGCTTCCTTGCATCAAGTTTAAAGAGACAGAAGGCCATACAGAGTATCCTTGTTGCTCATGACCCTTGACTTGTTTAGTCAAATGTCTTCCTTGCATCCACTGCAATTCAGACTGTCTAGTACCCCTCAATACCACTTTCCTTCCTTTAAGTTTGAACTCCATTCTTAATTCATGGAAGTTGAACTTGATATCACCTAAGGTAGACAAAAACTGAATACCTAGCACCATCTCACACCCTCCCAAAGGCAAAATCATGAAGTCAGCCTCAAAAGTCTCCCCCTGCAACTTCCATTGAAAAGACTTGCATTCATGTTGACTAACCAACTGATTTCCACCAGCCACAACCACTTGCAAAGGACAAGTAGCCCTTAAACTGCAGCCCAACTGTTTTGCCTTATGAAGGTCTAAGAAATTATGAGTGCTTCCACAATCAACTAAAATGTGGATAGGTTGCCTATTAACTTGTCCCTTAACCCTCATAGTTTGAAAAGTATGAATTCCAGATATAGCATTCAAAGAAATTTGAGGAGGGTGTTCTTGCATTACAACTTGTTCTCCTTCTTCCAAACACTCCTCAAAACAATCTTCTTCTCCTACTTCCTCATGGTCTTCTGAACTTGTCAACACTTCCAACACGAATACTTGCCCACTACACTTGTGACCAGGCACATACCTCTGGTCACAATTAAAACACTGGTTCTTTGACCTCTTTTCCTCATACTCCCTCTTAGTCAACTGTTTTCTACCATTATTCATAGTATTTGGGGCTGGTAAAGCCAAAAGTGGTGGTTTACTAGTAATATTAGGAACATTTCCACCCCCATTACTTCCATAACTAGTACTAGCATTGGCTTTATACCCTGAATAAACTGGTTTTGAGTATACTGGTTTGGATTTAGCTCTAGACTCATTAGTGGCTTCTTGTAGGTTTGCTAAGCAGTAAGTATCGGCTAATGTTTGAGGCTTGAACATTCTAACCATCATAGCTATATCAGTATTCATTCCCCCCAAAAACATACTGATTGCTTGTGATTCAGTAATATCTACTTTGCTTAACAGAGTATCGAATTGATCTTGATATACCTTAAGAGCACCAATCTGCCTCAAATTCTTCAAATCGGCCATGGGATCTTCCACAACGGCACCAAACCGCTTAAGAATCTCTTCTTCATACCTTCCCCACGCAATATTGACTCCATTCCTTCTCTCAAAGTGTCTATGCCAATCCAGAGCCTTATCATGAAGGTGAATGGAAGCAATCTTGACCTTTTGATCATCAGGCACATTATCATACTGAAAGAACTGGTTGCATCGATAAATCCATCCTTTTACATCGTCTCCATTGAATTTTGGAAATTCGAGCTTAGTCAGCCTTCCATAGCCATTAACCCTATTACCCTGATTTTGAGCCCCCACACCACCACGATTTTGTAACTCAGTGGCTAACGTTTCTTGCCGAAGACACACACCATCAATTCTCTGTTGCATTGCAGCCATGGCAGCAGTCACAGCCGCTTGGACTGCGTCAGTGATCGCTTGGCGTGTAGCATCATCCATATTGGATCTTGTATTAACCATGATTAGTGATGTTGTTTTGTTATGGAAACAGGTATAACAGAAAATGAGTTGGTTGTAACAGAAAACGGTTGGTTGTAACAGAAAAGGGTTGGTTGTAACAGAAAAGGGTTGGTTGTAACTGAATTGTAACAAGATGAAGGAAAATAACAGAAATGGAGGTGAGAGGATATGAGCCCCAAGAAGGAAAGCTCTGATACCAAATGTAATGTTCAACTAGAGTTTATAACAACTGGTAGTTGAACTCAAAACTCAACTATGAATTCAAGAAAGAATAGAACCCAAAGTTGTAGTTTTATTGATGAAATGTTGAGAGAGAATTACAGACTGAAAGGGAGTTTAACAAAATGATCAATGAATGAAATGACAAGAACAACAAGACTATTTATAACAGAAAAATGGCGCCAAAGTTAGTTAGAAAGGTTGGAGTATTTCACGTGCACCTCACGTGTCTAGCTCATAAGCTATGCACGTGCACCTCACGCGCCGAACCCTTCTGCTCATAACAGCTTAGTTTATCATGCCCATGATACTGTACTTTTTATGGATCTTGTTTGATATCCATTTCTATACTGTATTTGTTTCGGATTATATGTGGGCTTATAAGCTTATTTGATTTCGGCATATATCTTATAAGCCCTATTTTTCTGGCTTATTTTGAGACTTATATAAGTTTATAATATCAATGATAAACGTATATAAGTCCACAAGTCTCGTATTAAGCCGGAAAATAGACGTTTATGAAATATGAGCCAAAATCAAATAAGCTCCTAAGCCCACATATAAGCCGAAACAAACACCCCCAAGCTTAAATCTAGGATTCATATTTTTTTTCAACTGAAATGAAATTAATTAGGTTTCACTTTATGTTTTGTTGATTGTGTGTCATGATTTTGCATCTAATCATATAATACCTTGCAATTTTGCAGATGAAGGCCTCGGAAGAATTAAGAAAAATTGCTTGTTGGATCGTGTGTTCGTAACTGCGAAGTTTTTAGTTGTTGGCGAGAAGTGGGACTAGACAGTTTTTAGTTTCTAATTAGTCATGTAACATGGTGATATGTAACTATGCAAAACACTATATATTGTCTTTAACAGATCGTGAAGGTAATCCAATCCACTAACAATCTAGATGTATATCCTGACGCATTGGAATCGGTGTGAAAATTGCGCAAACAATAAATGTTTTGTTCATTTTTCACATCGGTTTCTAGTGACTCTGGATATCCATCGAGAGTGTAAGTGGGTTGGTTTACATTCACAATCTCTTAAAGGTAATACATAGAGTTTTACATAGTTACAGAAAGAGTTTTAACATCTGGATAGACGGTTTTGTGGCAGTCTGAAAGGGATCGATCTTTATGTTATAATATAAAACTGCATATCTTATCTTTAATAGATTATGAAGGTAATCTAATCCACTAACAACCTTGATGTATATCCTGAGGCATTGGAACCGCGTGAAAATTGCGTATACAATGAATGTTTTGCTCCATTTTCACATTGGTTTTTAGAGACTCTAGATATCCATCGGAGCGTGTAAGTGGGTTGGTTTACCTTCACAATCTTTTGAAGACTATATATATAGTTTTGCATAGTTACAAAAAGAGTTTTAAACATCTTTTTAGATGAAAGTAAGAAGTGGGTAGCAGAGCAACATATTTGTAAATGTGGAATTTGTTACCGTTGTGGTTATTGAGGTCATATTGTTGTTTTAATCTATTTTTTTGCGGTTCAGTAGTTTATATGAATGTGTTGTTTGTGGTTAAATACTTTTATATGAATGTGTATTATTTATGTTTGATTGAACAACTTTGGATCAACAATATGGGTATCTAACTCCCTTATAAAAGAGATTAGTATCTCCCTCCTATTAATACAAAAAAAATTAAGTAGTACTACTAAATTAACATGATATACCTCATTTTAAAGCACAAACTAAAATATTGTTTAAGGAATACAATTTAATAAGCCAAGTGTACAAATGTTTCACCATACAATAATTACAAACTTTTTAATGAGTAATTAATACTTTTAATAAACACCCCATTATAAAAATATATAATATTATATACACATTGTACAAACATTAAAGAGCATTTATAGTATACTAATACATCAAATGAATTATATAATTGAAAATTGGTTTATTGCATTTAGTTCTTTTTCCTTTAATCATTTACTTAACTTTATTTGAATTTTCATCTGTATATTACATATAATGCTAAAGTAATAAAATCCCTCGATTGAAATCACGTTTTTAGATGAAAACTGTTGATTCAGAACTTATAATTGAAAAAATACGAATTAACACCGAAGAATTTAGTCACAGGGTACCCGCCGCCGCATCGCGCGGGTACCCTGCTAGTATTTAGTTCAAAAATAATCTCAAAAACATATTGAAACATTCCCTTTTTTTTTAACATATATTCAGATTTCAGAGATCTTTTTTGCTTGTTTGATGCGTCAGTTTTTACCCATTTATTTACATACCCTTCTTTAAACAAAAATAGTTTAACTTCAAATAATTGACTTAAGTCACAAGTCTTTTGTTCCATCGAGAAGTGAGATTCTTTAACCAAGATAAAACATACACGTGGTCACAGGGCTGAGCAATAGACCGGAACGGATCGAAAATTAAAATGGTCTAAAAACCTTGAATTAAGATCGGAACGAAATGGTCCGGTTTAGGTCGGTCCGGTCTTGTCCGCTCTTTGGTCTAATCCGCTCCTATTAAACATAATTGAAAGATTTTTTTAGTAAAATCGAACCAGACGGAATCGATCGAATCAAAGACCGAAATGGTCTAAAACCTTTGACCGAAAACCAAATCAAAATTATACGGTCTGATCTAAGTGAACGGTTCAAATGCTCGGCCCTACATGTGAATGGTTAACGTAGAAAATATGAACCGACTTTTTGTTATATAAAGCAATTCTCTAAAGAGAATTGTTACAACCACATAATTTTTACATAAAAATTTTCACATAATAATGTGTCATGTGACTTGAACCAATGAGTGTTTTCTTTTTCCACTAACACTTTATTTTATAACCAATTGTTTTGTTACACCTCATTATGTGAAAGTTTTTATGTAAATATAGTGTGGTTGTATCATTCCTCTTATATAAAATCAAGTTTATATGTAAAGTTATGGGGTGTCACGTGTTTAAGCAAATCAATATATATTGTATGTAACCCTTTCAAATGAAACCCTGATAAAACAACATCAATGTGATCTATTTCTAAAACTACATCAATCACATCATCCCACAAGAAATAGAACTTTCCAGATATACTTTAGCTCCATTGTAAGATACAGTCAGTGTTCGGTTGAATCTTAATTCTTTCAACTCACAAGCTTTGGACAAGTAGAACTTACTAGAAAAATTAAGACAAAATTCCAGATAAATGATTGTATTTGGTAGTGGTATAACAAAAAAAAAGGATGTATTTTGATGGCTTAGGAAATGTGAAATTTGGCGAAGCGCGCCACCTTTTTTTACGCAACTTATTATTGGTTGGAGGTGTAGCTTGAAGATGAACATGGAATTGAATGAAAGTCATTGGGATGGTTTCTGGTCGCGGCGTGTTAATTGTCGAGGCGATCCTTATCTGAATTCCAAGATTTGATGTTAGTGACTGATGGGATTGGTCTTTCGATTAACATGTAGGTCTCTTTCTCAATCAAACAATTTTCAAATATTAATGAATTGCGTCTTTTCAAGATCACTGCTCTGGCGACAAGTCTCATATGTGAAAATCTTTGGATCCTAATAAAGTCATCTGATACATATGGACAGTGGCGGAGCCAGAAAGTTCGACTTGGGGGTCAAAATTTGATATTTTTTATAAACTACACTATAAAACGGTTATTAAGGGGGTCAAATTTTTAAAAAACTCGAAATTTTTCGAAAATTGACACTACGATATTTTCGCTAGGGGGTCACATGACCCTCTTGACCCCCCCCCCCCCCCCCCTCTTGCCTCGGCCTCTGCATATGGAGGCTTGTGAAGGATATAAGCTGCTTCTGTCGACCAAGCTTCAACTTCTCGATATTAATTTCCATACATTGATGTGTCCGTATGCCAATCCTATTTTCGTTCATTGTTTGAGGGTCAAGCCTATTTGGCTCAAGTTGTTTAGTTGGTCGGGTGTCGCTCCTCCTAATGGAGGTTTGTCCGTTACGGTGCTCATGGAGGTTTGTCCGTTACGATCGCAAGGCTTTTCATGGAGTTTGTTATGCTGGGACAATATGGCTTCCCGAGATAAATGACTTGATATAGTTTGATTCATCTTATAAGATCTTTACCTCACATTTAAGAGCTTTGAGCATTGAGAAACTATTTTACACATTATAATTACAACCACAATTACGTTATCAAACGTTCTTTTTATTAAAAATCACAACTACTACTCAAAACCACTGCTCACAGCTTCCGTTTGTTACTGCTCACTGCTACCACTATTTTTGCCAAAGATACCTATAATGTAAAAAAATTTATTGCCATTTTTAGGAGACCTGATGCAAGGGCAACACGTGCATACACATTGAACCCTCTAACTTGAATCCTAAGGCCCCGTTTGGTTCGTTGTAATTGGATGTAATTTGATGTAATTGTAATTCAATTATATTACATAATCTGTTTGGTTCACAGAATGAAGGGAATGTAATTCACTTTACATTACATATGGTGTTTGGTATACTACGTAATTGTAATTGGGACATTACAATTACATCAAATGATGTATTTCAGATTACATAGGAACTTGGATGGAATGTTTTGAATTACGTCGTAATTCGTAATTTTATACTTTAAATCACTATTATTATTAAATATTAATAATCAACTTTATTATTATTATAATTATTATATTATTATTATTGTATTAAAATAATATAATAATAAAAAATTTATTTTTATTATTATATTATTATATTAAAATAATATAATAAAAATAAATTTATTGTTATTATTATATAATAAAAAATTAAAAGTTAATAATAATAACTTTTTTTATTATTAACTACTATTATTTATTATTATTTTTATATTATTATTTATAAATTTATAAATTTTTAATTTATATTTTTTAAAAAAATTTGGATTTATTTTATATAATATTTATTTATTATTAATTTATTTAATTTATTTTTTATTATTTTTTATTATTTTCATGATTATTTTTAATAATTTTATAAATTTATATTTTAATTAAATATTTTTATTTTTTATTATTATTATTATTTATTTTAATATTTTATTAATATAAATATTTCTTATTATTATACTTTTGAAATATTAAATTAATATAACTTATTATTATTTTATGTTAATAAAAAAAATATTTTTTATTAAGTTAATATTTTTTATTAAAATAATAAATTTTATTAAAATGATAATTTTTACTAAAATAATAATTTTATAAAAATAATAATTTTTGTTAAAATAATATTTTTATAAAATAACAAGTTTATTTTATTTTAAATTATTTATGTTTTTATTATTTTATTTTTATTATTCTATTTTATTTTAAATATTATTTTTTATTATTTTTTATGGTTTATAAAAAAATTAAATTAATTACGGTCAGACTCAACCAAAAACATCTCAGATTTTATTCATTACAATTCCACAACATTACAATTCCAACACATTCCCATTCTTTCAAATACAGTTACATCAAATTACAATTCCTTACAAAGATTACAATTCCCTTAAAAAAATTATGCGAACCAAACGGGACCTAAAAGATATTTTACTATGCAATTTTCGGACAAGTTGAATTTGCTAGGTAAAAAATGTACTGTAAATAGTAAATACTAATAAGTACATGACCCAGGGGTATTTTTGTCATAAACCAAGTAAACGACGACCTTAACGTTCTTATATCCGTGATCTACTCACTTGATGGTGGTGACTGTTTTGTTATTTAGCACAAATGGGCCATGAGTATTGGTATAAGTCTAAATCATCTCTTACGAGTATTTCTTTTCTACAAAGATAGTATACATTGAATAATTGGCTTTTAATAATCATATAGTAAATGTGAAAAATAGTCACTGTTGCCAAGAAAAATTGTTTCTTGTATATTTTTGAGATGCTAGCTTGCGTGCTATTCTATCGTTTTAGATCATTCAAAAGGTTTCATACTTGGAATTGCATCATTACAAAATTGCGGCTGCGGCTACCCTAAAACTAAAGATCTACTAGTGTGATGTTTTATACTTATATTTATTAATAATGATGATAACTTTAAATTAGGATAACTTTGAGGAATAATAAACCATTTCATATAAAAATAGTATTATGGGAATGTGATTGATGGTGAAAGGTATTTGTAAATCTGTGTAACATTCGTCACAATATTATATACTGTAACATATAAATATAAAAAATCTTCTTAATTTATATGTTTACACATTTTCATACATCATAATGACCTTAAAATCTTCTTACTTTGATGTGTACGATTTAGTCGAATTATTAGCAAAATGATATGTATTTCACTAAATTTGTACTAAAATGCATACATAGACGATATATGTCTTCAAAAATGCAAATTTATGAAAAACATATTGAGAGGTTCAAAGAAACATAAAATTTGATATTAAACTTACGTTAGTAAACAATATAAATAATTGTATCTAAAAATTATAATTTATAGTAATAATTATTTGTACATGTTGCATATTAATTTGTATTAGTTTTGTCATTTACTTTTTACTGCCCACCAATTAATATGGAAACAATTTGTGTTGTATAGGTTTATACCAAAAAACGTTATATTACTTAAAATTTTGAAGAGAGAGTACAATCTCTTTTATAAGTAGTACTGATTTATGTGTTGTTAAAAAAGTAGTACAAATTAATTTAACAGTTACGTTTTTATCAGTTTCGGTGGGTCTTCTCCAGTTCGTCTTTTGACGGGTTTTTTTCTAGTTGAGCCGATTGTGACTCCAGTTCTCAGTTGAACCTCATCATTTTTGGTAGACAATATGTACAATTTTGTAGATATATATATGCTTTTAATTGTTGTACAATGTGAATATATAATAGTATTTCTAAGTAATGAGGTGTATTAATTGTTTTTTTTAAGTGTGTATTAATTAATATGTATTAATTAGTTTTAATATAAATATTAAATTATGTATTAATTAGTTTTAATATTATGTATTGATTAATTTTAAGAATGAGTATTAAATGATATTAAATATTTTTATTTTCAGTTTTGAAGCTAAGTAGATTTGTACATGATGCATTAAAATTATTAATTTTTGTAACATTCTATAATTAGAAATTGTTTTCTTTTAATATATAGTATAGACTAGATTATTAGTTTTAGGATATTCATCGTGATTAGGGACGAAGCTAGAAGGAAATATGACTGAGTGGACAAACTTTTTTGATGACAAATCCGTTGTGAATGTATAAAATCACACAAATAACAAATAACAAATAACAAAGAATTTAATAAACCATGGACTTCAAGAGAAACTCTTTTTTTAAATTCAAATCACCGTCCTAAACCATAGATGTATTAAAACTTATAGTATTAGAGTCTTGGAAAGAAAGCCAAGATATCTTCTAAAACTAGTAATAAAGAAACGGATAACTATTAATAATCTAAACAAATCTTTATATAAAAAAAGTAACGGCTAATATTAAAAGATAGATTATTAAATTATAAATTATCGATTTTTATCTTCTCGAACCAATTTATTTGAATTCCATGTATATCGAAGAATCGACGACTGAGCAAGAGAAGTTGGAGCTTGAACGTGCCCTCCATCATTCTCCCCCTCTTGGAAAAAAACTGGTCCTCAAGTCTTGTCTTTCCAAGTCTCAAACTCCTTTACTTTGTAACCCCCATCCATTTCCTTACCACGACTTCTCCATGGAGAATCACATTACCTCATGCCAACCCATTCAATAAGAGCATCTAAGTAAAGAGACATCATCCTCACTCACGTGATCGTTGCCTCATTCGATGACTCTACAGTTTGCTTGTTTGGGAATCCGTCTGAACTACCTTCATTTGTTTAAGTAGGTCTTCGTTCGTTACAATTTACAACACATCGTCCTCTTTGGTTTGATATATTGTTGCCTCTACCGGCGAATCTATGATTTACATAACCATTAGGTCTTCCATGCACACAAAATTGTGGTATAAGTATAGCCATATGAATAAAATTTAAGCATAAAAAAATCACCGACTTTAGACAGGTATATCTACCTGTCAATAACTTCAACGTAAATCCAAACGGTGAGATCGTAGATCTATGTTTCTTGAAGATCATGCCAAAAAATCATAAAGATTCAACGGTTAACAAATTCGTGCCGTCAATTTTCTCACAGTTGTGCAGAAAATGATGAACGTAGACAAAAAAATTGTTTCATGGGATATGGCTTCAATAAACTTAGCTTTAATACCAAATGATGGTGGGTCCATTGTGAATTATAAAATACCACACAAATAACAAATAACAAATCAATGAACCCTAAAAAATGTGCACAACTAGAACTTCAAGAGAAACTCTCTTTTATTATTCAAATCACCGTCGTGAAACATAGATGTATTAGAACTTATACTACTATAGTTTTGGAAGGAAATTCAAGATCTCTTCTAAACTAATGATAAGGAAACATGTAATTATTACTAACCAAATCTTTATATAAAAATAAAGTAATGACTAATATTAAAAGATAGATTATGACAATTATAAATTTTTTATTTTACCCTTCAATCTTCTTGAAAAAACTGATTTGAATTCCGTGTTCACCGAAGAACCGGTGGCTAAGCAAGAGGTGTTGGAGCTTGAACGTAGGGCTGGCAGATCCAAAACCGACCCGGATCGGAAAACCGAATCAGACCGTACAATTTCGGTCCGATTCTCGGTCCGGGGTTTTGGACCGTTTCGGTCCTCGGTCCGGTTCGGTCTTACAAAAATCTTGTCAATTTTACCTAATAGGATCGGACCGGACCGGGGACCGAACCGGACCGGACCGGACCGAACCGGACCGAACCGTACCGGACTATTTCGATCCGGTCTCGGTCCGGAGTTTCGAATCATTTCGATACTCGGTCCGGTCTTATCTTGGCCGGTCCGGTCCTAGACCAATGCTCAACCCTATTTAAACGTACCTTGCATCATTTTTTGAACTTAATAAACACATATAAAAAATGAATTAAAACAAAGACTATAAACATTTGGCCAAAATGTATATTGATACCTTACACTTGTTTAACCGGGTTTTTTGCTACCTTGAATTTTTAATGGTGCGGTGTAGTACCTTGAACTTATAAACTCGCTTATCATTAGGTCTTGAGTCACTCACATCCTGTCAAATGACTAACCATCGTTAGTTTCTTAACGAAAGAAAATGAGATTTAAGTTTGTACCACTTGCTCACTGTATTGGTACATTATGAATTCTTAGGTGATACATAAACTAGCATAGGATTAGCAATTGCATTATATACAATAAAATGATTTGAATAGTAGTCACAGTGGTTTGACAAAGACAAGCAAGTTAAGCCACTGACCATAATCTCAAACAAGCACATAGATAACATATGAGGTCACTGACATAAATCTCAAATTTGGACTTTTTTGCTGATATTTACCACCGAAACTTGGACTTTTTTTACTAGCATATTATGTTTCAATCTGGATATCTCGAACTAGCAATATTATGTTTCAAACTAATATATTAGTGTATGAAATGGTATCATACTTTAAATTCTTACCCAGAAACTTGGACTTTTTTTTACCAAAACATGCTCTCAAATACCACTCACCATAAATCACAAGCATATTATGTTTCTTAGCATGCTACCCTTCTAAGTTGACACCTTTATCCATATAATATGAACACATCCAAAGTACCAACTGATGAACACATTTAAGCTAGTCTGCACCAACATGGACATAAAACAAAAGCCAAACACCCCATAACTAAACTATAAACTTAACATAATCTTAAGAATTTCAACATCATGCCCCAGCAATTTAATTGTAAACGTGTCAAAAAACAGTATACTGTATGATAGTTCTAATGAAAAGACTCACATTAATATTCAAATAATGTGTCCTCAAAATGACATATAATGCAATATGAGTTCCAACATACTGCTAATGAGTCAAAATCCAGTAACACATTAGCTTATTTTTAGCAAACCAAAATAATTTTTTTTGCATATGTTCTTTAATAAACGAGATTGCATCACGGATTAAAAACTTGAGAAGGCATATTCTTGGTAGCATACTTTTTAGTTGGCTTCTTAATCTTGGACTTCTTCGGCTGATACTTGCCACCATCGTCGACATGGCATGTTTTATAGTTATGACCAACTGAGCTGCAAATACCACAATGAATGTCTCTTCCATGACGGGAGAGCTTAGTCTTAGACTTCTTTGGCTCGTACTTTCTTTTCATTCTTGCTTTCCTTGGTCGACCAGGCATTACTTTTGGGAGAGGTGGAACTAGTTCACCACGACCACTATTTGGCCAGAATTCTTCACTTCCAACAACTTGAATTGGATTATTGTAGGCAGCAATGAACTTGTCCTTCGAATAACAAGCATGTAGGTAATCAAATGGGTCTTTTCCTCTACTCCTTATGGCTGTAGTTGCATGAGAGCATGGGATACCAGAAAGCTCCCAAGCCCCACAAGTGCACGTCATATCTCCAAGATGGACACAATGTTGAGTTTTTCCAAAATAAACTTGAAATCCATCGTCACCATTCCATTTTGTCTTCCACTTACATCCCGCTGAACAGTTTTCATTCACCACATCTCTAATGTTTGGTCCACAATTAAGTCTCCACTTTTGTGCAAAAATAAGCCTCTTAATCCTTCTTTCCATGATATACTCTCTAAGGTCTTTATTCATAGAAATTATAGGCTTACTTCTTGCACGTATAAGCACAAAATTCCACGCTTCTGTGCTATTATTATCCACCGAGTCACATTTTGAGTACCCCAAAAAATAAGCCCTACACCACTGCTTAATGTCTCTTTTCTCTAAGGATTTCTTTGCACCATCATGAATATTTTCAATCTCATCTAACCTTTTCTGAAGTTGTGCTTCATTTGAACATTTAGCAACGGCATAGAAGGCCACTTTGAGTTGTTCATCACGAAAATCAGAATACCAATTTGCATATATGTGACGTGCACATAATCGATGTTCAGCTTTCGGAAAAATTGTTGCAACTGCGTTCAACAATCCCTGAAGAATAAGAAATCTTAGTTGTAAAAAAAGATCGACTGTAATTACGGTGTTGAAGTGGTTTGTATTGCGATTCTATGAATCTAAACGTCTTGCAAAGTATTTGATGTTGCTGCTATATAATTATATGGAGTATCAATTGAGACAAGAAAATGCGAAAATATAGTATACCGTTTGCTTATCAGACATAAATGTCCATTCTTCTCCCTCGCGAGTTTTAATGTCAACTCGTAGACGCCTTAAAAACCAAGTCCATGAAGATTCTGACTCAATCTCAACAATTGCCCATGTTACTGGAAACATTTGGTTGTTTGGGTCTTTTCCCACCGCCGTTAAGAGCATACCTTTCACCACACCTTTAAGAAAACAGCCATCAACTCCTAAATATTTCCTGCATCCACTTAGAAACCCATCACGAACAGCCGCCAAGCAAACATACATCCTCTTGAAGAAGGGAGGAACGCCCTCACCAATTTGCTCAACCTCAATGTCAATAGAACTCCCTGGATTTGTATCTACTAATGCTCTTGCATAGTCATTCAGTTTTCTATACTCATGTAGAACATCCTTTTCTAGTCGCTTAATTACTATCGCCTTAGCTATCTTACATTGGCTTCTAGTCACTTCTAATTCTAATTGTGCTTTAATTGTGTCTTGAATGTAAGTGGGCTTAATACCAGGGTGAGCATAGATCATAGTCTCCCACTGCTCCGCTATCCATGGTGCTTTGATATGTGAAATCATGAAAACTTTTGAACAAGTGTGCATATTATTCAATGTTTTCACCAAGAAATATTTTTTCCCATCATGATTTTCGTCAGCAGCATATACCAACCATTTACAATGTTCATCAATACATTTTACTCTCACGCGTTGTCGAGCATTTTTTACAAACTCGTAGTCTCTTTTTTCTTGTACAACATACTTTAACAACGCTCTCTTAAACTGTGTATGATCATTAAATGATTGACCAATGAAAAAACTTACTGTTCGGCAATTTTCATTGTACCTAGGGAATCTCACAGGTGTTCTTATCATTTGAGTTGTTCCATCGTCTAATATCTCTTCATCTAAACTTTCAACGTCAGAGTTGTCAAGATAATTCTCTTCACTACCTTTAGAGTTGTCGTTTTCTTCATTACCATGGTGTAGTTCTTTTTGAGGGATGTTAGCAGCAGGTATTAATATGTTTCGGTTCAACGCTTTATAATGTTCTCTTACTGCATCTATACCATCAGTCACCTCTATATCTTGATTTAGACAAAGCGTCTCAACTACCGTATCAAGTTCAACTTCAGAATCTTCTTCATTATCCTCTTCTTCGGATGAAGTAGTTTCATCTTTCTCACTTTCTTCATTGTCATCAGTATTTTTTCTTGACCCCGTACTTTGGCCAGAATTCATCTCTGCGGTGTAGTTAAAATCAACCAGCTTGTTGTTGGTCCTTAACCATTCTTCACTATGCTCCACATACAACTCAACCACACTGTTTCTACTTGCACAAGAGAACATCTCATATAAGCTAGCTTGATCGTAGATAAGTTTCATACCATCCGTAAGTGTCTTGAGTGGTTCTTTGTAGTAAACACCATTCACATCGCAATCTTCAAAACCTAAACTTCTCAACTCGGTAGTGAAGGACCACAAACATACCCGATTCTTTTCTCTTTCCATACTAAGGTAATCATAATCCCTATATTCAGTTATTGGTCCCCTCACCAATACACCACCGTAATGTAACTTAAATGTTACAATTGTATCCTTCATCCTACAAAAAATACCAACAAGGTAGCTGCTATTAACCGTGAAAATATTCAAAAGAACCATGTCACTACTGAATCTATAAGGCTCGACATATATTCAGAAGGAAAAAACCTATATAGATTATTAGCCTTATTGTTATCTAATCTCCATAGCTTTAATGGGTTTGACTACACATAATAAAAAAATCATGTGATATGGAATCAACCAAAACTATATAAACAATTACATAATACAAGTGGATTAGAATCAAACCTCTCCATGCATAGATATATGATTTGTTGCTCATATGATTTCTAACTTTTTTTAACGATCGTATGATCTCTAACTTGAGAAAAAGCAAGTGATAAAACCCTAACACTCGTTTTCTTTTGTTAAGTAAGTAACGATATTTAGTCACGTGACAACGTGTGACTGAGTCAAGGCCCAATTAAACACGAGTTTACAAGTCCAAGGTACTATACCGCACCGTAAAAAATTTAAGGTAGTAAAAAACCCGGTTAAACAAGTGTAAGGTATCAATATACACTTTGGCCTAAACATTTTTCCATTGACAGATGCATTCAAGATGCATTTAAAGAAAATCATTGTTTTCTACCAAAAATTCCAAAGATGCTCTAGGCAACCACAAAAACCTTTGACTCTGTCCCTGACCGTGACTTGGGTAATATGACAATATAAGATTAGGTTGTGCTTTGACTTGGCGCCTCTACGAAAAGACACTTCTGAAAGACATTAAAACTCTTTCTTTCTCTTGGATTAGTCACCAAGATAGGAACTTTCGTCATAACTAGTATGCTTAGAATACTTTGTAACACTTCTTTTCTCAAGCTTTTTGCTTAATTCCATATAATCTATTATCTGCTCTGCAAAAAAAGAAAAAATAAAAGGATATTTGTTAACTTTTTTTTTTTTTGAACAGTATTTGTTAACTTCTTAAGAGATCAGTATCATTTGCCTATTAGGCATCTTATATTTCATGAAGGATGAAAAGTTAAACGGTGTTACAATTGATTAATGTTTTAAAAATCGATTTTTAATTGATTCAGTTGAGCCATCGAGTCACGGTTTAACAGCTTTCACAGACGGTTCAGTCAGGTTTTTTGGTCGAAACTAAAGTCACCCAATCGGTTTACAATTTGGCCCGAGTCCTAAAACACTGGTTACAATTGATTGATCATTATCTTATGACTCTTACATATTGTAAGAGCAACGGAGCTGATAGAAAAACTAAAACCTTGAAAGAAAACACTATTCAAGTTACATTTTTTTCATGGCATGTATATGTACAATGTTTTATGTTGTTGATCAAGCCAAGTTTTATTTGAGAGATTGCCAGATTGTTTTGTTATGATTGACTTGATCAAATCGAATGATTTTTCTTCGGTTTCCCACACAAAACAATCGAATGATTTTTCTTTGGTTTCCCACGCCCACGCATGACTTTTGGACTAGTACTCGATCGTTTGCAATATACGACTGAATCTTAAGCAAGATAAAACTCAAAATATAACAAATCGATCATTCATAGAAATCTAGCTACGACATTTCTGCTCTCGTTGGTGCATGGCTTCGGGCCTAACGATCAACCCCTGCCAGTCTTCCACTGTTCTCCATTAACTTTACACGTTCAAGTTTTACTTTGGGTCATTGTCCCCAATTTGTGATCATGTCACAAGACTTTTCGCATTACCAATTCCAAGTTACAATTACAACGGGTGTAAAAATAAATAAAGTAACTCTCAATATCATCTTTCACATGTTATGAGTTCTAATACCGTTGCACGATATATGAGGGATCAGGTTGAGACGTAGATAACCATACCCTTATCTAATAGAGAGGCGTTTCCGGTTTACTAAAAATAAAGAAGGACCACGATCTTGCAAAGAGTGAGCTGTTAACCTCTCGATCCAACCTTGCGGTTTAAAAACCTTTTACCAATTTTTTTTTACATTAGACTTTTCGCACTGTCTCCCGGTTTTATAAGTAATCACACATATCCAAATAATGGTTGTGTCATTCACTTTGTTTCTTCTTGATCTTGTCTAATATTATCATGGCTTCCTCATCTACACGAGTTGAAATTCTTTGTATAATCTTCTTTGTTTCTTCTACCATATTCATCTTGCCTTTTTCTGAATCCACATATTTTGAGTTCACTACTTTTTCTCCAGATACAAAAAACATTGCTTATTCAGGTGATGCCGCTCCGTCTAACGGAGTCATACAGCTCAACCGAGTTGATTACGAGATGCGTGTTGGTCATGCCAAATACGCAGATCCAGTCCAAATATGGGACAGAAAATCTAGGAGGCTCTCTGATTTTACAACTCACTTCACTTTCAAGATCGACACAATGGGAAGTTCATCCTATGGAGATTCTTTCGCTTTCTTTCTTGCCCCTGTTGGCTTCCAAATCCCAGCTAACTCAAATGGTGAATACATAGGGCTGTTCAACTCAACTAACGACGCCTCACCCGAAAACCAAATGATTGTATTTGAATTTGATTCTGTTGCAAACTCACGGGATCCACCGTATGAACATGCAGGTATCAACTTGAACTCCATTACCTCTGTTAATTTTACCCGCTGGAATGCTAGTTTGCGAAGTGGAGATGTTGCGGATGTGCATGTTTCTTACAACGCTACCACGTTGATGATGATCATGTCTTGGCGCTATGCCACTGATCTAAATGCCACCAGTCTTTCGTATCAAGTTGACCTCAGGGAAGTTCTTCCTGACTGGGTAACACTTGGATTTTCGGGTAACACGGGTTTTTTGGTCGAGAGACATATCCTTCAATACTGGGAGTTCAGTTCAAGTTTTAATACAACACAAAAAAGAGAAGACAGCCCAAAAAAATGGAAACCAGCACTGGGAATAGCAATTCCTATTAGTATTGTAATTGTAGTAGTAATAGTAGCATATGCTATGTTTAGGAGGAGATATGGAAAATCCAGACATAACTCACTCGAAACAGATGCATTGACATCGATGACCGATGATCTTGAAAGAGGAACAGGACCTAAAAGATTTTCTTTCAGAGATCTT
Source organism: Glebionis coronaria (assembly GCA_025667525.1). Classification (NCBI taxonomy): domain Eukaryota; kingdom Viridiplantae; phylum Streptophyta; class Magnoliopsida; order Asterales; family Asteraceae; genus Glebionis; species Glebionis coronaria. Next base: position 41,365,421 of record CM046878.1, read on the forward strand.
GCTTTGGCTACGAATAACTTCTCTGATGACTTGAAGTTGGGAGAGGGGGGTTTCGGGGGCGTCTACAAAGGCTACTTATCGCATGAAGGCATGGTGGTGGCTGTTAAAAGAATTTCACAAGGTTCTAAACAAGGAAAAAAAGAGTATACGACAGAGGTGAAGATCATTAGCAGTTTAAGGCACCGAAACTTGGTGCAACTGATAGGTTGGTGCCATGATCAAACACAATTTTTGCTTGTCTATGAGTTTTTGCCAAATGCCAGCCTTGACTATTACCTCTTCAGCAAAAAAAGACTCCTGGAATGGGGTGTGAGATATAAGATTGCCATGGGATTAGCTTCTGCTTTGCTCTATCTTCATGAAGAGTGTGAACAATGTGTACTGCATCGCGATATTAAAGCGAGCAATATCATGCTTGATTCTGGTTTCAATTCGAAGCTTGGAGACTTTGGATTGGCTCGACTCATGGACCATGAATCAGGTTTTAGAACAACTGGTTTAGCAGGAACTTTAGGCTACATGTCCCCTGAGTATGTAACAACAGGGAAGGCAAGTAAAGAGTCCGACGTGTATAGTTTTGGGGTTGTTGCTTTAGAGATTGCCTGCGGCCGAAAGGCAATGGATAGAGTTGACCCAAATTCTGATCTTGGATTGGTGCATTGGGTTTGGGACTTACTAGGAAAGGATGAGTTGCTTTCTGGTGTGGATCAGATGCTGAACAATGTATTCGATAAAAAAGAAGTCGAGTGTTTGATGAGAGTCGGTTTGTGGTGTGCTCACCCTGACTCGAGATTGAGGCCGTCTATCAACCAAGCAATTAAGGTGCTCAAGTTCGAAGCTGCACTTCCAAACCTTCCAATGAAGATGCTTGTGCCAACGTATAATGCAACACCAGATGTCCTTGAAGCCAGTTCTGCTAGCGGTACGATGACCAACAATAGCATTGATGAAGCGCGTTGAGAGCACAATAAAGTATATACGATACTCAAAGTAAATTACATAAAGTGTTTGTCACTAAAATATGGGTCTTCAGTTACTCATATCCTTTAATCATGAAAGCAATTTATAAGTTATATATAAGAGAGCATCGCTTGAACTCTTGAAGAGCTTAAATCTCAGCGTACTTTATATTGCGTGAGAATATTATTCCTCAATTGATACGAACCTATCCCATACTAGGCACGTCTCGGTTCATAAGTTCAAGTGTAGAACTCGCTCAAAAAGCTAGCTTGTTTGAGGAGGGGACACCTGGACATTATAAACCATCAACCATTCCCATACATGGCCGATGTGAGATCATAACACAAATCGTTATGTGGGTCAAGTGTCGACAAAAACAAGTGAGAAAAATTTGTAAGGTATATCTGTTTGCATATGTAATTTCATTCACGTATAATGAGATATATACCAGCTTATTAAAAGTAATTATGTTGATGAAGACCTTACATGATGAAGCTAATGAGGAAAATCGGTTTTTTGATAGATTTGCTAATCTTATGTCCCATTGGAAAGCTCAAGAAGCTTCAAATTCCGCTTCGGTTAAAGCGATTGCCAAGAGTTGTTTGTCTTGTGGTGGAGCTCATGATCTTTCCGAGTGCATTACCGCGGATGGTAACACTTCGAGTGCTTATGTAGCAACGGGAACTTACAACCAAAACGGTCAAGGTTCCCGCCTAAATCAAGCTCCACCAAACCAAAATGCTAATAACTATCGAAACAACAACCAAGGTGGTAATTACCAAGGCAATTCACGTAACTACAACAAAGGGAATTATCAAAATGGGAATGGACAAGTCACTAATCAAATCCAAAACCGTGATTTTCAAAACACTACACAAGGTTTTCAAAATGCTCACACTAAAAATCTTCAAGGAGGATTTTTGGATTATGCTAAAGCAAATGATGCTAAATTTGATAACATGCAACGTGAGATGATTAGCTTAAGATCCAAGTTGAAAAACAAGCTTAAAAATGAAGTTGCCAATGAACTTAAAACTCACGCAAACAAAATGGAAGGAAATGTCCAACGTCTTCAACAAAATCAACAAAAGATGGAATTAGGACAACATGAGATTAAGCAAGAGTTATTAAAAGCGGATGTTAGGCAATCAAAATTTGAGGACCGAATGGCTAAGATGTTTGAAGCAATCATGTGTAAACCCTCTTCCTCGGGTGGTCTTCCTAGTGATACCATTGCAAACCCAAAGGGAGAAATGAAGGTTATTGCTACACGAAGTGGTAAAACTTTCAAGGAACCAATCTCTCGTCCAAATACTTCTACGGAGAAGGAAATCGAGAAATAACCCGAGGTGATGGTCGAAAAGGAGCATATTACAATCCCACGAAGTACCGCTCATACCACACCTACGGTTGAACCAATACCAATTGTGGAACCTGAGTTTCCAAGGCCGTTTCCTAATGACCAACCCACACCACCTTTACCCTACCCTTCGAGACGAAACAAAGAGAAAATGCAAGAACCTAACAAACAACAAATCGAGCTTTTTATAAAAATGTTTCAACAAGTGCATTTTGATGTGAGTTTAGCCGACGCGTTGTTATATATGCCTCGTTTCGCTTCCACTTTTAAAAGTATGATGAGCGATAAGGAAAAGCTTTCAAAGCTTGCTAATTGTTCTTCGGTTTATCTTAACCGCATACCGGAAAAAGTTGGTGACCCCGGAAAGTTTCTCATTCCTTGTGACATACAAGATATGAAAGAATGCCTCGCCTTGGCCGATCTTGGTGCGAGCATTAATTTGATGTCATTTTCCATTTGGAAATCGCTTTCGCTTCCGGCTCTTATTCCTTCGAACATGTCTATCGAGATGGCCGATCATTCTACGATTTTAGCATGTGGAGTAGCCGAAGATGTTTTCGTAAAAGTGGGGAAGTTCTACTATCCCGTTGATTTTATAGTAGTTGACATCCCCGTGGATCCTCAAGTTCCTCTAATTTTAGGTCGTTCATTTTTAGACACTTCGAGATCGCTTATCGATGTTCATGCAAGAACTATCACTTTGAGATTCAACGAAGAGGAACTTGTATAAACGCTACTCAAAACTCGAAACCTTCTCATGTTTATGCAATCGCTACCATCAATCACATTGATATCGTTGATGTGGTTTGCGACGAGTTTTCACAAGAAGTGTTAGGTTTTTCCGATAGCTCGTCAAGTGGCAATCCCACTATTTTGGATCCGATTCTTGCTAATTCTACACAAAATCTCACTCCATTCCAAGGAGGCGATCTCACTTCAAATGAAATCGAAAATGAAGATGAGGTGTTGATTAGTGATGATATTTCTATTCCACCATTTCTTCCGCCGATGGAAGTTATGAGTGTTGAACCAAAATCTTCAATCGAGGAACCACCTATCCTTGAATTGAAAGATCTTCCTTCTCACCTTGAATACGTATTCTTGGAAGGTGATGACAAGTTGCCGGTTATTATTGCAAAAGGTCTTGCTAATGATGAAGAAACCGAGCTCTTGAAAGTTCTTAAGGCTCATAAAGGGGAAATTGCGTGGAAAATATTCGACATTAAGGGTATTGACCCAAAATTTTGTACTCACAAGATTTTAATGGAGGAGGACTACAAACCCTCAATTCAAAGTCAAAGAAGGGTGAATCCCAAAATTCACGATGTCATTAAAAAGGAGATCCTTAAACTCCTTGACGCGAGAATGATTTATCCTATATCCGATAGCCCATGGGTGAGCCCAATCCATTGTGTCCCTAAAAAGGGAGGAATGACCGTTGTGCCTAATGAATACAACGAGTTAATTCCCACTCGTGTTGTGACCGACTGGAGGGTGTGTATTGACTACCGAAAGTTAAATGACGCCACTCGTAAAGACCACTTTCCTTTGCCCTTCATGGATCAAATGTTGGAACGACTTGCGGGAAATGAATTCTATTGCTTTTTAGATGGTTTTTCCGGATACTTTCAAATCCCTATCGACCCTCGTGATCAAGAGAAGACTACGTTTACGTGTCCTTATGGAACGTTCGCTTATCGTAGGATGCCTTTCGGACTTTGTAATGCACCGGGTACGTTTCAGCGGTGATGATGGCGATTTTTCACGATATGATCGAGAAGTCGATGGAAGTGTTTATGGATGACTTCTCGGTGTTTGGCAATTCGTTCACGTCGTGTTTATCTAATCTCGAGCAAATGTTAAAACGTTGTGAAGAAACCAATCTTGTGCTTAATTGGGAAAAATGTCATTTTATGTGTAAACAAGGAATCGTCTTAGGACATAAGGTTTCGAAAGCGGGGATTGAGATCGATAAAGCTAAGGTAGACGTTATCGCCAAGTTACCTCATCCCATAACCGTTAAGGGAGTTAGGAGTTTCCTAGGCCACGCGGGCTTTTATCGTCGTTTCATCAAGGACTTTTCGAAAATCTCTCGACCTATGACACACCTTCTCGAGAAGGATGCTCCTTTTAACTTCAATGAGGATTGTGTTAGAGCTTTCGAAACTCTCAAAACGAAACTTACCGAAGCTCCCATTCTTGTTGCTCCTAATTGGGAATTACCCTTTGAAATCATGTGTGATGCAAGTGATTATGCTATAGGGGCCGTCTTAGGGCAACGTTATGACAAACATTTCCGTCCTATCCACTATGCTAGTAAGACGATGACCGAGGCTCAATTAAAGTACACCACAACGGAAAAGCAATTCCTTGCCGTGGTCTATGCTTTTGAGAAATTCCGACCTTATCTCGTCTTGACTAAAAGCATCGTGTATACCGACCATTCGGCTATCAAGTATCTCTTAGCTAAGCAAGATGCTAAGCCGAGATTGCTTCGTTGGACGCTCCTCCTCCAAGAATTTAATGTCACCGTGCTTGACAAAAAGGAACCGAGAATCTAGCGGCCGATCATCTCTCTCGTCTAGAAGATCCTCACAAAGATGTTTTCGAGAACAAGGAAATTACCGAAACATTTCCTCTTGAGACTCTCGGTGTAGTGAATTCTAAAGACACCACCCCATGGTTTGCCGACATTGCAAATTACCATGCGGGAAATTTCATAATCAAGGGTATGACGACATAACAAAAACGAAAATTCTTTCGTGACGTCAAGTTCTATTTTTGGGACGACCCTTATCTCTTTCGGGTTTGTGCGGATCAACTCGTTCGACGTTGTGTTTTTGGTGCCGAAGCTTCTAATATCCTTAGAGCTTGTCACGAGGGACCCACGGGTGGTCACCACGGTGCTAATCTCATGGCTAAGAAAGTGTTCGATGCCGGATTCTTTTGGCCTTCTATCTATCGTGATGCACACGCACTTGTGAAGTCGTGTGATTCGTGCCAACGTCAAGGAAAATCGTCTCAACGTGATGAAATGCCGCAAAACATAATTCAAGTGTGTGAGATTTTCGACATATGGGGAATAGACTTTATGGGGCCGTTCCCATCGTCTCATGGCAACAAATATATCCTCGTCGCGGTGGACTACCTTTCTAAGTGGGTGCAAGCTAAGGCTTTACCTACTAATGATGCTCGTGTGGTAGTGAAGTTTTTGAAGCAATTATTCTCTCGGTTCGGAACCCCTCGTGCTATTATAAGCGATCGTGGAACCCATTTTTGTAATGACCAATTCGAAAAGGTTCTAAAGAAATATGGAGTTACTCATCGTCTTTCTACGGCTTATCACCCGCAAACGAGTGGGCAAGTCGAGGTTTCGAACCGAGCTTCGAAGAGAATTTTAGAGAGGTCAATTGGAGAAAATCGTGCTTCATGGTCCGACAAACTCGATGACGCTTTATGGGCCTTTAGGACCGCTTATAAGACACCTATCGGTTGCACTCCTTATAAGTTAGTCTATGGGAAGAATTGTCATTTGCCCATTGAGTTGGAGCACAAGGCATATTGGGCCCTTAAGCATGCAAACTTTGACTTGAAGACCGCGGGAGATCACCGGAAAATACAATTGAATGAATTGGATGAATTAAGAGATAATGCTTAGAAAATTTATTAATTTTTAAAGAAAAGACTAAAAAGTTTCATGATTCAAAGATTAAAAACCGGGTTATTAACGTTGGTGATCAAGTGTTACTTTTTAATTCTCGACTTAAGATATTTTCCGAGAAATTGAAATCTCGTTGGTCGGGTCCGTTCACCATTACACAAGTGTTTCCTTATGGGACCATCGAGCTAGCTCAAGATGATGGTCCTAATGCCAAGGTGAATGGACATAGGCTTAAGCACTACTTTGGTGGGGAAATTCCTTTAATGGTTGCCCTCGACCAAGTCACCTTCCCCAATGATAATTAGCATTGAGGGGATCGAGTCGAGCTCATGACTCGATAATAAAAAACAAGGTGCCTCGTGGGGGAGATCCCATGCTTATCCTTTATGCTTACTATTCACTAATAAGGGGACTTGTACCCCTTCAACTCGTTGTCTCGTGGTTGTTTGTGATTGTGTTATCTAGATCATCATCATCATCATCTACGATTGAAGACTCTCGTGTTCGTTTACGTGAGCCTCCATCGTTTGCTTGAAGAAGTTTTTCATGAATCTATGACATATCCTTTATTGTTCTAACAATTATCTTTTAGCATACTTAATAAACGGCTTTAGATATATTGTTGATCACCCTTTCCATGCTAGATCCTAAGCATTCGACTCTTCGTCTCTAGTATGGGGGTGCTCCACCTTTAGACTCGAAACATTGAGGACAATGTTTACTTTTAGTATGGGGGGGGTGAATAGGTACTTGCTTTGCTACGCCCTCACGCTCTCCAACTTTCAATGGTTTTGTTTTGTTTGCTAATAAGGATAAAAATGGCCAAATTTTAAAAAAAAATTTAGTTTTCATAAGTGTTTTTAAGACACGAATGTATATTTTCCAGTGGGTAGAATAAGAGTTAATTTTTGACTTGATGGGCATTTGGAGCCATTTACATTCCTTAACCCGCTCAATTCAAGTTTTGCTAGACTTTTATATAGGGAGCTTTAAAATGCGAAAGTCTTAATTCATTCGGGTTAAGAACGAGAACTTTTCGCAAGTTCCTATAATTGATCCTAGAAATTCACTTATCAAGGGAACTATAAAATGCATTCTCTAAACTTGAAAAAGTCCAAGAAAGTGCAAGATCCTATAGGTGGCTTGAAAACCCAAAACTTTGATTTGATATAGTCTTAATGAAAGCTAATCCAAATTTGGCTTAATTTTAACTTGTATGGCTAAGTATTCACGAGTCTCTTTAATTAGAGGTCTTTATATAGTGAAGAACGAGAGATGATAGAGTTAGACAAGTGATCATGCTAAACGTAGAACATGAAAATGTTCTTTCAAAAACTCATATGTTTTTAATTGTGGCTTTTTCTTCCCATAAGATCAAAGCATTAGGAATAAATCATAATTGCAATAAGTAAGGTCGTACGATTTGAAAGGTTACTTAGCCTCTAGCGCAAGATCGTTTAAAAGTTGCTCGGGGTTGAATAGAGTTCATAGCCAAGGCATAACTTATTGAAGCGGGACGCGAAGATTGGCGATCATCCAAAAAGGCCCTAACAAGGCATGAGGAGCTCTATTTTTTGCTAAAGATCCAAGATGATGTGAAGTATCATTATTCCTAAATCAATATGAAGGATCGAGACACACGACGAAAATCAATTACTCCCCTAAAGATCATGGAGAAAGTATATCCGAAAAGACCCTTACAAGGTATGAGGATAAATATATCCAAGTCCGAAAAGGAGGCGGATCGTTGTATATCAAAATCCAAAGTAAAGATTGAATAAAAATGATGAAGTCGTGGTCCAAATATGAAGAATCTCTCAAAAACGTCAAGTGAAGAAATTCCAAATATGTGAAGAGAAGACCATAATTTCAAGAACGTCTTCCCAAAATTTGAAGTATGAAGTACATGCCAAATATCGGTCCGAGAAAGGTCTCAAATCGTGAAACGAGTTATGCCAAGATATGAACTTAAGGAGATACACGAGAAGCCGTTTTAAAAGATTTTGTCCTTCGGCTAACTATCGATTAAATCGTGCTACTTTGCTTTCGGACTAATAACTACTCAAATAAGTCAATATGAATCACTAGTGATCCATGACAAATAGTTAAAAAATGCTAGTAACCCATTTTTTTTATAATAACTAGGATTGCGGGGAGAAAAAGTATTACACAATTTGGACGTATGAGTAGTGTTAGCATTGTGACTTGTACCAACAATGATCTTATTTTTGCACTTAGCATGGAATGTATGACAATCAAGGATGACAAAGTTACTCTAAGGGACATTTACTTGTTTCTATTCTTTGACCCTAAAAGTCACTTTTCGTGATGAAAATCATACATTATGTCTTTACACATCTTCGTAGTATGTTGCAAGTCTTTTACTCTTCAATAAAGGTTAATAAAATTGAACTTTGGTGATGCTTAGATACTTTATTCTAGCATTGCGTGAGGGCACGGCAATGGCTTAGTATGGGGGAGTGATGAGATGGCATTTATACATGATCTCATCGTTCTTTTCGGGCTTTAAATGCATAAAAATGTCATAAAATACCATATATATGCTTGTGTTTGTTTACTTGTGTATTTTAGGTATGGATATCGTGAAAAAGACAAAAGATCACAAGATACAAGGAAAAACGGACACGAGAAACGAAGCCGTACAAAGAACCGGGCCCTAATTCATGGAATATTCAACAAATACCCTTGAAGACTTCAAGATATGCAAGATTGATCCTCAATGAATGAAGAAATGACACTTAAAACCCTTGTATATTGATAATTACAAGTTTGGTCCCTTAAGTTTGTCAAAATTACACAAATGGTCCTTCAACTTTGAAGAAATGGCAAGTTTAGTCCCTCAACAATTCTAAATTGTCATTAATGGTCCATCATGAAGCCAAAGATACATTGAAGACCTTTGAAGATCAACATTGTCCAAAATCAGCCCTTGAAATATCTCAAAATGGCAAAAACAACCCTTGTAAACCTTTTTCCAAAAGTTGGTGCCAAAAGTGTAAAGATGTGAAAGTTATTAACAAAGGAGTTCAAGTTTTAAGGCTGAAAAACACGTTTTACAATTTTCCCCAAAGAACAAGGACCAAATGTGTGTAAGTGAAACATTCAAACAAGTATTTGCGCCAAACACTTACTTTTCCCCCAAAATCGGATCAAAAGTTACCACTGTTCACCATGATGAACCCAGTAACTCCCATCACTTAAACAAAGGGTAAATCTCAATTACCCTTACCCACACTTGATTCACACGCCTATAATCCCATCCCAACCTTAAAACCCTTATTCCCACTCACCAAGAGGCCCCACCACCAAAGCCGTTTCACCATCATGTGCCAACTTCCTCTCCAAGGCTTGCCACGTGTCAAGATCAATAGTTGAGATCCTTTGCTTCACCCCAAAGCTACTTTAAACGTCCAGGATCATTTTGGACAGCTCACAACCAAGAATTATCTAGAATACTCAAGGGCATTTTAGAGAAATCAGTGCTAGGGTTTGTGAATAGTGTTTAGCCATGCATTTGCCTATAAAAGGAGACCTCAACATGTGAGAGTCCCTTTGTTCCAGTTTTAGACTATCAATCTTTGTAATTCCTTTTTAAGTTAATAAAATTTGAATTTCTAAAAATTTTGAATTCTCTTTTTGATTTGATTAAAAGTTGGTGTTAGAATAGCCTAAATCTGAGTTCCATTTGATTGTTTAGACCTTCCTTAATCTTGTGATTAAGGCACGTCTTGGTTCATAAGGTTTTCAAGGTTCAAAAGCCTTGAAATCCTAGTTTCTGATTTTTGCTTATTATTGTGTACTAACCCTTAGCCATAAGCCTTGAGCTCCTTCAAGCTTGTTGACACCAAGCCTGGGAAGAGTTCTAAGCCTTTGGTTGAGTTGTTTGCTGCTTGTGTTGAAGACATATCATAATCAAAGCCTTGTTCTACTTTGAACATCAGCAGGCTTTGATCTTCTTCTTTGAAGTACCTTGGTCTTGTTCTAGTTGTTGAACAAGGTCCAAGGAGCATAGCTGGCCCTCCTAGGATGTTGTGGAGGGCAGGTATAACCTCTTGTTAAGATTCCTCTAAAAATTTCATGTTACTGCCTGTTTTGGATTTGGTGCTTTGATTTTATGTTCTTGTGTTTGTGCTGGTGATTTTTGAGTTTGATTCTGTTAGTTGCTATCTAGTAAGTGTTTTTGATCATTAAAATCAGTAGGTTATTAGTAGAAATCACAAGTTGCTTTGTTAAGTAGTTGATTAAGGGGTGTTTGGGTTAACTGTTTAAGAAGGATTTGTGGTTTGTTAAGTGTTGGATTTGTGTTATTATCTGTTGGTATATGCTTTGCTGGTGTACTTTGTCATTTATCTGCAATATTTGTGGTTTGAAACACTTTGATTCATAGAAAGGGGTATAAAATCTTGGTTACTTGGTAAAATTGGCTAGGATTTTAAGGACACCTAGATCTAAGCTTAGGCTAGGGCTAACAAGTGCTAAACCTTAGTTAATCACACCAGGAGAAGAGATTTGACTGCTTGAAATTGGATCTAGTGTCAAATAGATCAGCAAAACTTGTCTGCATATTGTTCATTGTTCATCAGTAACTTGTTGTGCTTTGATCTTGTTGTTTACTTTGATTCAGTGTTTGATTCAAGTTGCTTTGTGCTTATTCATGGTTAATATAGCTTGTGTATGCATCATGTTGAGTTTGGTTGGCTTATTCTTGCTAAATCTGCTTATTAAGTGCATAACTGCTTATTTTCATGTCTGTGTGGTATCTGGTGACTATTTGATCATTTGTGGCTTATTGTGTGAACCAAATTTGGATTTTCTTGTTGCTATTGACTTCTTGTGGTTCACTGATCACAAGGGTGCCTTTGTTTCCAATTGAATCCAACTAGAACTCTCTAAAAAGCTTAGTCAAATAGTCAAAGCAGTGGGAACTCCTTTCCCCTGCTGGTTACCACTGCTAGTGTATTTTGGGTTTCAGCTTATCAATAAGCTTTAATAGCTTATTTTAACCAGCAACAACTTTGATTTTGTAATAGGTGCTCATTATTTGACCCATTTGTTCATACTGGAGCATTTGGTGGGTTGACTTTAGGGTTTGACTAGAAAACCAACTTAATTGACTTTTTCATAAGTGCTTATTGGCTTATTCTGGCTTATTGGTTTTTCTTATTGGAATTTTGTTGATTGTTTTGGCTTATTGAGTCCATTTGTGATCTTTTGCAAGTTGAATCAAGTCCTGAGGTGCCTTATTTCTCAAAAACGACTATTTTGTCTTTTAATGAAATATTACTTTGCATATTTCTGGCTTACTGAGTGTGATTTTTCAAAATTTCTTTTTACAGATCTCATAAGCATCCCAAAAGAAGGTTGTGTGTCAAATTAGAGCTTATGGCATTAGCTTATGGCTTAATGGGCTAAAAAGCCCAATAAGAATAAGCTGTTTGCTTATTAAGCTGTGATAAGCTCACATTCAGCTTTTGGGCCTTTAGAGTTTTGTGCTTAGAATTAAATTTTGAGTCAGATAGGGCTTTTCCAAGTCAATTGGGCCAAGTTTGACTTTTTGGGCCAAAAAGCCCATTAGTGTTGACTGTTTTTGGTTTTGGCCCATTTGAGGGCCCAATAGGGGTATTCTGGTCATTTCACTTTGATTTTCTGATTATTTAGGTTAAAATAAACTAGTTTGCAAGTTTTTAGAATTTTTTATAATTTTTGGATTTTTAATATTATTTTATTATTATTTTTCAAATTTCACATTTTCCAACTTTTTACATTTTTGCTTAGCTTAAATACATTAAAATAGGAATTTAGCAACTTTTAGAATAATTTTATCACTTTTAGATTAATTTTTATAATTATTTTAAGTTTTAATAGTTTTTAAATCATTTTAAATAGTTTTTATTAGTTTAAAATTTTCTAAAAATAGTTTTTAATCCTTTTAGGTCATTTAAGAGGTTAACCAATTGAATAATCTTTATTTGGGCTTTTTGATAATTTATTTGATTTTTAGGGCTTTAATTAGCATTTAAAAATTGAATATTTAATTATTTAAAAGGTTTGAAAAAGTTTTGATCATTGGTAAACTCTTAGTTTATTTATTTTGATTTTTGGTGAATTTTTGGTAATTTTTAGAATTAATTTTTATTTTTGTAGTTTTTACGGTTTTACGTTTTGTCGTTGTAATAGTAATTTTCATGTCTTCGTCATCTTCTTTTCTCATCCCCTTCTAAACCAATCAATAATCACAAATCATTTACAAGTTTTTCACACACATATACCTCCTTGGGAAACGAACTTGGAACTTCATAAAGGGTCATTAGTGCTTGATTTTCCTAAATCATCACTCGATACTTTCCCTATTTTACGCTCTTTGTTTTTCCTAAACAAGAGGTGTAATTCACTGCTATCAACGTGTAGTAAATATATAACAGCTCAATTTATAAACAAAACTATATGATAAACACAAAATGAAAATAAAATTTGCACAAATGTAAAAGTAGCATACCCATATACTGGTACCAATACTTCTGAGCAAAACACTAGTTACATGTTTTACTATAATAGTGTAATATTTTCCCCCAAAATAAATGTTGAAACATTATTTTGTGAATTATTAAAATTAATTAATTTAATTATAAATAAAGAAAGGATATTGAAATATTATCCTAAATGCTAAGTCTTACTGAATAAGTATTCCATGACTTTTTACTCCTAGGAAAACTGGAGTAGTTCTCCAATATTTTAGTCCCAAATCTTCCACGTTTGTTACTCCTTTTTGGTTAGGATTTGTGCCTATAAAATCTGACTGAACCAAGAGCACAAAACACATCTTTTCTGCTCTTTATTCTCTAAATCTTCTGTGAGTTTCCAAGCAGTAAAAGAGTGTGGTTTTGACGGATCTTTATCGTGCAATAGAGACCCGTAACAGAGGTACTGGGTTGTTTTATCCTGGGGGCATCGGGGTTGATAGTTTGCTTGCACAATCAAGGGAAGTACCACGAACGTCTTAAAGAGAGCGACCTAGTCCGCGACTCATCCCAGATGTCATTCGGTGTTGGTATTATTCTGCTACAACAATTTTAAGACGATTCAATTCTGCCTTGTCGAATATCATGTCCACCGATGAGGTCTCTGGAGTTGTTGTTGCTGACATCAACAAGCCCTTTCGTTTTGAGGGTGTTCACTTCAAAAGATGGAAACAAAAGATGTTGTTCTTCCTCACCATGAAGAAGGTTGCATCTGCTCCCACTTCCCAAAAACCGGTTGTTGTTGAAACCACTGAGTGATGGGAAAAGGAGAAACAAAACAAAGCATTGCAAGAATGGACCGAGAATGACTTTATGTGCAAAAATTTCATTCTGAATGGGTTGTCAGATGATCTCTATGACTACTATAATAATTGATGATGTTAGTGCACATAATTTATGGGAGGCGCTGCAAAAGAAATATGATACCGAAGAGGCTGGAACCAAGAAGTATGTTGTGAGTCGCTACCTGAAATTCCAAATGACCGATGATAAGTCAGTCGAGGCGCAATCTCATGAACTTCAAAAGGTAGCCCATGAAATCATCTCATAAGGTATGTCTTTAGATGAAAAATTTCAAGTTGTTGTTATTATTGACAAATTACCTCCATCTTGGAAGGATTTAAGAATGTTCTCAGGCACAAAACAAAAGAATTTTCTTTAGAAAGTCTGATCACTCGCCTTCGCATTGAGGAGGAAGCTCATAAACAAGACCAGAAAGATGAAACGCTTGTTGTTTATACCAATAACAACAACTAATAAAAGATCCACTGCTGTTTGATTGTAGTAAAAATATACTTCTTTTGGGAAAAAGAAAGTATAAGCCGGAAAGCGTTAATCGATACGATTTAGGAAAACCGTAAAGACGAAAATTCCAAGTTCGTTCTCGGAGGAGGTGTGTGTGTGTGCCAATACATATAAAACAATGTTTGGATTAGTGTCGTTTTTGGGTTTAAAGAAAGAAAATTAAAAGACGAGCTACACTACGATTAAAATACGACGAGTGACGTAAAACGTGAACGTAATTACGTAAAACGCGACGAAACTAAAAATTAAAGCTAAAAATAAATTTAAAATGAAAAATAAGTCTAAAATAATATAAGTAAGAATAAAAATTCAATAAATAAATTTTAAAACCTTTTATTAATTAAATATTCAATTTTAAATGCTAATTAAAGCCCTAAAATTAAATATAATTAACAAAAAGCCCAAAATATTATTTTATCAAACAAATATCTTACTTATATTAATTAAACAATAAAAAGTTTTTTCCTAAATTTTTAAAACTATTTTTCTATTTTTTAAATGCTAAAAACACTTTTTAAACTAAAATAATGATAAAAAATAATAAAATAATGCTAAAAATAATTGTAGTATTCTAAAAAACCTAAAACACTTAACTAAATATAAGAAAAATGAAAAAGTTTGAAAAAATTACTGACAAAATAGTTTGATTAAAAAACTAATTAAACCTTAAAATAGTCATAAAAATTAATTAAATAATGTTAAAAGTGACATTTCTATTCTAAAAATCTTAAATTATACTACTGAAACTATGAAAATTAAAAAAACTGAAAAATACAACTTTTTGACACTAAAAGACAAAAACAGTATTTAATAAAACCAATTAAACTTAAATTAATTCTGAAAATAATGAAATAAACACAAAAATAAAATTTAACTTTATGAAAAATCTTAAAATAAATATTTAAACACTAGAAAATTTAATTGAGTGAAAAATACTGACTTTTTGCCACTAAAGACAAAAATAAGTAATGTATGAAAGTGACTTGCTGGGGACTTTTGTCCTCTAGATAGGAGTGGCAAAGTTTACCCTATCAGTGGGAACCTTGTTCCCACTGCTTAACCTCAGAAACTAAAAAGACATGATTTTATGCTTTGTTTGGTGTTGTTTGTTGGAACGAATGGCACCCCCACACTCATGGAAGTGTGGGGAGTCAAGATAAGCAAGAAAACAACCAAGGCCAATACAAAATAAACACACAAAATGGCAAATGCAGTTTGTAGAAACTAGAAGGGGGGGGGGTTGAATAGTTTCTTATATTTACTTGTTAAAAGGTAGTTTTCAAAAATCCCTTTTCAAAAAACTTAGGCTTGAGGAAATATGTGAAATCTTCTTATGCACAATATGAACAATGATAGTGTAACTAAACTAATACTAACAAAAATATATGCACAAATAACAAAGAATGTAAAGAGTTAAGGGTAAAGAAAGATCAAACCGAACACCAAGGATTTATAGTGGTTCGGCAACGAAGCTCATTCCTCGTTCCTACTCCACTCCTCGAGTACTCCTTACTCGAGAGTTCACTACACAACAAGCTCCTTATGGTGGAGAAAACCGTACACGTCGCTTAACCAATTTCCGACTCTAAGCTAAAAGTCGAGCCCTAATCGTAGCTAGGACCAATCTACACAACTATACTTAGTACATACACAACTTCCAAATAGACACAACTACTTGGATCTTCACAACTATGACACAACAACAAATGTATAAAATTAGATCTTCAATGGATCTTTGGTGGTGGACTCAACACTTCACAAGGATAGTGTTCTTCTCTTTGCACTTGGAGAGGAAGGGATGGAAGAACAAGATTCACTTCTTAAACAAGTAGTAATCAAACAAATGATCAAAGATTTGAGTGATTAAAGAAGAGTGTTTGAATTTGGAAATAGATGTGCAAAAGAGGTGAATTGAAAATCTGAGAAAGGTCCACTATTTATAGGACAAAGGGCCAACGGCTATATCTGCCCGCGGTTCCTTATCTTAGCCCGCGGTACCTTATCGATAAGGAACCGCCTAGGAGCTAAGGAACCGCTGGACTAGACTCCGCTCCCTTTTTGTCCTTTAGTGGTGGAGGTCATATCTGGTTTAAAAAATATCATGATAGAATATTCTTATTCAAATAAGAATATGCCATTTTCAAATTTTCAAATAATTAATTTAATAAAACATTTTCTTAAAAAGAAAGTTTAATAAAAACTTGTCACACTTAATAAAAAGTGAGTTTTAAGAAACAATTAAATCACTTGATCACTTGATTAAGGTTAGTACTTGTTTATTCATACCTTAAGTGAAAATGGGTAAAATGAAAAGTACTTGAACTCAAGAATTCGTTTTTCGTTGTTTTCGTAAATGCTTGTTTTTACATATTGTCGTAATCAAAACTAAGAGAGACCGAAAAATGCAAGTAATGTTTTTAGGCATTATTGCATTAACAATCTCCCCTTTTTGATTCCGACAATACGTAAACTCAATCACATAAAAAAAACAAGATTTTCAAAGACGAGTTTATTCATTTCTCCCCCTTTGTCGAAGCAAAAAGGTTGCACAAGTCGGTGTTTGAAGAGACTGACTTTGCAAAGACTCCCCCTTGGTGCTTACTCCCCCTAGCTTGGGGCACCGAGGAATCGAGATATGGTGACAAGCTACATAGAAGGATTAGTTGAACAAAAGAAACAACCAACAAGATATAGCAGTAAGTCACAAAATAAAAGAGAAGAAAACAAAAAGACAAAGATCCAATATAGGTTACTAAAAAAAATCATACAAAGATGTATGGAAAAAGAAACAAGCCAAAAGCATAAATCTAATCCTAGTTATTCTAGAATTCTAAGATTTGCTTGAATTTGGTGTCTTGTGGATACGCAACCAATGCTTATATGAAAGACAAGGTAATGGCGGAGGGTGGTGGTGATGGCTTGTTGGAGATCTCATAATCATAGTGAAGAGGAGGCTTGATTAAGAGACTCTTGATGTAGCTCAACTCCTCATAGATGTGTGCCATAGAAAGATGTTGATATTGACAACAATGACAATATGTTCTACGGTGCATGACATTATCATGAGAAGGAAGAAGAACACTAAAGGGTGGTGGTGGAAGAAAAGATGTTCCACAATCAACATTCTTGGTAGGAGAGATGTGATTAAGAGTGTTCTTGGGTGAATTTGGATTGTAATGGTTCTTGGGTGAGTTGGGATTGAAATCAGTTGGAGAAAATGGAGGAGATTCAAGGCTTTCATTGGGAGAATAAGACGTTTTGGGATGTGAAGTATGGCAAAATGCTTATTGTTTAAATAAGGAAGGCTTAAGGTATTTTTGGGGTGGTCAAAGGGTTTGAAACAAAGATTCTCAAAAATGTTGGAGCAAATCTGGAGTTTCAGACGAAAACCCGAAAAAGGAAGGCACTGTATGCGGTTCCTTATCATGACTGGCGGTACCTTATCACTAAGGCACCGCGGTTCACATATGGAACTGCCTGTAGTGGCTGTGTTTGGTGTTTGGAGGAAGATTTTCCAGCAAATCTTATTTTTCTAGTCTAACTTATCATAGGGATATGCTTAAAAGCAAAGATAGACAAAGAAAACATATGCAAACTTACCAAATAGATATTTGACTAAAATACATGGATTAAAAAAAATCGATATATGAGGTATGTAAGACAAGACCTTAAGTCATGACACAATGATCCTCCATGATTCTATCTTGTTCTTGCTATGTTTGAGAGAATCATACATATGAATTATGTAAGCTCTAGATTAATAGCGAGAATCTATGAAAAACCGTTTTTAGATTGAATTAACAATGTCAAAAGCATTTCTCAACCATTTTCGAAAGAGACTTTGAGAATTTTGAAAAGGAGAAGAGAGGGTTTTTCAAAAAGAGTTTGGAAGACTCAATGACTCAAAGTTGTAAAAAAACACAAAGGAAAAGAAGGTGATTAAGGAAGATGTTCCATTAATCCTAAACCTAGACGCAAGTAATTAAAAGGTTCCCTCTTAAGTGGCTTAGTGAAGATGTCGGCTAGGTTGTCTTCGGAGGGTACCTTCTCAATTGAAATGTTCCCCTTTTGAACATTATCCCTAAGGAAATGGTGTCGAATTTCTATGTGTTTGGTTCGCGAATGTTGCACGGGATTCTTGCTAAGGTCTATAGCACCTTTATTATCGCACATGATGGGAACATCATCAAGAGAAATCCCGTAATCAACAAGCGCTTGCTTCATCCATCTATCTTGTTGGCATGCTTTTCTGGCACTCACATACTCGGCTTTCGTGGTGGATATTGCAAGAGCGGTTTGTTTCTTGGAGAACCAAAAAGTTAAACAACAACCCATGGAGGTACAAACTCCACTAGTGCTTTTCTGGTCCACATAGTCTCCCGCATGATCCGAGTCCGCGTAGACAATGGTTTCTACGCCGGTCCCTTTAGGATACGATAATCCTAAATGTATAGTGCCTTTAATGTATCGGAAGATACGCTTAACCGCTTCGAGGTGAGAGGTTTTGGGAGCCTCTTGGAAGCGAGCACAAAGGCAAACACTAAACATGATATCCGGTCGACTTGCCGTTAGGTACAACAAACTACCAATCATACCTCTATATTTGGTGCTGTCTACCGACTCACAATCATCATCTACGGTGAGTTTATTATCCGAGGCCATTGGGGTCTTCATTGGTCTAGATTCATCTAATCCAAATTTCTTTAGCATACTTAGATTGACTAAAGAAAATACCATCATCCATTTGTTTAATTTGGAGTCCTAAAAAGAAGTTAAGTTCTCCTATCATACTCATTTCGAACTCATCATGCATGATTTTGGCAAATTCATCACACAATTCTTGACAAGTTGAGCCAAATATAATGTCATCGACATATATTTGTACGATTATGAGGTGAGAACCTTTCTTCTTTGTAAAGAGCGTATTGTCTACCATCCCCATGGTATACTCATGTTTAACAAGAAACACTTTAAGTCTATCATACCAAGCTTTGGGTGCTTGTTTGAGACCATAAAGTGCCTTCTTAAGCTTGTAAACATGATCCGGTTTCTCAAAATCAATGAAGCCGGGAGGTTGAGCCACATATACCTCCTCATTGATGAAACCGTTAAGAAACGCACTCTTTACATCCATTTGTTGAAGCTTAAAGTCTAAGGCACAAGCGTAGGCTAAAAGGATTCTAATGGATTCTAATCTTGCTACCGGTGCATATGTCTCGTCATAATCAATCCCTTCTTGTTGATTATAGCCTTGAGCTACAAGTCTAGCCTTGTTACGAGACACAACACCATTTTCATCTAACTTATTCCTAAAGACCCATTTGGTTCCTATAATGGTAGAACTTCTAGGTGGAGGAACAAGTTCCCAAACATCATTAGCAACGAATTGATTCAATTCTTCTTGCATCGTAATGACCCAACTCTCATCCGTCAAAGCTTCTTTAACATTCTTTGGTTCAATCAAGGAGACGAAACAAAAGAAGTTGCTTTGGTTTTTGACTTGGGATCTTAGGGTCCTTTGATTTAAGTCACCAATGATATTATTGAGAGTATGATCCCTAGACTGCTTAATGTTTACTTCATTTTCAACATTAAGGTCTTCAACTCCTATTTTTCTAACCTCTTTGGCTCTAACTACTTCTAATTCATCCAAGTCATCATCAACCAATGGTGGTGTCTTAGGTAAAGGAGGGGTTTCATCAAAGGTTACGTTGAGTGATTCTTCAATAATCCCCGTGGTTTTATTTAGGACAATGTAGGCTTTGCTAGTTTGGGAATAACCCAAAAGGATACCTTCGTAAGACTTTGGGTCAAACTTGGTAAGGTGGTCTTTGGTGTTGAGGATAAAGCACTTGCTTCCAAACACCCTAAAGTATTCCAATGAGGGTTTCTTACCTTTAAGAATCTCATAGGGGGTCTTTCCTAGGAAAGGTCGAATAAGAATTTGGTTGAGAACATAAGTCGATGTGTCCACGGCATTGCACCAAAACTTTTGAGGCAAAGATTGCTCGTTTAAAATCGTCCACTCATCTCTTGGAGAGTCCTATTCTTCCTTTCAACTACCCCATTTGATTGTGGAGTGCGAGGAGCCGAGAAGTTATGGGTAATACCATGAGCTTCACAAAAGGCACCAAATTGCACTTCATTATCAAATTCCCTACCATGATCCATCCTAATAGAGACAATTGGACATCCTAGTTGATTTTGAATTCTTCGACTAAAGATTTCAAAATGATCGAAAGCTTCATTCTTAGATGCCAAAAATCTAGTCCAAGTGAATCTAGAATAGTCATCAACTATAACTAGGGTATAAATGTTACCTCCATAACTCTGTATGGCGGAAGGTCCAAAGAGATCCATATGTAGGAGCTCTAAGCACCGAGAGGTCGAAACCAAATTCTTGGCTTTGTGACTTGAGTGAACTTGCTTTCCAACTTTGCAAGCATCACAAAAGTGACTATCAAACTTCATCTTGGGGAGGTGTCTTACCAACTCTTTAGAGACTAAAGACTGAATTAAGCACATATTAGCGTGACCTAATCTCCTATGCCAAAGAGTAGAACTATCATCTATAGTCGCAAGACATATGTTGTATTTTGACTTCTTATTGACCTTCATGACAAAAAGCCCATGCTTTCAAACACCTTTTCCAATGACTTTTCCATCTTTTACGATTTCACTGTCATGTTCCGAAAAGATGACCTTACACTTATTGTCACAAATTTGACCTATACTTAAAAGGTTAAACCCTAAGTTATCTACGTGCTCAACATTTTCAATGGTCATAGAGTCAAGAGAAACCGTACATTTGCCAATGATATTACCACGTAGACTACTTGCAAATGTGACGTTACCTCCATCATATGCTTTGTAGTGCGAGAACATACTTCGATTACCCGTCATGTGTTTAGAACATCCACTATTCTTAATCCACTCGTCGGGCTCCAAATCAGTTCCCAAGCATATCTAGGTAACAACACACAAGATCAAACATTTGGTCCCCAATATCTCATGGGTCCAAAATTGTTAGTTCCAAACATCCCTTGCATTTGGTTGGGATGCATGAATGAAGGAGGGGTTCCCCATAGAGAACAAAATGGAGGAGGATAGTTATTCATATATCCATTTTGTTGTTCGTTATTTCTTTTGGGTGTTGGGGTTTTACTTCTAGATCGTGAATTGTTTTGATTATCTCTTCTAGGCGTTGTCGTTCTACTTCTAGGCTTAGACTCATTCCGTACTCTAGGTGGAGTAGAAGATGGTCTTGATAAACTTCTATTTCCCATGAGAGGTTTACTTAATAGCTTGTAGAACTTATCAATAGCATTGTCGTCAAGTATGGGTAATTTTACCTTATTAACAATAAGATTCTTTGGTTTTTCACCTGACTTTGACTTTTCAAAAAGTTCAGGATTTTCACAAAACTCCAGTTCTGGCCGCGGTTCCTTATCTACGGCGGCGGTTCCATAGTGATAAGGAACCGCCCCATATAAATTGGGACCGCGTACAGTGGGTGATTTTTGTGAAAATCTGACTTGTTTAGGTTCACTAGTTGAGGCTTCTTTTGAGTTAAAACCTATACCAAGTCTTTCCTTTGAATGAACTTGTTTGTTTAACATATCATCAAGAGCACTAGTACTTTTCATGAACTTTTCCAATTTAATGGAGGTGCTCTTGAGATTTTGATTCTCTAATCTAAGTTTCTCACAACTTAAGCAACCTAAATCAACTTCTTTATTTTTCTCAAGTTTTGCCAATTTCTCCCTAAGTTCATTGATCTCATTTTCAAGCTTAGTTTTGGTTGATTTTAAGGTTTTATTCTTTTCTATGAATTTTAGACTAAGTTTGTGTAAACTATCATATTTGCCTTCAAATTCAATATCATTAAAGGTGGAGCTATCATTGCTATAATATTCGGTTTCGGAATGTACCTCTTTAGAAGTGTGAGCCATAAGACATTTCTCCTCTTTGGGGTTGTCATCATCATCTTCACCGCTATTGCTCCCAGAGCCACTAACGAACGCTGTGTGATTCTTATCGCGAGAGGGCTTTGGACAATCACCAATGAAGTGATTTGTATCACCACATCTAAAGAAATTCCTATCACCTTTTTCGTTCTTGACAAACCGATTCTTTGAGAATGGTTTCTTGTCATTGTTGGGTTGCCTAACGTGTTGACCTCGTCTCTTGAAGAACTTCTTGAAATCTCTCACTGTCAATGCATACTCCTCGCCATCGCTATCCGAGGAACTATCATGGTCACCTTGTGCCTTCTTGGCTTTAAGTGCAAGAGATTTTCTTTCACTCTTGGTTTTCACTAATTCCGAGTCCTTCAAAATTATCATCTCATGAACCTTCAAGTTGCCTATGAGTTCATCGAGTGATAAAGTTGAGAGATCTTTCGATTCTTCAATCGCCATGACTTTTGCTCTCCACTTTGGATGTAAAGCCCTTAGAAACTTCCTAACATTGTTCTTGCTAGAAAAACCTTCATCAAGTGCTTTTGGACTAGTAATAATGGTGTTAAACCTAGTAAATGCACAATCAATAGTTTCATCTTCTAAGACGACAAATTGTTCATATTGTTGGACAAGAAGATCGATTTTTCTTTCGTTGACTTGGCTATTACCTTGGTGGGTTACTAAAAGAGTGTTCCAAATATCTTTAGCTGTTTCACACATAAAAATCCTTTCATACTCTTTCTTAGGTAAAGCATTATAAATCACCATTTTAGCCTCATTATTTTTTGAAAGTTTCTTTTTAGTATCATCATTAGCTTTGTCAAAAGTGACCAATTCTTTTGTTTTAGAAACTTCATTAAATTGATAAGGTAAAAAATCACCATTGGTAATAACATGCCAAAGATCTAAATCTTTTGATTTCACATAAGTTTCAAATCTATTTTTCCAATAAATAAAACTATCGGTTTCAAAAAGTGGTGGTCTTTGCATAGATTGCCCTTCTAGGTATTTGTGGGAATCCATAGATCGATTCAAGTTTTAAAATACAATATACTTTAAAAATTCTTGAGCAACCTCGCTCTGATACTAATTATAGAAACTAGAAAGGGGGGGGGGGGTTGAATAGTTTCTTATATTTACTTGTTAAAAGGTGATTTTCAAAAATCCTTTTTCAAAAAACTTAGGCTTGAGGAAATATGTGAAATCTTCTTATGCACAATATGAACAATGATAGTGTAACTAAAGTAATACTAACAAAAATATATGCACAAAGGATAAAGAATGTAAAGAGTTAAGGGTAAAGAAAGATCAAACCAAACACCAAGGATTTATAGTGGTTCGGCAACGAAGATCACTCCTCGTTCCTACTCCACTCCTCGAGTACTCCTTACTCGAGAGTTCACTACACAACAAGCTCCTTATGGTGGAGAAAACCGTACACGTCGCTTAACCAATTTCCGACTCTAAGCTAAAAGTCGAGCCCTAATCATAGCTAGGACCAATCTACACAACTATACTTAGTACATACACAACTTCCAAATAGACACAACTACTTGGATCTTCACAACTATGACACAACAACAAATGTATAAAATTAGATCTTCAATGGATCTTTGGTGGTGGACTCAACACTTCACAAGGATAGTGTTCTTCTCTTTGCACTTGGAGAGGAAGGGATGGAAGAACAAGATTCACTTCTTAAACAAGTAGTAATAAAACAAATGATAAAAGATTTGAGTGATTAAAGAAGAGTGTTTGAATCTGGAAATAGATGTGCAAAAGAGGTGAATTGAAAATCTGAGAAAGGTCCACTATTTATAGGACAAAGGGCCAACGGCTATATCTGCCCGCGGTTCCTTATCTTAGCCCGCGGTACCTTATCGATAAGGAACCGCCTAGGAGCTAAGGAACCGCTAGACTAGACTCCGCTTCCTTTTTGTCCTTTAGTGCTGGAGGTCATATCTGGTTTAAAAAAAATATCCTGATAGAATATTCCTAACCAAATAAGAATATGCCATTTTAAAATTTTCAAATAATTAATTTAATAAAACATTTTCTTAAAAAGAAAGTTTAATAAAAACTTGTCACACTTATTAAAAAGTGAGTTTTAAGAAAAGATTAAATCACTTGATCACTTGATTAAGGTTAGTACTTGTTTATTCATACCTTAAGTGAAAATGGGTAAAATGAAAAATACTTGAACTCAAGAATTCGTTTTTCGTTGTTTTCGTAAATACTTGTTTTTACATATTGTCGTAATCAAAACTAAGAGAGACCGAAAATGCAAGTAAGGTTTTTAGGCATTATTGCATTAACACACTTGCTGATGTAAAGAATGGGGTCTGGTGCTTTTTAACTGATGCAATAGGTCACTGGATGAGTTTCAACAACCAATTACTTCCAATATAACTTAACAATCACCAAAATAAACTACACCAACTCCTAGACCTAGTCCTAATCTATCAGATTCCAAGAATAAAACAACTAAGACTCAAAACCATACCCTATATGACCTATTGTTGACTTAAGGCGGTTATGAGTAAAAAGATGAATACTCAATCTATAGTATAGACTACAAACAGTTAAACCAAAACCTAAACTATTGATATCATGCAAATACTATTTTGTAGAGGCAACAAACAAGAGGATGCCATCAGTACACATACTAGAACAAGCTTGTACCAAACATCCTACAAAAACAGTAATTAAGATTTTACAAACTAAATCATGCAAAACTAACTCAAAAGCATATAAAACATGCATAAAACAATCACTTACACTAAATTAACAGAAATCAAGCAAGAATCAATCATTAAACTAACACCAAGGACAAATCCACAAAGTACATAAAACTAAAAAAAAAAGGGGCCAATAGGGTTCAAGCCACTCTTACCTAGCTGATGCCTTCTAGTGGTACATTTTTTGAGCTTATGAGGGTGTGTAGAGATCCATTGTCGAATGGTCTACAACAGACCAAGAAGGGGGAACAATGTCTTCAAAAGGAGGATGAACTTGGTGAGACTACCATAGTCAAACACCGAGCCCTTTTGAGAATCTGTTGACAAGACCACAAGAAGAAAAACAAAGCTCAATAAGTTGAGACCACAAAGACTTGTCAAAGACTTATGGCTCCACTTATGGAACTGTTAAGGATAACCACTAAACAGAAAATAATGATGTCAGATTTTTAGGCCAACTCTTGAAAACCAAATTTTGGGAACACGATTTTTGCCAACTAACAAAACCAAAAAGTAACAAAACCAAGTACAATGGTTGAGGTTGGTTTGTAAGACCAAACACAAACAATACACAAGCTTTTGGATCACAAAATATCTACCAAAAACCAGAATTTTTGAGAAAGACTTTTGTTAACAGATTAATATTTTGAAACTTAAAACATAAAAATGAAATAACAAGTAGATAAAGAGAACTCAGTGATGACTTGCAAGGATTTTTAAATAAATTAAGTATTCATGAAAAAATGTTTACAAGCCAAAAACTGGAACAATGGAAAAGGTTCACATTCCGAACCTTTTATACTACAATGAAGAAGCTACTAGAAGCTGAATAAAAAAAATACAAGAAGTGTAAAACCTAATAGCTATAATTCCAGAAGTGCCATTTGACTGAAAATTCAAACTTGGTCTTCATTGGTATCTTGTGACTTGCCAATTGTATGAAGCAATGTTGGACGTTAATAATGCCTTTGTGATGAAGGAATAAGTTTAATTTGTTGATATGGTCTCCTTATATGGTTTGGGGGAAAGGGACGTGAGCAGGGGATGGCTCCATAGTCACATGAGAGTGTCTGGTGGAGTGTTTTTAGGTGGGGTTAGGTTGAGTGTGTCATGAATTAATGATCTGGAGAGTTTTGTACAAAACCCCTTTGATTTAATTAATATCGTGATTAGGGTTCTTGGTGAGAGAGATGATTGTTTGATGTAGGTTGGGTGGGGATTAGTGTTTCCCACGTCTTTTGTATATTTAAAACAGGGTTTAAAAAATCTGTTTAATAAAAAGTGAGCGGGGTTTGACGTGGAAGAGGTGATGAGGTGGGGTGTTGTGATTGGTGGTGTTGATGATGTGGCGAGCTATGGTTGGCTGGTGGGGTTATGATTTCTGGGAAAGAATGGCCCTTGTATTCCCAAATTATCTTCAAACAAATAATGGCAGCTTTTTTTAGTCTTTCCCTTTGTATATATCTTTCCCTCACTTGCCAAATGTGGCACAAAGTTTTGCCAACTTTAAATCAAGGATCATTTGTGTAATTTTGATCTTTTCCAAGGGCCTTATATGTAATATCTCATCATTTTTGGGACCCATATGCAATATTTGAGTTTTGTAAGGGTTTAAAATGACAAATCTTCCAAAGTTGAGGGACCAATCTTGACAAATCTTCAATCTTCAAGGACTTCTTTGGAAAATCATGATTTGGGTCCGGTTCTTTGTGCGGCTTCGTTTCCTGTGTTCGTTTTTGCTTGATTCTTGTAATCTTTTGGTGAATTCACGATATCCGTACCTAAAATACACAATGAACAAACACAAGCGTATATTGGGGTATCTTATGACATTTGTAAGCGTTTTAAGCCCGATTTGGACGATGAGACTATGTATAACTGCAGTCTCATCACTCCCCCATACTAAACCATTGTCGTGTCCCCACGAAATGCTAGAATTAGGTATCGTAGCACTTACAAAATTCATTTTTATATGACATTTATTGAAAACGTAAACTAAAATAAACTACTACACGTGTTTTAGACATAATGTATTGTTTTTATCACAATTAAGTGACTATTAGGGTCAGAATAAGAACACGTGAATGCCTCATAGAGATAAGTTCGTCATCCTCGATTTTCACCCAATTCCATGCTAAGCGTGAAACAAGATCATTATCATTATAAGTTAGTAATGCTAACACTACTCATATGCTCTAATCACGTACTTAGACTCCCTTATTCCTAAGGTGTATCTCTTATATTTTTGTCTTAATGATCACGAGAATACATCACTGACTTATGCGTGAATAGAGATTAAGTCCAAAAATAGAGCCTTAACGGTGTAACCAAAATCATCGAATTAATAATTCATCCTAATAGTCAACGATGTCAAAAAATTAAGTCAACAAAAAGGATCGATAAACACGATTTTAGAACGGTTTTGAACATGAGACTTATTACCATGAATTTTATTGCCCACCTCATTATCGGTAGCTTTGATAATATGGTTTACCTTCATCTTTTATTCAACTCCACCATGGAGCTTTTATTATGACTTCGGTCTTGCCCTTGTCTTTTATTTAACCTCGCCATGAGGTGTTTATTATGACTTGACGTTTATCCTCACGCTAAAGCTAATTTTGGATCTTCAAGGCTTCGAGATTTAAGACATTCACTTCAATTTTGCATAGATTTTTCGGCCTTGTGAGCTTCAATTTTTTGCTTGATTTAGGTGAAGAGGAACTTAAAAATTATTATTGGGGAAGCCTTTTATTATTCGGGTGCCAATACTTCAAAACCGTGACGTTGGCGAATCTTTGATGTTTTCCCAATTTAATTACATGGAAGCTACTAAAACAAATTAGAAACCAACAATAGAGACTAAACCGCTAATTCAATATTTATTAACAATTTATTATAAAAGCGTGAGGAGAATAAGCAAATAATTAGGACACATGAGTTTTTGAAAGAATACGAGTACTCTATGTTTAGCATAGTAACTTATAATTAACGCTATCATTTCTCGTCCTTAATTAAGAGATTTAGCCTAAAAAGTTTAGGAATCAAAGCTAAGTGCTCAACACGCACGGTCGAGTAAAAAATTACTCTTATTCTCACCATCGGAAAACCTACATTCGTTTCTTAAACACTTATGAAAAATAAGAAATTTTTTAAAATTTGGCCATTTTTAGCCTTATTTTGTATAAATTGACAACAAAAAGAGGAAAATTGGATTGCGTGATGACGTAAGCAAGGTGAAGTATCTACTCACCCCCATACTAAAACTAAACATTGTCGTCAATGTTTTGAGTCTAAGGGTGAAACACCCCCATACTAGAGACGAAAGTCGAATGCTTAATCTCGAGCATGGAAGGGTAAAACGAATAACGTATAAGCCGTTTATGAATTATGCTGATAAGATAAACGTTAGAAAATAAAAGGATATCATCGGATATCGGAATCTCCTAAGGCAACGATCGAAGCTCGAGTGATACGTAAATAATTAACAAATAAGACTTAGCTTATTTATAAAAAACCAATATCACGGAAGAAGCTAATCAAATGTATACAAAAAAAGCAATCCACGGGAGCCTTAAGCATAAGAATAACACAATTAGCTAAACTACAAAAACAATAATTAACAAATAAGACTTAGCATATTTAAAAAAAACCAATATCACGGAAGAAGCTAATCAAATGTATACGAAAAAACAATAATACTATCTGCTTATCTAACATAAGATGTGATTTTATATTAACAAATTAGAATGTTGTGAAATGTATATACTTGATGCCATTGAATCATATGAAACCGCACATCCTTGACCAAAATATAATTAATTGTGACATTCCTATGCAAAATTGGAGGAACACAATCATTATGAAAGTATGTAAACGTGTGTGCTATTTCGGGAAAATAAAGTTACTTATGTATTATTTTACCTCATATTCTAAACCAAAATTCACTTTGTTTAACGCGAGCTCGAGCAGTGTAATGGCCGCAACAACTTTTCGTCTGCGACAAGAATTGATTGTTGGGTGACGGCTGTAACAAAAAAATCATTAAAAAAAGTTATAAGAATTATATTTACATATAAAATCAATATATCTATAAAAAACCTTCGAAGCTTAATTAATAGTCATAGATCTAAAAAAAAACAAACTAAAAACCCTTTTTGTGGGCGGTTTTCTTGATGGTCATGGTTTTGTGGTGGTTGGGCTTTCGACGGAGGTGTGGGTTTTGGCGGAAGGTTTTGGTAGAGGGTGGTGGTATGGTTTGATGGTTGTGGTATGGTTCCATGGTGAAGAGTTTTGGCGGTGGGTGCAACATTAAGAGGGGTAGGTTTTTGTTAAAGAGGGGAGAGAGGAGTGAGATATCGGGTGTGTTTATGATCTTAAATAGTCAGTTACATTTGCAAGGTGGACGACAGCTATTTTTCTTACAGCATTCAAAGTTTTTGCTAATTTACATTGTATGCAGTGAGATTTACACGGGTTTTCTTCAACATTACCATAAATTCTTCATTTTTCAACTTTCAACATTCAACTTTCAACAATTAACATACACCCTTTATAGGGTATATAGATGAAACAATCGCCAAATTTTATTTACGGAAACAACTGATAAGAGTATGAAATATCTTTTTTCTAATTTGATTGCTTAAATAACTGAACTAGACCAAATAAAATGTACTGTAATTCCTATTGAAACAATAGAAAATGGTATTTGAGTTATTTACGATTACAGCTTCAGTGCATATCAATTTATCTGCCCTTTTATCAACCGTAATTTGTCAAATATACAGCTTATTAAGTCATAATCAAGATATATTGCTATGCTTTGTATTGCAAGCGGAACTACTTGAGGGTACCCTGTTTGTTTTATGATAAAACATCATATCTCTTTACACAAATGCCTAGAGGTGACATTGTCACCCTTGCCTTCATTTTTTGCTTGTTTGATTCGTCAGTTTTTACCCATTTATTGGCGTAATCTTAGAGAAATATGTTTTTTTTCTTTCTATGAGTACATAGTTCTTCGAACAAAAGTAGTTTAACTTCAAATAATTGAACTTAAGTCACAAGTCTTTTTTCCATCGAGAAGTGAGATTGTTTAACCAAGATAAAACATACATGTGGTCACAGGGCTGAGCAATAGACCGGACCGGATCGAAGATTAAAATGGTCCAAAACCTCGAATTAAGATCGGAACGAAATGGTCCGATTTAGGTCGGTCCGGTCTTGTCCGCTCTTTGGTCTGATCCACTCCTATTAAACATAATTGAAAGATTTTTTGGTAAAACCGAACCAGAACAGATCGATCGAATCAAAGACCGAAATGGTCTAAAACCTTAGCCCGAAAACCAAATCAAAATTATACGGTCTGATCTAAGTCAACGATTCAAATGCTCGGCCCTACATGTGGATGGTTAACGTAGAAAATATGAACCGAATTTTTGTTATATAAAGCAATTCTATAAAATCGAGTTTATATGTAAAATTATAGGGTGTCGCGTCACGTGTTTAAGCAAATCAATATATTATATATATATATATATATATATATATATATATATATATATATATATATATATATATATATATATATATATATATATATATATATATATATATATATATATATATATATATATATATATATATATATATATATATATATATCTATATATATATATATATAAATATATATATATATATATATATATATATATATATATATATATATATATATATATATATATATATATATATATATATATATATATATATATATATATATATATATATATATATATATATAGATTTGCGTTCAAGTAAGTACCATTCTTAAGATAGGAACGGTAGGAACCAATCAGATTGTGCCATGTGTACTTTTCAATTAAAATAAAATCATATTTACTTTGTTTGTCCGTAGGGGTATTATAGTCATTGGATGTTTACACATTTAAAAGAAAAGAAATTAGAAAAAAAACAATACGCCTAAATAAAAGAAAAAAAAATCCGCCTGGTTATCTTCCTATTTGCTAAATCTGTGTTCATCCATAAATCACCATCATCAATTCATACGTTTTTTTTATTGTGTTTTAGCCTTTCATATCTCTCAATCACTCTTTAAAACCTGTGTTAATTCTCACACAAAAATGTGTATTAGAATCTTCCAAACCTTTCATCTCTCCATCGATTTTTTATTTTCAATCAGATTCGTCATATCAATTTGGAGTAATTATGTCTATTGCAAGTGGAAGTTGTTCGATTCAGGGTATGTATCATTATTTTCTATTTTTGTTTTATCGCAAGTGACTGCTTGTGTATGTGTGGTTTTTTAGGAATGCTTGTGTATGTGCGTTTTATAGTCTGATATTTAAAAGCTAACAAAACTTTTAGCATTTGGATTCTAATATGGAAAAAAACCCTAAATATGTGGTGTGTAAGGAATTGAGTGGGACATTGCAACTAATATTGTAAATGATATGTACTGATATTAAGTTTTCTGTCATGGAGTATTTGGTTTATTGACTCAGTCATATTGCCAGTATGTAAGGTTATGTGAATATAGTATATATGATCAGTTGTTTTAGATGATTGCAGAATTGTGCCAATAATAGTGTATTAGTGTGTCTGCAGTAAATGATATGCTGTATGTATGTAATGAGGTATTGTATACGACCTTAAAACTAAAAGTTGGGACAACGAATCCTAGTTGCAAGTAGTGGTTTGATGCATCTTGTATGTTTGTACTAAAATAACAAAACATTGATTGGTCTATAAGTTGTCTAATCACGATTGCTAATAAATCTAAGATTTTTGTGGCAATTGTAAATGGCAGACATTTTACCCTGTATTTATTCTAATAAAGATTAAGACATGTTTGGTTTGAAGGCATGAAATCGACACTTTGATTTGAATTCATGAAATCCACAAATCTATATTTTCTTGTATATATTTAGCGTGTGCGTGTCATATATGATTACCAATATATAGTAATCTTATTTTTCTGCTCAAAATGATTTAGGAGAATTTAAGCATGAAAAAAGACACCTTATTTGTTTTTCAGCATTTTCCTATTTGACCACTTAATGATAAAAGACTGCTTGTGTGTGTGCGGTTTATAAGCATATGGAGCTAACAAAACTTGTGTTTAAAAGCTAACAAAACTTGTGTCCTTATAGTTGTTAGCAGTAAATATTTTGCAATATTTTCATTGATTTTTTTCAGTGACACGAATCGTCTGATATTTGCCATGGTTTAGATATATTTGCCCGACATCAGCGTGTGGTCTATCATATTTTTCAGATAAAACCAACATTTACTAGTATACTTTTAAGTACCACTTTATGTATATACTGACGAACAATAAAAAACAAGAAGCAAACCACTATATGACTAGAAAGACAATTAAGATCGATTATTTTCCTAGTTGTAATATTGAAAGTATAAAGTGCAAAAGACCGTCCTTGTGGTTTGGCTAAACTGGTGACGCATTTGATGCAACTTCAAAATACAAACACCACAACCCTGACATATATGCCTTGTTTAGTCACCGGAAAACACCACAACCCCGACATATATGCCCTTATAGTTATTAGCAGTAATTTATTTTGCAATATCCTGATTTGAGTTTTTCAGTGACATGGATTTTCCGATATTTGGTGCGAGCGAGGATGTGTCAACTGCTTGCTCACACCGGTGTCACGATTGTACACCTCCACGGCTTGTGTTAGATCAAACTTTAGGAATCAAATTTATTTCCAAATTGCATTTTGGGTCTTTAAAGTAAGGAACTTTGAAAACTTCAGGACCCATTACCTGTTATTTTGCTTTAGCGCTGTCTAGTTCTTGATTAATAAACATGTGTGTCATTACCTGTTTTTATGTTTTTCAGAAGCTGAAATCATGTGATTAATACTAAGTGTACGTATGTGGAACAGCCTTAATGATACATACTTTGAATCGAACAACTGCCACTCGGAATAGACATATATGCCCTTATAGTTATTATACAGACCTTGTTTAGTCACCGGAAAACACCACAACCCTGACATATATGCCCTTATAGGTATTAGCAGTAATTTATTTTGCAATATCATGATTTGATTTTTTAAGTGACATGGATTTTCTGATATTTGGTAACTGCTTGCTCACACCGGTGTCACGATTGTACACCTCCACGGCTTGTGTTCGATCAAACTTTAAGAATCAAATTTATTTCCAAATTGCGATTTGTGTCTTTAAAGTTAGGAACTTTGAAAACTGCAGGACCTATTACCTGTTATTTGCTTTAGGCCTGTATAGTTATTGATTAATAATCATGTGTGTCATTACCGATTTTTATGTTTTCAGAAGCTGAAATCATGTGATTAATACTAGGTGTACGTATGTGGAACAGCCTTAATGATTTTTATATTACCATTTGAATTCATATACTAGGTGCATCAACTCCACAATCAACTAACATTGTGGAAGACGATGTTGATGGCGATGCTCAAAGTGTCTTGCAAGCTGGGAGTTACCAACCAACACCACCGGGAAGTAAGTTTTGGATTCCCAAAGCTACAAAAAAACCAGTGGCGGGAACCGAGTTTGACACAATTGAACTAGCTCTACAGTTTTATAAAGAGTATGCAAGGGAAGCTGGTTTCGAAGTTAGGAGGGGTGGGCAGAAAAACAAGAAAAAAACAGATAACCCGTCTGTTAAATACTTTTATTGTTCTAAAGAAGGGCTGAAACCGGAAAAAAACAGTAATAAATCAAAGACAGATCCGTTAAAGACTCATCAGTCCCAATCCGGTAAGTC
Source organism: Glebionis coronaria (assembly GCA_025667525.1). Taxonomy (NCBI): domain Eukaryota; kingdom Viridiplantae; phylum Streptophyta; class Magnoliopsida; order Asterales; family Asteraceae; genus Glebionis; species Glebionis coronaria. The sequence continues at coordinate 41,398,742 of CM046878.1, forward strand.
CCAATCCGATAATTCCCAAACCGATAATTCCCAAACCGATAAGTCCCAAACCGATAAGTCCCAAACCAATAAGTCCCAAACTGGTAAGACCCAATCTGAAAACACGGAAGCTATAATCAAGGTGATTCAAAGGAGGAAACGAGGATCTCAACGTTGCGGATGTAAAGCTCAGTTACGTCTTAGGCGTAATGCAAAAAACAAGTATTATGTCCACACTTTTTTTGAGAAACACAACCACCCTATGGTTAACGAAAATGATTACAAGTATCTTCGTGCTGCGAGAAAGCTTACATTCCCTAAACAGCAGCTGATACATCAGCTATCCATTGCTAATCTTGGTCCAACGAGAGCTTGGAAAGTATTAAAAGAAATGTATGGTGGGTTTGAGGAAATTGGTTTTACAGATGTCGAGTGCCGGAACTATAAGCGGGAATTGAATGAGTTTATTGGGAATCGGGATGCGCAAATGGCTGTCGATAAGCTTCTGAGCAGGCAAAAATATTGCTCAAACTTTTCTATGGAATATAAAAAAGACAAGACTGACAAAACTTTGGTAGGTTTGTTCTGGGCAGACGAACAAGCGAAGCGTAACTATGATGTGTTTGGTGATGTCGTATCATTTGATGCAACGTTTAGGTCAAACAGGTATGTGCTTTATTTTTAATTTTTTACAATTCGTTTGTACTGCCATAGATCTCATTTATTGATACGTTTTATCCAGATTTGTTTTGGCGAACACATAAAAGTATACTTGTCTATTGATACACATATATCTGTACGTTTTTAATATTCAACTAATAACCGTGTTCATATAGGTACAACATGGTGTTGGTTCCTTTCACTGGCATAGATAATCATAACCGATGCATTCTTTTTGGTGTTGCCTTATTAGCAAGCGAAGCAGCCAAAAAGTATACTTGGTTGCTGAAAAGGTTTAAGAAAATATTTGGTTCCGCGCCTAAGGTAGTTGTTACCGACCAAGACCCCGCTTTGAAGATTGCCATAGAAAAAATCTTTCCGGAGTCCAGACATCGCCTCTGTATGTGGCATATAATGTAGAAACTAACCAAGAAGGTACGATTACAATAACTCATATAATGATTTACTGGTTTATTGAATTACTGATAATAGTTATCTAATTTTGCTTACATGATACTTTTTGTCTAGGTCGGCCCAGCTTTATGTAAAAATACCAATTTCAAACAACGTTTGTGTGATATAGTTTGGACTGACAAAATCGGACCCGATGTGTTTGAGGATGAATGGAAATCTATTATGAATGATTTCAACTTGAATGAAAACAGGTGGTTAGCTGATATGTTTGGGATGCGGACGAAATGGATTCCCGCATACTTCCATCACGAACCCATGTCTGGTCTTATGCGCACTACATCCAGGTCAGAAAGTGAAAACCATTTTTTGGGCCAGATTACTAACACCTATTTGAGTTTGGTTGAATTTATTAGCCACTATGATACAGCCATTGATTCACAGAGATTCATATATGGCAAGAATACCCATAATTCTAACTACACGACTCCTGATCTAAAAACACACTTGCAAGTTGAAAAAGAAGCTGCTGCTTTGTACACTATCACTCTTTTTTACGATGTTCAAGATGAGATTTGGTCATCCTTGTACCATTGTTGTTCACTAAGTGTACATGAATCTGATACGCATTCTACGTTTGTGATACGGGACACTGAAGCGGATTACAAAGTGAAGGGTTCATCTATTGAAGTCAAGTATGAGGTAACAATATTACACGCAACACATTTTATTGTTTTTATTCAACAGTTTTTTGGCAATTATATTTTCAACTAACTACGAGTTTTATGTCTTATTCTGTTGCCAGGTTAGTTACCAACCTTCTGATTGTTCAGTTAAGTGCAGTTGTCTAAGGTACGAGTGTTATGGCTTATTGTGTCGCCACATATTTTACGTTCTGCGGATGTGCAAGGTCTTTCACTTTCCAAAACAGTACTTGCATACTAGATGGTCAAAGCATGCTATGTGTCACATAGCTGTTGATAAGACAAATGATATTCCAGCTTCTTCGAACTCAACAGCTGTTGTGGGCGACACACTTAGACAAATTTACAAGAATGTTGATGAATCAATTACTCATTTGGTTGGTGATATTGAAAAGCTTCATATATATAGGGACGACCAAGCAGCATTGTTGAATAAAGCCAAAGCCGACGTTCCTAACCCTCCTAATATGAACACCCCTGCGGTTTATGCAGCAACCCTTGGTGTTACTGAACCAACGATCGTGGACATTCTTCCTCCTAAAGATATCAATAACAAGGGTCAGGTGTCGCGCACTAGGCACAAATCAAAGAGTGAGATTGCAATGAAGCTAGGTCAGAAACCTAAGAGGAGGTGCAAGACTTGTCGCAAGTTAGCTAGGCATGATTCTAGGAACTGTCCGTTAAAAAAGAAAGGATTACAAGATCAGGATACCGACATGGATGAGGACATCGACGAGGACATGGATCAAGATAGTGAGTAGTTACTACTCTGGTTTCAGTTGAACAATTTGCTTAATATGCAGCTTACAAGTTTTTATTTTATTTGATCACTGATTTTATTTCCACTTTTTATGCTTTGTTATAATTTTGAAATAATGTCCAAATGAACAATATATTTTACCATTGATTTACATTTTGAGATGCAACATCATGTGTGTTAATGTTGTTGATTTGGTCATGAATTACAGTTAGTGTTGTGATATCATGTTATGATATTGTTTTTAAAACCATATCCTGGAGTTTAATAAAACAAATCACAAGTCAATTCCTAATATCACTATTTAATAGGCTCAATACCTCACATAACACACACATCCCTAAGTCATCAGTTTGGCATACTTGACATATCATCATGAGTCGTATTGTGAAATTGATCTTCATATGCATATGTATCACAATCGGCGAAGAGGCTATGTGTCCATCAAACAACACACCTGCTACCAATCTATCCAAACGGCCAATAAGAAAGTGTCGTTATTGTGGCACTCTTGGACATGATTCAAGGCACTGCCCATTCAAAAGTACATCCATTTTTGTTTCAAAAATAACTGAAAAGGATGTAGGTTTTCCTTTGTGTTTCATTTGAATACGCCACGCAATCAGGTTTACTTGTTTAACTTTTAAGGTTTTTTTGTTTAAAGTCTTTGGAGCATAATAATGTTGTATTCGTCATGGTTTGAATGTTTTTTGTAATGACTTATCGACTTTGTTTGAACTTAAGTATCAACATTATTCCGGAATTCGATATGGAAGACTATAAACATGTCATAGATATAGAATGTGCCATATAAACATGTCATTATACAACAGCATAAAATCTCCCATACCAAACTGGACAATGATATGCCTGCACTCAAATGACAAACTCAATAAAAGTATTTAACATATCAAACTGTGATTCCGGATACTGTATAATGACCGCAATCACAGACAAACCTATCATTTTTAAGCCAACAGACCTACAAAATGAATTGCACGTATAACATATCTGTTGTAACGGAATCTGTTTATAATGACTCAACCCAAAATGTTTTAGCATATTCCAAGTCAATAGACTTACAAATTGATATGTAAATAATCTGTTTGCCACAAGAAAATAGACTTCAATAGACTTGCTGGATTTCAAACTTGTTCGTAAGCCAATGTGCGTCATACGTAAAAATTGTGTCTCGCCACGACAGTGAATTAAACAACATTTCGAATAAAAAACATATCAGCTAATACGACCATCATAATCATATTTACAATAAAGCCAAGCCGGTAAGAATACACGACCCTTGTCCATACATAATTTGAAAACACAAAAAATAACCGTTCAATGCGTCACTGACAACGCTACTTATTTAATCGAAAATACATAAACTTAAATTATTCATTTCATCGATTTGTTGACACGCATAGATATTCTTTCAAGTGTAGAATCAGCTAGACGCTTCTTTTCGGCTGGTGGTATCATCTTGTACCCTTGAGTTTCTTTTTCAAACTTCTTTCTAACCAGATTGCAATCGGACAATAGTATTTTTGAAGCATACTTGGTGCGCAGGTCCTTTAGTTCATTACATTGTTTTTCACCCTCTTTACTCAAACAACAAAGATCCCCACCACAACCCTCACCTTTATAGGTCTCCATGTGTCGCATTGTGAATACACCACAATCCACATAGTTATTGGTTGTCCTGCACCCCAATGGCAGCACACTAGTTTCAGCAGCACTAATCGAATTATAATGCGGATTATTCTCGTTCCTCAAATAGTCCTCAAACATTGGAATCTGATATAACACACAAATATTGTTATTAATACAGATAATATATACGTTATATATACTACTAACACACTACGTACCAACATCAAGATAACTTCTGCATATAATTGTTCCACCTTTGGATTGCTTGAAAATATGTTATCCATTATCTGGATCTGATTATACTTTAAGTTCACGCATACAACAAAGAAATGACTTTCTTTGAGTACGGGGAAAAAAACCTGCCACAATGAAGCACAATGCATGTATCTAAGTCATTTAATTTTGTATCTCATGTTAGGAACACTCTGTATGAGCAAGTGATACTTACCAGATCAACGTCGCGAAGATTTTTATACACGCTACGCTCCAAAACACTATTCATGTTTTCGGTGAACTTATGTAATGCTCTTTCGTATTCCCACTTTATCATTTCACTAGTCTGCATTGAGATAAACAATTAATATAAGTATATGGCTCGATCATAACACATTTCTTGTTACCATAAGTCTATAGATTGATCATGACACGTTGTGACATGACTTACCATCATGGATGTATGGCAGAACACCCTTTTCACCGTACTCTTGTTTCTTTGCTTTTCCGCATCGTTGAGCACATGAGTGAAGATGTCAATCAGTCCAGCAGCTACTTCAATTTTAGGGTACAAAGTTTCTAACACAACCCTTTCCCCATCCACAAACGGTGTCTTGAACACGATATCACTGTCATGTAAGCATCAGTTAGCTAATTAAGAATATACATTACCTAATTCATTATATATACTGTTAATGATACACATCTACTTACTTGGCTGGTAATCTACCACTGAATAAGCAAGCCGCCACGATCGACTCGGGTGGTGATATTTTACGTGTTAATTCGACTTCTCTTATAACATATGGTGATCTAAAGACTTCAGGTAGAATCGGTTGGCGTTTAACCCTCTGACCTCCATATGCTGCCGGATACACTGTCTTTAATGGCTTTGGATCGTCACATAAAGGTACTACTGCATTCCCTCGATTTGCCAAACTTTCACGCCCAAACCTTGATAGTTTTCCCGATGAAGTGAGTTTGCCAGGGCAGCTACCAATTGGTTGACTTGGCGTCGTGAATTCATTGACATGTACTGGTTCTTGTGAGTCATAATTAATTAGACTTTCTAGCAAAGCTTGGTCATCTTCCAGTCCGTCTGTATCCTTTTTATCACTTACTACCTTTCCTTGTGTTGTGGGTGGTTGTGTAACATTCAAGTCCAACTCACAGTCATCATCAAAATCAAGCCTGACAGGAACTGGTTGATTTTTTCTTTCAAACTCTTCCCACACTCTATCTGACAATAAAATTGCTTCTTGCGTGAACGTCATAACGCCTTCTTCGTGATTGCCAGTGGTCTGCTTATTTCCCCTATTTTCAGGTGTGTAACAGTTACCATGCATTTGATCATTTTCTTGCTCATTGTTGGTTGGTTGTTGAGCGTATTTGCGGGCCTCAAACATCTGGTCTCTCATCTTCTTTAACTCTAGTAGACCAGTATCATTAGGGCTACTTTCAAATCCATGATCTAACATTTCATCTGCCTTGTCGATCATCTTTCTTGCCTTCTTTAGATATGTTGATACATATTTCTTTATCCCCTAAAAAACAACACAATTTAAGAAAATATTAACAAACGCATTTATCCATAAACCGATACACAATATTTTGACGTGTAAAAAATTTTATTATCACCTCCAAATCGTTTTTCATAATACCCCTATCGCACCCTTCAAATTCGTCATCTTTATCCAGATTCATTTCATCAACCCCTACATAAGAATATAAATTCCAACGCTCAATATTTATCATCATGTATCAACATAAATTCCAACGGCCTGGATTGTAATAAGCCACACTTACCAGTATTTTCTGATTCTTCGCCAACCCCTGTATCACTAACATCATCATTAGGGAACATGACCGCTTCCAATTTCATCAAAAGATCAGTAGACCATATCTTGAGTGGCGTTTCTGAACGCGCATACAGAACCTATCACAAAACCAATAATTAGCTAAATAAATACATCCAAAAAAATAAAAAAATATATTTAGTAACATGTATCGTATTATACCAGTAGCAGGATTATAGGACCATTGAAATACCCATTAGGGTCCCATGATCTTTTCGTTTTCGTCAAGCACTGAATCATGTATGTGCACCAGTCCAATTTAGGTATATCATCCTCCGAATTTATACAGGGCAGAAACTTAAGATTAACGGTATTGCTTAGATTCCAGTCTCCAATTGCCGTGAACAACAATACTAGGAAGTTAAGCTTAAACATGTATCCGCTATCTTCATTCTCCAGAACATAATTAGCAACACGAGTAGCATAGTGCCTCTTTAGATTTAGAGGAAACTGAGCCTTCCATTCCTTAGTTAACGGGTTCCTATGATCTGTTTCATCCCTAGCATCTATATGCACATCACCTATCGGGATCCCTAACGTATCTCGTACGACCTCCCTCGTAATCACTATAGGCTTGCTGTTTAAATTCAATGTGCATGTATCTGCATCAAACCTTTCCAACAACCAGAAACATAGACGGGTTGGTATTTTATGTATTTTAAACGCAAGCAACTCCCCAAACCCTATATCTATAACATCCTGTTTTTGGACTGTATTCATCTGAGTTATCACTCTAAACAGGGTAAAAGGCGGATTTCTAGATCGTATCGTAACTCGTTCTTTAGGTGCTTTGGTATGTTTATCTGTTGACACATAAAAATAAAATGACATTATATTGTTGAAACTAACATACACACATTTTCCATATGCAAATTAGTACATACAAATTCCATTTTTTAAAAAATCTTAATTGTGGAGTCGTAATATAATATCACACATGTCACCCTTCAATTACCCGACATACTAATCAGAAACAGATATATGGAAAAAAAAAAGATATAATCAGAAACAGACATAAACAGAAACAGATATAATCAGAAACAGACGCTATGTTAAACATATCCTTATTTGTGAAACACGCTTAAACATATATGTATATGTGACACACTATTTAGAAGATAAATACACACAATTGGACTCTATCAGACGCTGCTACATCCTACATGGCACACACTACCTATATGACACATTCTGCCTATCTCTTACAGTAAACTACATGGAAGCCACTTAAATGACCCGACACACACTTAAATGACCCAACATACCCTTAGTTATGACACACTCTCTAAAAGATAAAGACACCTATATGTCCCGACACACACACTTAATTTACCCGAAAAAATGACGTGACGCACACTTAAATGACCCGACATACTCTTAGTTATAACACACACTTAAACATATCCATATTCCTGACACACTCTCTAAAAGATAAAGACACACCCACTTAAATGACCCGACACACACTTAAATGACCCAACATACCCTTAGTTATGACACACTCTCTAAAAGATAAAGACACCTATATGTCCCGACACACACACTTAATTCACCCGAAAAAATGACGTGACACACACTTAAATGACCCGACATACTCTTAGTTATAACACACACTTAAACATATCCATATTCCTGACACACTCTCTAAAAGATAAAGACACACATTAGTCCTCTATCCAAATGATACAGTCACACACTAGCACCATATCAGACATTTAAATAATAAAGACACATATATGCCACATCCTGCGTATTAATATATCAGATACTTAAATGTCCCGACACACACTCAAATCACCCGACAAAGTATTGTTAGTGACACACACATAACAGGTATCCGTTTATGTGACACACACTTGTAGCGCTAATGACATTCACTAGGACAATATCGGACACTGTTATATATGTCACACACAAAATGTATACACAGTTGCACACACTGTCTATATGACACTACATGTCACACACAATATCTGACACTACCTATAGGGCACATTTTGCCTATCCTACACAAAAACCTATATGGCAGCAACTTAAATGACCTAGCACACTCTTACATAACCCGACATAGCCGCTTATGTGACACACGCTGAAGATATCTGTATACGTGACACATGATTAAACATAGCCATACCTGACACACACGTAAATGGCCCGACACACACCATCACTCTATCAGACACATACTACCACTATATCAGACAACTCCTAACTTTTACCAAACAATTTAACTATCTCCCACTAGTTAGGCATCTAAATATCTGTTCACCACAAAGTCCTTACAATACATGCCAATACTAGTACACCACACCAAGTTTAATAGACATATAACTTACCTTTAACAGACCCCATTCTGGCGTCGCCCATATTCTTCCTCCCATTACCCTTTCTCGCATCAACTCTAACTCCACGTTTCTTACTTGTTTTCCAAAGGCGAGTAAACATAAAAATCAATCAATCAATATTTTTTGACACACCCTATAATATATGACACATACAATCTAACAAACACAAAATTGACATACCTTTCTTATCATTTGGACTACCCCGATTTTCCATTTTCTTATTCACTTTATTAATTTTTGTATGTTTGTTAGAAACAAAATCATCATCGGAGTCCTCTCCAGCATCGCAGGCTCCATTTTTGTTTCCTGACACACATACAAACATACGATTATTATTTTCATCTAATTTTTATGTAACAACCAAACATCATCGCCATTGAAAAAAAAATCATTACCTTTAGCTTCCTTTTCAACATCCTCAAGCTTCCTTTTCCCTTTATCATATCGCACAGACTTCGCAATCTTACCCACTACACGTTTAACAGGAGCTGAATCGAAAAGTAATCGGATATTAGAACATTACATAAACGAACAAAAAATATATATTGCACCATCAGTATAATGGTTACTTACATTTTACGTCTAGTTTCTTCTTCACCTTTTCACCTAAGGCACTCAATGTTTTCTTTGGCTTTTCTCCATCTGACACGTATCAAAACCAATCATGTTTGAGTCCTTTAACAGCTATCAATAAATATGAATAATAAAATACCTAAATTTTGTTACCTTTATTATCTGTTGGGTTAGCAGCTTTCGGATTACCATTGGATCCTGATTGTTTTCTAGCTTCTTTGTTTGAAGCAGCATCAACATCCATATTTTCCACCAGTGAGTTATCCTCACCATCAAAAACTTCACAACCCAATACATAATAATTACTAATACAAACTAAAAAAGTCTTATTAATTCAATTAACTGATACTTTTTTTTGATGACACATACCTACACCTTCGTCATCCCATTCTGTATCAGATAAATCAATGAAATCTATCTGATCATTCTTTCTACGTTCATACAACCTTCCACTTCTTCTAACTAAAAAACAGTTAATAAAAAAAAAGTCAACAGAAACTATACGAAACAAAAATATATATGAATCAAAAGATAAAATCAAAAAACAAGAAATAATGTTTCACTTACCATTCAGGATTTCCATCTATCCTTAGGTTTTCAATTGATTGCACACCAACAAAATTGACCTTAGAATAGTCTACCCAGAACCCTACATTTATATAAATTTGTTGATTGAATCTTGATACTAAGAGATTTGTGGGGGATTCTGATTATAATTTTAATTGAAAAGGCATAAAATCCGGTGGTTTGATTTTGATATGAATAATGGAGAAACAAAGATTGGTGTGATACGAAGTTTTTGGGGATTCTTATTACAACTTTAATTGAAAAAACATAAAATCCGGCGTGTTTGACTTTGATAAGAACAATGGAGATGATAAACAATAATGGTGGGATACGCAGCTTTTTTTATTAATAAGTCTGATTTTATTTTTTTTCTTTTATGTATTTTATGTTTAGAAGTGACACATGAATACCCTTGAAGATGAAATAATTTACAAATATGCCATTTACATATTAATTTTACTCATCATCTATTTATTATGATCCTAAGGCCCGAAACGGTTCCTATTGTTTTTATCTTAAGAGTGGTACTCACAATAACGCCCCCCTTATATATATATATATATATATATATATATATATATATATATATATATATAGAGTTAGGATCAAATAAGAAGATTAAGTAAAATGAGAAGAATAAGAAGAAACCACAACCACACATTTCAGATGCACCTACAAAGTCAGATGCATCTCCCCTTGAAATTCTCCTTCTTTTGTGGAATTTGTGGTCAGAATTTCTTCTTATTCTTCTCATTTTAATTTTTCTTCTTACTGGATCCCCTACTCTATATATATATATATATATATATATATATATATATATATATATATATATATATATATATATATATATATATATATATATATATATATATATATATATATATATATACTAGTTGCAAAACCCGTCCGATGGACGGGTATGTCATCTGGTTGTCGATTTAATTAATTATTTTTGCAAATATTTCTTTGTAATTCATTTAAGTATAATTGTTTTTAATGCAGTATTTGTAAACATGATATTTATTATACGATATTAGCAGTATGTTCAGAAACATTTCCTCGCTCAAACATGTCTTGGAGTATTAATCTTGAACTTGAAAATTTATCAAAGTTAACAATTTCAAAAAAGTCTTAATATCTTTTGTGTTTTGTGTTGTAATAATGCTTAATTGTACATAATAAAAATATATTATATGTGTTGTTTTACGTCTTGTTTATAAACTTAGACTTCTTACTTATAACTCTTTCACTTATCATATGCATATTAAATTACTATTATCATGTGATAGAAAGAAACTAAGTAAGGGGTGTGTTTTTTTCATTAAAATATTTTGAATATTATTAGCACACCTTATTAGTAAGAGGCGGTTACAAAATCTGAATCTGAATGTTGTAATATATTTGTTTCTTTATAATTGTCTGAATATATTTATTCTCTTGTTTCTAATTATATATTATGAAATCGCAATATGACGCATAAATAACTTGTGTAAAATAATGCAAAATATTTTATTATAAGTTTAGCACATAAAATATTAAATTAAATATTATTTGTTATTTAAATATGACTACTAAAAACATCTACAAATACAAAACATTTTACAACAAAAGTATATTAGTTATTCTGTAAAACTATTATATGGGCCAAAGTAAATTTTGTTGGGCCATATCTATACTAATATATAAAACATTTAACACTTTTTCTAAAATTAGAAGTCTTAAAAATTAAGCCTCAAACATTTCTTATAATAAAATGATTTATCTTTTGTTTAGAAATTAATGAATATTAAAAATATAGAAATAATTGTAATTCAATACAACTTTGTAACTGAAAATTTAAGTGTTAATAAATATAATTAGAAGTTACAAAAAAAAATTAAATGTCTTAATCATGATTTAACGTAATTCATAATAACATTTTTAAAACCCATTATCTAACAATTTTATGTAAACAATTAAATTTTCACTATATAAAGTCTCAGAAAATCCTAAAACACAAATATAAAATATGCAAAATAAATCATCTCTCTCTCTCAACCACAGCTCATTGTCGCCAACTTTGAGGTATCGAAAAAAAATTTGGTCGTTGTCTTCAGAAAAAATGTTCGTTTTTGTAATGGTGTTTTCGTGGTTTAGCCAAATCTACGTAATTAGTTACCGGTTACCCACCGCCGCATTGCGCGGGTAACCGGCTAGTAATTTAAAAATTCTACCACCTAGGTTTTTGCTTTTGACATACTTTGGATATATTCTATCTGTCGGAAAGGTAGTTCTACATTGCTTTTCTTTTTTACATGAATCATAGAAAAAACTATACATAAAGATATCCCATATGGCTCGCCATATATCGTATATCCAAAAGCAAGAATAGCACATATACATCTGATTTTGACATTCTATTTGCATGTCATAAAAGCTACGGTACTTTATTAGATCAAAATATCCATCAATTTTAGAAACATTATTATATGTTAGCAATCTTTTTTGTAAGCAAATAAACGTGTTGAAAAATTTATAAGCATAACAATTGAATCTGAATAAAAAGTAAAGCAATGGACCCAAAATAAGAAATTTTCCTTTACATTAGTAGACTAGACGAGTACCCGCGCATAACGGCGGAAATTGTCTAGCAACAGATAATTAACACGATATGATATTGTGGTAAGTGTTCGGTGACGTTCAAAATATAACGTCAAAAGATTAAACTTTTATTGCAAAGCGTTGGAACATGTTATAATTCAAAATATCTTATAAGTATATTTCAATTGGATGAAAGGGTGTCGTTTGTTTAATTAACCAAAGTTTATATCTTTTTTAATGAATAAGATTTGCATGTAGTAGTTTCTAGTGGGACCCAATTTTTCAAGCATTCAACATTTTCAACTTTCAACCAAAAGGATACACCCGTTATAATGTAATATAAATATACATTAGTGGGACCCACATTTTTCAAGCATTCAACATTTTCAACTTTCAACCAAATGATACACCCTTTATAATGTAGTATAGATATAGATTAGTGAGACCTACATTTTTCAACCATTCAACATTTTCAACTTTCAACCAAAGGGATACACCCTTTATAATGTAATATAGATATAGATTAGTGGGACCCATATTTTTCAACCATTCAACATTTTCAACTTTCAACCAAGGGATACACCCTTTATAATGTAGTATAGATATAGATTAGTGGGACCCATATTTTTCAACCATTCAACATTTTCAACTTTCAACCAAAGGGATACACCCTTTATAATGTATTATAGATATAGATTAGTGGGACCCACATTTTTCAACCATTCAACATTTTCAACTTTCAACCAAAGGGATACACCCTTTATATGTAGTATAGATAACCAAAATGTCAAAATGCTGTCACCAGTTATACTAACTCACAAGGAAAAAGTTAACAAAATACTGTCACCAGTTATACAAACTCATAAGGAATAAGTAAATCGAGGACGATAGTCGGAAGTCTTGACCTCTTCTTGACCAAGCCCTCACTTTGATTTTCTCTTTCTTCCACAAACCTGCTAGCAAGAAGCTTCGGGTATACTGTTGCCTCTGACTTGGCCTTGGTGATTCTCTTACCAGGTCTTAGGGGCTTTACTGGCTTCCTTTCCTGTAAACGCGTTTAAATCATTCATAATCAGATGTTAATTATCATCATATAGAGGACGTGAATCAGGGGGTTAATTATCAAACCAGGTCATTGAGAACACCACAACCAGCAATAAGGATGTTTGTTTGAGGAGAACGTCATCCTAGAGTGACGTTGATGTGTCAAAGGGGACAACATCTTTCATTGACATGCTTAAAAGCAACACCCAGAAAGCAACATGTTTGGTTGATGCAGCTACAACGTTAGAAAGAGTAGAAGGACATGGGGTAAAACTGAAAATAAGAAAGGGCTAAAATGGTAGGCAAATTGGTGCGGATTTTCTTGGGTTTAAGGTTATCCTATATTTGGTCATAGAGTTATACAGTATAATGTAGCATTAAACACTCAAAGCTGTCCAAAAATGAATTACACACACACTTGATGAGGATTTTGTTGAAATATCTAACAGGTCAAACTGGAAGACCTAATAAAATTAGATACAAAATGCCGGTTATGGCAGAAGGTCTCCCAAAAGTGCATTTTCAATGCATAAAAGTATAAAATGTCATCTTAGCTTTAATAGTTCTTAATAAGAAACTCTTACAACTTTATTAGGTACCAACTGTAGACATCAAATATTTTCTCATTGGTACTGCTAATACTACCTTACACAGTTTGTATTTAGTTCCTAATTCACGTATAAAAACCTTTTCCTTTCAAATTTATTTAGTTTTGGGTGTATTTGTTGCTATAGGCCTGCTATATAAGATTAAAAGTTTAAAACAAACACCCCTTTAATTAAAAATGTAAAGGTAACACTTACCTATGTCATGAAGCAATCTAGGGACATCACGGGACAATGCAGCTCTAATGCTCTCTCAGATAACTATTCCACTAAAAGGGACGAAAGATATACAACCAATGTGTTTAAAGCTTATACACATCAGGTTTTGTAGAATTCAGCAAGAAGGCTGAACGTTGCCAAGAACAGCATTTGCAGGAGAAATAAATCAACTTCATTCAGTTGTTATTTGAATCATTAGCCGGAACACATCGATTCTAATAATATCTTTCATTTAGCTAAAAAAATAATAAATTATTGATAATTGTTTCGGCATACGCTTATAATGATATACCTCTTAGCCATATTAGGATGGTCATGGTTCATTTTACATGTAAATCATAAGATTCCGCATGAAAAGATCACAATTTATCATATGTTAATCAAATGGCCAGGATTAATTTTACATGTAAAGCTTTAGTTTCTGTATGATAATTTCACACTTTATCATATGTAGAACAGACGACAAGTGTTCATTTTACGTGTAAATCTTTAGAACTATATAAAAATTTCACAATTTGTGATATGTAAATCGAGGGTTCCTATTACATGTAAATCTGTTACTAAAATCGGATGACCTTATCCACCTTTTTTGTGCTTTGCTATAGGCACAGATGGAACACTTGCATTCAGTAGCCTTCCATACTCGTGTCCGTTTGCCTCTGTAACCTAGTAAAAGGTAGCATTTTTCTGGTTGTGGATGTGCTCAATTGGCTTGAATGCAATGTTTAACTACAGATCCGTTGCCTATTTCAGATCCTTTATATTCTTGTTTCACAATCAGACTTAAACCATTAGTACGACAGGTTTCTAGGTTTGTGAATTGCCTTTTTCTACTTGGGAGAGGTTATCTCATTCTTTAAGAATGAGAGGGCTATTAATGTTAGGATGGTCAATAGTGCACTTACCTGTAGTATCGCCCAGGGCTTTCAAGAACAATTTTTAAAAGTTGACTGAATAGCTGCTTCAGTACATCTATCTGATTCCTGAGTCCTGGGCTTTTTTGGAACTTCACGAGAAACCTTGTTGTGTCGTGAAACTCCAGCAGTAGCGAAAATTTCATCATCTTGATCAAATTCTATGTTGCAATAAAAGAAGACAGTTAAACAGAGAGAAAAGAGCAATTCAATCATAAAGTTCTTGCAGTCCATATTAAGATTATCAGCATGATGTTTAAGTGTGACAATTGCAAGTAGATAGCAATTTCTAAAAGGCCAAGCATTGAAGCAAAAAGTAAGGTAAGAATATGATAGTTTAAGATCACATACGGGTCTAGGAAATTTTTTATGTAAATAGCATCTATACTGAACAAACCTTGATACGATATTGGCTGAGTTAAAAAGATCCTCATGCCTATGTTCAGTAACAACCCGTAACCGACAGGTCATAAGACAAGAACTCAGCATACAAACCTTGTGACCGATAAAGATATTGAAATCAAACCACATAACCATAAACAGTAAACCTGTATCCTGTAAATGCAGAATTACAGACTGAACATCCGCAAGTCCTGGATGATATTATTCTTATAAGAAATATAGTTTTTAATTCATTCTTAAGTTGATCGACCAGATCTTTAAGCCACTCATGAGGTACACAACTCGCATGTTTCTTAATTAGCAGCACTACATAAGAATAATCAAAAGTAGCAATTTAACTATTTCCAAGAAATCAATAATGAAGACGAAAAACTGTGTTAACGCCTGCCAACCTGATCCTACCAATTTCTGACGCATGCTTAACTTTAATCTCGTCACTTTTTAGTTTTAATTTGTCCAAGTCGTCTTGCTGTTGCTCTCTTTTTATGTCATCTCCTTAAACAAAGAAATATATTGCCTCACATGTTCGAGCTTCGGTTTCAGTGTTTCAGAGGTTCAAGTGAGGCCGCTTCTTCTTTTATCTCTAGAGTCTTCTTTTTGCTTCATCTACCTCTGACTTAGCATTCTATAAAGTCTCTGTATATGTATGTTCATTTATAACTAATGAATACTAAGCTTTGTAAATCGTGACAGTATAATACTATCATTTACCTCCGACGGTTCTCAAATGATTTGTCCCCTAAATGCCCATAAAGAAGTTGTCTTGACCACGACACAAGAAAATGAAGAGAAAAGGACACGTGATGATCTTTCTCCTTGAATTCAAACGTAGGTAATGATGATGCCCTGTGCCATCTATACTCTGCCACCACCTGGTATTTACTTACATCAAGATCTGATAAAACTTGTTTCGTCAATTCTCCCCGAAAATGACCTGAAATGTTTATTTATAAATAAGATTGTACAATGAATAGCTTTTGTTAAGTACACCAAAATCAATTTACTTTTGAAATAGTCTGACCTTAAATCGAGTTGTTCACTTTTCTTTGTTGTTGCGTGAATAACCTAGTTTGGCCAAGGATGATTTTATATGATGGTGGTGTGTGTTTGTTTTTGTTTTCATGGTATTTGCTGTATGCCTCACCAAAGATAGTAGACGTAAGCCTATAATATTGCTCAAAGACTGAAAAGGTTATGTAGTGTACTTGATGTTCTAACTCATTAGAAACAGAATGGGTATTGATGGCGGATGCAGTCATATGCATAGAGAGAAAGCTACTATATCCAAGTTAGATGAACAAAAGGATCGTCGAATGATAACACACAGCAGCAATGAGCTAATCAATACATGTTTAATTAATCTAGCTCATAATGATAGTTCAGGTGCAAGCTTTGAATCATCCTTCATTATAGAGGGCTGCAAAATACATGAAAACACTTAAATGAAATTAGAATTAAACCTCATTCAAATCGATATACTGTTGTTAGGGAAGGACTCAAATCGACATGGGAACCCTTAGGTTGGTATGGTGATGGAGCCGACCTAGACGCAAGACATAATCCCTAAAACCGGCCAACTGGAACTAATGATCCAGTATCGTCTCCTCTCATTGCTTGAGATTTGGATTGAGCTTTGTCATGTTTTATCCCTTCAGCTTGTCTCTGCACACAACGGCCAATTTAAGTAGCTTCATATCCTTGTCGTTAACTGTAGTGGTTATGCTTTCGGTGTCATCTGATCCCATCAAATTTTTTGTTTATGACTTTTGCTTCTCGGAAAGTAGAGAAGTGTGTGACTGTTTCATCTTCACACTTTCGAAAAACCAGCTGCAACAAAAGGATGTCGTTGTAAGTAAAATGTTATATATGTTTATGAAAAGGAGGAATTTACTACATCATTACTGTGTTTAAAGTTTAAAACATATGAGAGCAGACTTGCATCTGCAAGTGATGTGCATCAATAATTCAGGAAAACGAAATGCAAAATGCATAACAATCTACAACATAACCAGAAAAAAGAAAGAAAAAAAGAAAAAAAAAAGCAACTTCATTTGTCATAAATATCTATGAACACTGATCATATATACTGTACAGCAATGTTCAACGAAAAAGTGAAACACTGCTGTGTAAGGGTTTTCTAAACTATAAGTTGCATATGTTGAACTTTGTCTACTATAAAACGTAAGGATTAAGCAGGTGACTAAATGTTCATTTCAGATGTCTACTCTAAAACTTGTTTATCCATAAAATAATAACCAACTATCATTGTGACTTCAAGTTGTAACTCAGTTCCAAGCGCACACAAACCACTATATTCATAGACACTATAATAATACTCAAGTGTAAATCAATTCATTACTGAATAAGAGTAGAAGACCCTGGCTCAGGGAGACTAATTGCAGACTTCTGTTTATGGCTACTTGGTTCGTCCATGCAACCAATAACATTAACTGAGCTCAAAATTACATACCTTTAATTCTAGTTCTAGATCCTTCATTAGTAGCCACATTAGCTTCCTTAAATCTGCTTGAAATGTGTGCATATGCTTAAGGTGTACCTTGACCACTTCGTGAAGGATATTGCATCACAGGAACAACGGTAACAGGAACGACTCGATCCCAAATATAGCAAACTTGAATACAGACAGGCAATGATGCAGGGGTGTCTTTGAAATGCAAACTTGAATACAGACAGCCAATGGTACATTGCTATCCAACTAAGCATGAAAACTAAAGAAACATAATCTTCAAGAACAAAATTAGGAACTTCAAAGGTATTCAATGGTACATTGTTGAATATGTAGGAGTACCTTCAGCTGAATCTGGATTACTATCATCCAAGTCACTAAAGACCGGAATATCATACATACATAATATCAAAGATTCTGTGATGTTTACCCGACTACGGTCTGAAGATTAATATTCAAATCAGAGCCAAGGATTTACTGTGATTCAAGTAGTCAAACTCTTCATTGATATAGTATATATTGGAATATATAATATAAGAGTGATATGTAAAATCAAGCTTATCCAGTATTCTTAAATTACGACCAAATTCATATCGAGCATCTGTATCATCCATGTATGCAGCTTTTGCCAACAAAGTAGCTCCTTTGTTTCAAGATCCAGAAGCATATACGTGTTAGATTGATAAGTGAGAAGGAAGAAGTACAAACAGTAATGTTCACATTTGAAAAAGTCAAACCCTTACATAATCGACATGATCCATACAACACATAAGGAATACTATAAAGTAAATAATACATGACTTGACAACGTTTAGCAATAATGTAGGATGTCTGGATTGATTAGATTAAATATATTCTAACAATCATTATCTTATGTAAGCACACATATTCAATATACTTTTCGAACATTAAAAAGCCTCAGACATATTGTGAATAGATGGTAAAATTATGCAACATATGGGTGGTAATATAACAAAAAAAACCTGCATAATTCCTAAGACATTCAAATCCTACCGGAGCTTCATGTTTTGCTTTATTTTCTGAAAAACATCATATACATATTGTAACCTGCACAATTATTAAGACAATAATATCCTATTGGAGATTCACGTTTTGCATTAATTCTTGAGAAGATTCATACACATATTGTATTCTGCGTTTCTAGCTCATGAGCGGAAATTTATAAGGATTCTTACGCGTTGGGGAAAAAATGTTAAACTGTTTTAGGGAATAAAAATGTTTTAGGGTTTTGAAAAAAAAGAACCTGTAGAAAAAACACGACAGAATAAATAAGTGATACTGAAATTTTTCCACATTCAAGTTGTCACAAAAAGATAAATCTGAAGCAGGTTTGAACATAATAGATGCTATCAGAATTAAAAAAAATAGACAATGCAAAGGAGATACGCTCTTAGCATACCAACATCTAAAGATATCAATGAATGTCTTCTTTGATCCACATCGTCAAAATATAGGGTTGATTTGACATCGACATTGAAATCCTTTGTGATTTTCGTTGTGGTTGCATCTCGGAATCGAATTTGGTGGATTCGATTTTGCTATTGCGATTTTGGTTTTGGGATTCTAGTTATGTTCGATGATTATGGAGGAGGATTGGGTTTTCATACTTTTACTATCTTGGTATATTTATGGTATAATTATTTTTGGCATAAATAATTATAGTAACTAACGATAAAAAAAACCGTGACACCAATGTAATAAAAAATATTTAGTAACAAAATATTGATAAATAAAAAAAAATTAGTTTCAACATAATTTTTTTAAAAAGATTAATAACTTAACATGTGTTTATTTATGTTAACTTGCAAGATTTTAACAAAGAATTGAATTGGCTTAGTGGTTAAGCATGCATATTAATTTCACAAAATCTCATGAGGTCCTATGTTCAATTCTTGTCTGGGTGCATAATCTTTTTTTTTTTAAATCATTAGAAAAAAAACATCCGAAAATTCATTAAAAAATTAAAAACAAAAAACTCATTAAAAAAATAAAATCGGGAAATTCATAAAAAAATCAATAAAATAAAAAAATAAAAATAAAAAAATGGTTATAATAATAGTAAGGTGATGACGTGGAGGGATATGCCACATATTAATCCACCTCATCAGTATTGTGCCATGTCATCACATCATACCAATAAATTTCGGAATTGTTTAGAAAAAATGTGTCTATCAAGATTCGAACACGGGTCACAAAGACCACAAGTATACGCCTCAACCAGTGAACCAAGCAATTATTTGTGATATCCATCTGCAAAACAAAGTATATAAACTCACGAAAACATTCAAAAAAAAAAACTAAGATTCGTATTAAAAGAGATCTCATCATTATCTCATCACACGATGCAACTGCTCAACATATTTTCCAAGCACGGAAGAGTTTGACAATCCTTCGACGATATTCTAATATCCCTAGAAGCGCATATGAATTAAAAGTATTGGTTCAAGAAGCACATTTGACTTGAAGTATTTGGCTGATTTAGAAGAGAGTTTAGCTAAAGTATCTGTAAGTTGTCTTTGTTCAATGAAGTATGCTTTAATTGCCTCTTGGTACAGCGATTTTTACAATGATTTAGAAAGCTTATATTTTAATTTTGCTCTTGGCCATCTTCGATTGATATTTATAATAAAGTTTAATTGTTGCATGACAAATTCATTCTCAAGTGATATTTAGTATGATTGAAGTTAGGATTTTAATTTTTTGTTTAAGATTTGATTTTATTTTTTTTTCTCTAAATATTTAATTTTTAATGTGTCTGCGTGATATTATGTGATTAAAATTAGGATTTTAACTCTAAACAAGATCATACTCCAATCGTTTGAATATTGGTTACTGATTATTTATAGATATAAGCAGAATGAATAAAACAGGCAATCGCAAAAGTGCGCTAAGTTGGTATCTCTGCTAAAGCACCCATCTTCTAAATTTCGGTAATCTAACATTCTTAGTTTAGGACAGTGAAAGTAAATCAGAGGGAAGCGAATGAATGAGCCAGGCGTTGATCTTAAGAACGTAAATTTGGTAAGAATGAAGTGAGTTTATATACTATAGAATGTGATTTACATTTATTGAATTATACGGAGGGGTGATAACTGTGATAAATGCTATCAAAATATAATGATCTTGCTAGAATATAAATCATGTTACGTATAATCAATGCTCATGTGGCAAGTATTGTTTCTGAAATCATGTTACGTATCTATCAATTATTGGTTTTTGTATAGGCATCCGAGTGTGAGTGGGTCGAAGTATTAGATGACGATGAAGAAAAAGAAGACACGATGACGATGATGGCGATAGTGAAGATGAAAACGAGGAGAATGGTGATAGTGATGAAACTGATAAGGAGGACGATGATGAAGATGAGGATGAAGTAACACTACATCTATTTTTTTACGACAAGTTATGACCCGAAATTGCCACCTACACACAGGACAAGCCTTTATATTATAAAATGTGCTGATTTATAGCATAATATTCAGGTTGCCGAAAGGTTTGAAAAGCTACGGAAACAAGGTTAGAAACTCGAAGAAGTATCATCTTTTGGAATTAGGATGCAGAGGTTTAATATGGACTGGTCTTTATCACTTTCGCATAAAACATGTATTTTATAGGAAATGGTAAAAAACTTACCAGGTATTACACTGCTTTTCAGGTTGGATCGACGGAAATAGAAGAAAAATGAGAAATGCTATCATCAAAGGTTGTTGCTTACGTAAATGTTGACATTGCGTTTTCTGGAGCAGGATGTCAAGCTTCTACAACTCTACAACTGGACCAGTGTTAATCACTGAAGCCACAAAACAGGTAACAAACATACAATACCATAACTATATTCGGATTTTAGTTTCTCTATTATGTTTTGTTTGACTTTATATGGTGAGGAATATGTATTCAGTGAAATTTCACATCCCAATAAAGTTAAAAAGTTATTTCTTACATCTATAGAGGAATTTTTAACACCAAAGTCTGTATCTTTTTTGTTTCAGGTGGTGCTTCCATTTCGTCACATTGCTTCAGAAAGGATCATTCCTAGGTAATTCTCCTTTTATTTTCACCCTTTAGTTGTCTACCTACCCTTTAGTTGTCTACCTATTTAGATCGTGGACTTCCAAGCCGTAAATTAGAGGTGGCAATTTAAACCAAAATTTGTTTGTGAGCGAGTCAATTTTGACCAATGTGTACTGGGTGGCGCTAATGCGAGCTTACATCCGGATTCAGTGACCCCTGTTATGAGTACACATGGCACCAGCCTCAACACCTCAACATGTAAGCACTTAGTTGTTCGACTATGTTGATCTTTGGTCTTACTAATTTCTTTGTACTGCAACCATTAATTTGGGGATCCATTGTTAGGAGGCCTTTCCAAATGTGGTTGCCTTATCTTATACTAGGAACGACTTCTATACACATTTGCCTTGGACCCTGTGTATGCATTTTTACCGATGCTATTACTTTGGCTGACATATTATATATATGTGCTTGCGTTAACGAATTTTAGATTAATGCAGGTCCAGGAAATGATCCAAACAGCAAACCACAGCAGCTAGGCGTTTATGGCATACAAAATATTGCTCATCACCAATATCTAACTAAGGAATGAGCTGGTACATCCGATACTGGAAACGTACCAGACTTTGCTGCCACTGCTACCACTCCTGCAGGTACCATCCTTCTACCGCAGGACACAACTGGTATGTACTTTCTATGGTCGTATTGTGTATACCTATATCCTTATATGCATGGAACATTGCTGATTAATCAATATTGTTTATTTTCCAAACTCAATGACATCATGTGGTATAGGTCTGATCCCTGGTGAGGAGATTTAATCAACCACAAAAATACAAACCCTTTGTAAGTGGCTGCAATTTTCATAGTGCTGAATAACAAATTAGAAGCGTTAGAGAAGTGAATGTTCGATCTGGACTTCCTGCTACCACAAGTACAGAAATGTTGGAACTTTTCAATGAAGAACACATCTTAGGCATGAAAATTGTTGGTGGTGCTCACAGGCTACAAGTACCTATCTCTATACATCCACAACCTTTAGAGGTGACTGTTGTTACTTATAAATATATGTTACGAACTGCAGAGGTGGTTTATATAGGCTATTGCACAAACTTGCTGTGTAGAAGGCGTTGGATGATCGGCGACGACTGAGTATGGCTTATGAAGGGTATCCTCTAAGCCTTTTACACTTGGTGTTTCCAAACCTGTTAACTTTTTTTTTCTTTTTTAATTTTAAATGGAAAAAGAGAGTTTGAACACTACAACACCGTGATTGTTGTATGGTCTAACTGAAACCAAAGAAGGGGTTCTAAAACAAAATTATATTTATCATTTTAAAACATGTTTAAAAAACATTTTGTTTATACTTTAGTTTAGGACTTTTTGTATACCAAAAATATTGGCCGCTTTGGCTTCTACTTTGTTAGTTAGAATTATAACTAATCTTTTTGGATTCTTTGACTGTTCTATTTACTTGAAGTTGCGCTTTTATATATCCTACTATCTTCATGCATCTCTCACATTGGTTATACATTTGATAAAACAATTGGTATTTAATTAAAACAACCTCCAGGCCCTAAAAACCAGTTGATTGTTCTTTTAAAACAATAATATTGAACACTAGCAACTGGCACATGACCTCTAAAACACTAGCTTGCTTTCTTTGCAAAAATTTTAGCTGGAGTTCATGCTAGGCTCTCTACTAATTGTGTTTGAAATTTGTTTTTTACTTATTAAGAATGATGCACGTTGAAGGTTGATGGATCATAAGAAATATGAAGTCTGTATCAAATTATACACCATATCGTATTACAGACCTCATACATATGTGCATACATCAGTAGAAAGCTGTAAATGTCTAGATAGGTACAACGAACAGGTCTCTCAGGGACCCAAAGCTAAAAGCTTAAAATCATAAACTGTTTGTAGCAGACTATAGTCATAGTAGAACCAAATGGCCGTGCGGCGGTCATTTGTGGTATTCGTTTGCATTTCGACACGTTTATCAAGAAAAGCAAGTTGTGCACAGGTTTGTTTCGTAGCACATTTAGGTATTTTATTTTTCTGAATATACTATTTTTTTATGAAATTTATTCAGGGTAAATGACTGATGAGTTAATGGACTTTCCAGAGACCAGTCTTAAAGTCAAGGAAGGTAAGAAGCCTAAGTTCAGCTAAGTGATTCAAACATTGGGTCTCACATCTTTTGATAAATCTAAGAACCCCAATGCCAAAGCAATGAGTTTGTTCTTGAGCTCATTCATGGTATTCATTTGCATTTCGACACATTCATCAATAAAATCAGGTTGTGCACAGGGGTGTTTGGTAGCGTATATAGTTTTTTTTTCCTGAATGTACCTAAATGACTCTGAGCCAACAAAGAGAGTGATTATAGATAGCTGGTTAAGAATAAAGGATTCCAGGTTTCTGAAACTGAGCTTGACGCGTTGTTGCTTACACATCTTGAAGTATCAACCTCTGTTGTTGTCCCGTAAGCACTAAATATTTGCGAGTATACTATGTTTCTTAGTTAATGTTAAGGGATTATTGGGTTTAAAGCTTATAAATATTCAATTTCAGAATGATTAATGAAGGTGCATGGGATTGTTTGTGTACATCTTTCCGCCTTTTTCAGTTGTATCACTTATGGCGGTCGGTGTCAAGTTGTTGAAAAAATCGGCAACCTAAAGAAATGACTCACCTTTTAGTAATTTGATAGTCATAACTATTAATGAAAGTCAGTTCTCAAACGCAACCAATATATGAAAATGCAATAAGCTAATTTGACTTTCCCTAAAGAGCAGCAACCTAAATTGTATATAGGCATACATGGATTGAAAATGTTGACCATCTGATATAAACAACACCTAATGGATATAGAAGCATAAGAACCACCTTAAAACAGCAAGGAACTACCAGATCTACATCTACACTTAATGTCAGTAGACAATAGCCAAACCGAATTGCTTCACTTGCGAGGTTGCTGGAAAGGTATCTGGGCAGTCGACATCGTCCTAATTATGTATGTATGTGCTAACGTAGCAATGTTTGTTAACGGTGACCAAAAAAATAAGTTGAGTTACAGCAACTATCTGCTTCACTCTTTCAAGGAAACTTGCAATTTTTTTTATAGATTTTTTAAAATAATTTCCATATTGATTCTTGATTGCAGCATTATAGGTTGGTGATATCATAGGTCTTCTTTTACGTGTAAATAAACGCACAAGTTCAAAAAATGAAGAAATTATTATTGATGTTTTTCCGGATATGATTGATCTTACTATCTTAGTATTCAATAATTTCCTTAGAAATTGATGGTATGCAGGATCTGCCATGATGGAGATGCGGACAGTAACATGGGGGCACCATGTTCGCGTTGTGATATTGTTGCCATTAGCTTTTTAATTACACATCATTCTGTATGCACATAATGGGACTTTGACAAACTGATGAATGGTAAGTATACTCTATATCCTAATCTTTACTTTGTTGAAAGATTTTAATCAATCTATATATTTTTTTCCTTTAGAAAGTAATGTTCAAAATAAGAAAAGAAACCCATCTGAAACTAAGTTGAGTTAACATTTTGGAAATCCGAATATAGTGAGCATAATTTATTAGTGATCTTTTATGCCATGTTAGTCATTAAAAGTTGTAGGTTATTATCTCATAGACTGCATCAGAAGCTTCACATTGAAGATTTATATCTTTGTGCTTCATATTAAAAAGTTGGAGGATGTTATCTTATAAGTAGAACTACAAGTGCCGATACAATAATATAGTAATGAAAGAGGCTTACTGCAATGTTTAACCTGTTAATAGTAATGAAATAGTAAGGCTAGGCCCGTTGTGCGAGTTATGTTATTGATTATAGATTTAGCAAAACCATATATTCATGATTATTATTTCGTGAAACCAGATATTATTAGTTATATCTGGAATATACTTGACGTCCCTAATATCAAACCAAATATTAGTTATTTCTTACATTTAACACTTTGTTATGGTTTTTAATTGAGCTACTATTCACCTTACGACAAATTGTTGCAGCAGTCCTGTATGCTTAGGTTGTGGGTTGTACTGTAAGTGGTCCACTGCTATATTGGAGTTACCTTATCTGGAATCAAGCTACTTGGTGCAGGTATACTCAAAGTCAGCAAATCAAAAACAGATAGAAAGTCTCGAAACTGTAAGAATTGTTGATAATTCAGTTTGATAGTACATTTTCTATTAACTTTCCAGCTTCTTTAATTTTATAGAAAATCATTGATTAAAAGAAAAATATACATAATCTTGGACAAATAAGTGGACAAATTTAACTTGTGTGCGTACCTATACTTAAAAATGGCCCATTTTGACCCATTACCCAACCCGTCCGATCTGACCGTCTTGCCACCTCTATTGTATAGATAGTTCATATTTTTGTTTTTTACGTGGATAAGTTGTAGGTTTAAGTCAAATGGATTGGGTGTGATTTTTCATAATCATTCTTGTGACTTTAAGTACAGAATTTCATTATCAGTGTCTTGCCAAAACTCTAAAGTTCCAAACCGAATCTGATTATTTTGACCCCAAACCTTAAAACATGTCGTATTAACATTTAGGCCCTGCGAGCGTATTACTTAGAACATAAAGGAGAAAAGCTTTTCGCGTTTGATTACACGCCTCATGGAAGTCTTGATTCGTTCCTCCATGGTATGCTATTCCAACTTATGCACTCTATATTTGATGTAGATATGTTAAAATGGGTAAAAAAAACATGTGCCTTTTAAAATAACTGACTCTTTAATGTAATACTTTAAGATTTGTAAACATCGTACAAAATGAGTTATTCTCTGTAGGCTCTCTTATAACGGCTTTGAACAATTGAATCTACAAGCAACGCATGCTTATTGATAATTAACTTCACTTCCATCATGGAGTTTGTATGTTATTGGTTTTCCAGCCGCAATGTGTTTCTCTATACTTTCTTTAAATGGAATGGTGTTGCACAATGTTTTCTGACCCGGGTTAACCCCGCCGGGTCAACCGGTTGACCTGGTTCCGGTAAAAAAACGGGTCATATTGACCCGGGTTTCATATTTTTGAAACCCGGCTAGACCCGCCGGGTTACCCGGTTCTCGAGACCCGGTCGGGTTTCGATTTTTTCGTGTTTTTTTTGAAAAAAATATGTAAATTTTACGTATTTAGGACAAAATTTTATTTTTATATATTATATTGGTTGATAAACAATTTATATCATTAATATACTAAAGTTTTTATGGTTTTTATATATAAATTTTGTTAATTGTTAATTATTACAAATATATATATATTTTTTTTTTAAAAACCGGGTTGATCTGAGTCGACCCGGACCCGGTGACTCGATCGGGTCGATTTAAAAACCGGGTTTTAAAACATTGGTGTTGCATATAAAGTAAATTAGTAAATACATGCATATGGGATACTTAATGAATTTAATCAACGTGGACAAACTTACTGTTATGTTGAAGTATTCCTACTGCAGCACCCAACCCACCCACGGGCACCATTTTACTATGAAAGTTATGATTTAATGAGTAAGTGATTATCAACCCTCCCCGCTAATACTCAAGTGAATACTTGGAAACTTAAACACTTAGTTTATATAACTTATTAAGTGGTATATCATTAGATAATAGCGTTAGGTAAATTATCGGTCATCATACATAAAGTTAAAAGATCCTGAGCTTAAATTCCATTCACAATCGAGAAATTTGATGTAATAAATAGGACATGGCTTACTACCTCCCTCAACATGAGAACCATGTGCTTGCAATGTATATCTCTAAGGATTCCATCACACGAGGCGTGCAATATTCATTTGCTGAGGCAAATCCAAGGTATTATACGAGCCTAAATTAAAGCTAATGATAAATCTTTGGACATTTGAAGTGACTGATAGTTTGACTCATATGTATGTATAGATTTAGAGTATATTATAGATGTTTGTCATTATTTAGAGATTTGAATATCAACGTTGCAATATGTACATACTCATACAGCTTAATTTTTATGTCGCATTTAGATGCGCCTCGGGACAAGGTGAAATAAATTTAATATTTCTAAGTAGTAAATTTGATTATTTTGCTGAGAAATGCTAGATCCACATAATTTTCACAATCAATAAATTAATTGCCACTTATGTATGTGGATTCTTTGTGTACAAATTACGTGGATGTATCATTCCTCTTATTTGCTATACATGTATAATACGAGGCTTCACAAAATTTTAAGACCGAAGCCATAATTTTTATTAAATAATTTAAGCTTAAGTTGAAACATTGTTCTATCAAACTAAGTTTTTATCAAGCTCAGGTTAAAGCTAAAAAATAGCTCAAAATATATGTCAAGCTTAAGCTCAAACTTTTGAGACTCGAGCTCTAATTAAGTTTTTCAAGCTTTAAGAAAAACATGTTTTCATGATTAATGCATATAAACATCTTAAAGCTTATTTGAATATTTGTTTAATCATAAGAGTGACTTTTAACTCTAATTAAATTTATATTCTAAATCTTTTTATTTTAAATATCTTTATTTTTGTATTTATCAAGCAATATTCCATACATTATTTGCATGTAAATATACTATATAAACCATCATTCGTTAGTTACAAGAATACATTTTTAGTTGAAATATAAAAAAAAACCAAACAATTCTCTACAACAAAAACTAATACTAGCATTTAGGCTCAAATTTTTTTATTAAGAATAAAAAAAATACTACAATTTTGGTACACAAAATCTTGCAAAATAATAAAAATATACATTATGTAATCCTAAATCCGTGTAAATTGATAATATGTTTAACCATAACCTGAAGTGATGATATATCACTTAACAACAAATATGTTTAACCATAAGCCGTAAATACAAAAAAAAAACTCAAAATAGTAATTTAAAAAGAAAAATGCTTTCAAAGGTTCAGATTCAAAAAATCTAATTTAATTAATGCCGACTAATAATGCATTAAAAAATATACTAAAAACATTTAATAAACAATAGTATACTTAAAAAATACAATCAAATATATACCCAAATAAAAAAGTTACAAACAATTATTTCCGTAAATGAAATCTTTTAAAAACAAATACAAGTCATGCCGACAAATAATGCATTAAAATACAACTATACTAAAAAATAAACATAGAAACAAACATCTAACAAATAAAAAAAGTTAAACGACAATGAAAAGTCATACCCGTCCATCGGACGGGTTTTGCAACTAGTATATATATATATATATATATATATATATATATATATATATATATATATATATATATATATATATATATATATATATATATATATATATATATATATATATATATATATATATATATATATATATATATATATATATATATATATATATATATATATATATATATATATATATATATATATATATATATATATATATATATATATATATATATATATATATATATATATAGGGGAGAGTTAAAATAAAAAGATTTTTTTTGGTGAGAAGGATAAGAAGGATTTTTAGCCAATCATTTAAAATCAATGGATAAGATCAATCCATATTCCTAACTAACTAACTAACTAACTAACTAACCACCAAAACACGATTTTAAAAAAGTCTTCAAAAAATTCTGAAAAAATTCCAAATGGTCGGATTTGTTGGTGCCTAAAAAGGTTGTGAATAAACGTTTTTTAATTTTGAGTTTTTTACGCTTTTCTGATGCACAAAAAACAAAATTTGATGCACAAACACGTGAATTTTGGTGTACAAAATTTTTTCATTCAAAAAATATTCAATTTATTATAATTTGATGCGGAATCATATTTTAAAGCAAAAAGTCAAAAGAAGTTGGGCATAAAAATGAATTCTTGATGCACAAAAAACCTAAAAAACGTAAAAGAAAACGTTTTTGTGCATCAAAATTCCGTTTTTGTGCACTAAAAAAGCGTAAAAAACTTCAAATTAAAAAAACTTTTTTCACAAAAGTTTTTTGCACCAACATTCCCGATCTACTGGAATTTTTTCATAATTTTTGAAGAACTTTAAAAAAACACGTTTAGATGGTTAGTTAGTTAGTTAGTTAGTTTGTTAGGATTTTGATTTAATCTCATCCATTGATTTTAAATCAATGGCTGAAAATCCTTCTTATCCTTCTCACAAAAAAAGTCTTTTTATTTGATCTCTCCCCTATATATATATATATATATATATATATATATATATATATATATATATATATATATATATAGAGGGGCGTTATTGTGGTAACCATGTTTAAAATAAAAACAATAAGAACCAATCGAAACCGTTAGATGTACCTTGTTGGATTTGATCAAAATTTAATTAGATAATTACACAACATGGCAGTATTGTAATTTAAAACAACATGAATGGCGTTCTAAATCACCAATCTGCATTTATTCATGCATTTATTACCATCTTTTTCTTCTTTGAATATTTTTACATATTATGTATTCACTCACTTTAACTTTTAGAAAATATTTTTTATCTCTTTTTTCAAGCATCTTTTTTTACCGATAGTATTACCGACTTTTATTAAATCTTGTCTTTTACATAGAGTGCTAATGTCATTCTTTCGGTATCGTATTCGTATGTCTCAATAGATTTTGTTTGTTACTAACTATGTGTCATAAGAATTAATGTGTCATTGAACATCTATCATAAAAATTTAATGTGTCACTAAATATGCTTTAAAAATTAGTCTACTAAAATTTTTGTGTGTCACTATAAGTACTAGGAAATATGATGTGACACAAAAATTAGTGTACTAAAAATTTTGTCGTGTGTCGCTATAAGTGTACTAAAATTTTAGTGTGTTACTAACAAGTATGAAGAAATATGATGTGACACTAAAAATGTGTCAACCAATTTATGTGTCATTAAAAATAAAGAAGTTAAAAAAATAATGTGTCACGAAACGTAATAATTTATGCAGTATTTGATATTCCTAAAACTTCTAATAAATGCAAGCAAGATTTAAAAACTTTATATGGTATACTGATTCTTAGAAGTATTTTCAACAAAGGTTTAAATTGATACATATCCTAAATATATACACATGTTGATACTTATTAGAAAAAAAGAATAAAAATTATAAAAATGGAAGATACTTATTAGAGATGTTACAATTGATCATATAAGAAGAACAACACTTGATATAGTACAGGAACAAAATCACCAAAGATTTTTGAACATCAAGCACTGACAAAAGAACAAGCGACGGTTAAGTTTTTCGTTACGCATATCAACGATGTCGAAAAACTACCTCCGGTACTAGACGAATGACGGTTGGGGATTCACAACACGAGATGCCAAAATATTGATTTGAAACACTAGATGGCAAATATTGATTACCAACACTAGATGACAAATATGATTTTCAAAATGAATCTAAAAAAACAAAGAGCAAAATGGGTTAGTTTGATAATATAAAAGACGAACAAGATGTTCTAATGATAATAGTAACGGTGGTTTAAGGCAAGATCCACCATAATTGAAATGTAAATAGATGGGAGGATTTTATTCTTTTTAGGTGGAATTGAGAGAATTTATTTTATGTGAGAAGTAAATGAGATTGATTAGACAAAAACAATGAGTTTCGTATGTTAGAGATTATTTAGGATAGATTAAATGACTATGATGCCCTTAAAGACATTATGTTTTATTTATATTTTTTTTAAATGAAAAAGACACTTGTCAAATCTTTATTGGTTCTTATTGTTTTTATTTTAAGACTGGTTCTCACATGAACGCAAATCTATATATATATATATATATATATATATATATATATATATATATATATATATATATATATATATATATATATATATATATATATATATATATATATATATATATATATATATATATATATATATATATATATATATATATATATATATATATATATATATATATATATATATAGACTAAAACGGCGTTTGGGATTGTGTTTGAAAATAAATTACTCCGTATCTATTTATTTAATTTTTAAAATTAAGATAAGGTAAAATGAATGTTTAAATAATGAAACGAAAAAAATGATTATTTGCGTTTAAAGTTTATAAAATGGAGTTTTAAAAAGGTAAGTGAAAAGCGAATTATATTATTTTTAAAATAGAGAAAAGTTAAGATGAGTGTATTTTAGTCATTTAGTTATCTACCAAACATATAATCAAATTTGAACACTAAAAAAATTGATAATCTTATTATTCGATTTCATAAACATAATCAAATCCAAACACTGATTCTCAAAATTACGTTTTATAATTATTGATTATCTGATTATTCATTTAAAAAACGAATAATTTATTTTTAGAAATGAAACCCCTGATAAAACAACATAAACTATTTCTAAAACGAATAATAGAACTTTCCAGATATACTTTAGCTCCATTATAAGATAAAGTCACTGTTCAGTTGAATCTTGATTCTTCTCAACTCACATGTTTCGGACAAGTTGAATTTACTAGAAAAATTAAGACAAAATTCCAAACAATGATTGTATTTGGGATAAGAAAAAAACAAGGATGTATTTTGACGGCATTTTAGAAAATGTGAAATTTGGCGAGGCGCGCCACCTTTTTTATGCAACTTATTGTTGGTTGGAGAGCTTGAAGATGAACATGAGACTAGTTTTATTGGCGATTGTATCCGATTGGTTGGAGCACCAATAGTACAGAAAAATAATATAATATTCAAAAGAATGTTATTATATTAAAAGTGTGTAAAAGATGTCTACGAACAGTTCGTTTCTTGATCTTCAAATGGTGAAGCCAACCTATCCACGTGTTAAACTATGAATAGCTAATATAGAACTCTTTTATTTAAATCTTTTTTATTACTCTTCACACTTCTCATGCTTATCTTTTTTTATCTGTTGCAATTTTTTAACTTATTTATCAACAACCTCTCCAAAAAACCCCACCTTTCTTCTACCATGTGGTCGGAAACAACCACCAAGAAACCCAGTTCCTGATCTCTTCTGCTGCTATACGGATTTGGTTTTTCAAGCTTTATGAATTTGTGTTTTCAAGAAATATGTGGATTGAAGCATACGAGAACTATTTTTAACACCATTGCTACGGTTAACTTTTTGGATCCAAATTACTTTTGGTGGCTGGTAGGATTTAAGAGAAGGAAACACAAGCAGGAGGTTCATGGGGTATATAAAATATTTTAAATAATTAAATTAAATATAAAAATAAATAATACTATATGGTAGTTTAAATTGGGTTGGGTTGAATTGTTGATAAATGATAAAAAGTTTGAGATTGGTTATATCACTTGTATGTATGAGTGGAAGAATAAAAAAAATATTTTAATGAAAAGCCGGGTTGTGGTCGGTTGTTGATAAACATAGTCTAAAAATGAATAGAAGTCATTGGGATGGTTTCTGGTCGCGGCGTGTTAATCATCGAGGCCATCCTTATCTGAATTCCAAGATTTGATGTTAGTGACTGATGGGATTGGTCTCTCGATTAACATGTACGTCTCTTTCTCAATCAAACAATTTTCAAATATTAATGAATTGTGTCTTTTCAAGATCATTGCTCCGGCGACAAGTCTCATATGTGGAAATCTTTGGTTTCTAATAAAGTCATCTGATACATATGGAGGCTTGTGAAGGATATAAGCTGCTTCTGTTGACCAAGCTTCAACTTCTCGATATTAATTTCCATTACATTGATGTGTGCGTATGCCAATCCTATTTCCGTTCATTGTTCGAGGGTCAAGCCTATTCGGCTCAAGTTGTTTAGTTGGTCGGGTGTCGCTCCTCCTAATGGAGGTTTGTCCGTTACGATCGCAAGGCTTTTCATGGAGTTTGTTATGCTGGGACAATATGGCTTTTCCCGAGATAAATGACTTGATATAGTTTAATTCATCTTATAAGAGCTTTACCTCACATTTAAGAGTTTTGAGCATTAAGAAACTATTTTACACATTATAATTACAACTATAATTATATTATCAAACATTTTTTATTAAAAACCACAATTATTGCTCAAAACCACTATTCACAGCTCCCGTTCGCTAGTGCTCACTACTATGCTCACTGCTACCACTATTTTTGGCAAACATACTTATAGTATAACAAAATATTTATTCCTATTTTTAGGAGACGTGATGCAGCGGCACGTGCATACACCTTGAACCCCCTCTAACTTGAATCCTAAAAGATTTTCTACTATACAATTTTCGGACAAGTTGAATTTGCTAGGTAAAAAAAGTGCTGTAAATAGTAAATAGTAAGTACATGACCCAGGGGTATTTTTGTCATAGACCAAGTAAACGACGACCTTAACGTTCTAATATCCGTGATCTACTCACTTAATGGTGTTGACTGTTTTGTTATTTAGCACAAATGGGCCATGAGTATGGTATAAGTCTAAATCATCTGTTACGAGTATTTCTTTTCTACAAAAATAGTATACACTGAATAATTGGCTTTTAATAATCATATAGTAAATGTGGAAAATAGTCACTGTTGCCAAGAAAAATTGTTTCTTGTATATTTTTGAGATGCTAGCTTGCGTGCTATTCTATCGTTTTAGATCATTCAAAAGGTTTCATACTTGGAATTGCATCATTACAGAATGTGTAAGTAGCTCTTTGCAGAATTTGGTTAAGTACTTATAGCAGGGTATTCGTGCGTTGCGGCTACGGCTGCGGCTACGGTTGCGGCTACCTTGATACTAAAGATTTTACAAGTGTGATGTTTTATACTTATATTTATTAATAATGATGATAACCTTAAATTAGGATAACTTTAGAATAATAAACCATTTCATATAAAAATAGTATTATGGGAATGTGATTGATGGTGAAAGGTATTTGTAAATCTGTGTAACATTCGTCACAATATTATATACTGTAACATATAAATATAAAAAATCTTCTTAATTTATATGTTTACACATTTTCATACATCATAATGACCTTAAAATCTTCCTACTTTGATGTGTACGATTTAATCGAATTATTAGCAAAATGATATGTATTTCACTAAATTTGTACTAAAATGCATACATATACGATATATGTCTTCAAAAATGCAAATTTATGAAAAGAGATTGAGAGGTTCAAACAAACATAAAATTTGATATTAAACTTACGTTAGTAAACAATATAAATAATTGTATCTAAAAATTATAATTTATAGTAATAATTATTTGTACATGTTGCGTATTAATTTGTATTAGTTTTGTCATTTAATTTTTACTGCCCACCAATTAATATGGAAACAATTTGTGTTGTATAGGTTTATACCAAAACCTTGTAACGTTATACTACTTAAAATTTTGAAGAGAGAGTACAATCTCTTTTATAAGTAGTACCGATTTATGTGTTGTTAAAAAAGTAGTACAAATTAATTTAACAATTACGTTTTTATCAGTTTCGGTGGGCCTTCTCCAGTTCGTCTTCTGACGGGTTTTTTGCTAGTTGAGCCGATTGTGACTCCAGTTCTCAGTTGAACCTCATCATTTTTGGTAGACAATATGTACAATTTTGTAGATATATATATATATGCTTTTAATTGTTGTACAATGTGAATATATAATAGTATTTCTAAGTAATGAGGTGTATTAATTGTTTTTTAAGTGTGTATTAATTAATATGTATTAATTAGTTTTAATATGAATATTAAATTATGTATTAATTAGTTTTAATATAATGTATTGATTAATTTTAAGAATGAGTATTAAATGATATTAAATATTATTATTTTCAGTTTTGAAGCTAACTAGATTTGTACATGATGCATTAAAATTATTAAGTTGATTTTTGTAACATTCAATAATTAGAAATTGTTTTCTTTTAATATATAGTATAGACTAGATTATTAGTTTTAGGATATTCATCGTGATTAGGGACGAAGCTAGAAGGAAATATGACTGAGTGGACAAACTTTTTTAATGACAAATCCGTTGTGAATGTATAAAACCACACAAATAACAAATAACAAATAACAAAGAATTTAATAAACCATCAAAGGTGCTCAAAGGGACTTCAAGAGAAACTCTTTTTTTTTTTAATTCAAATCACCGTCCTAAACCATAGATGTATTAAAACTTATACTATTAGAGTCTTGGAAAGAAAGCCAAGATATCTTCTAAAACTAGTCATAAAGAAACGGATAACTATTAATAATCTAAACAAATCTTTATATAAAAAAAAAGTAACGGCTAATATTAAAAGATAGATTATTAAATTATAAATTATCGATTTTTACCCTTTCATCTTCTCGAACCAATTTATTTGAATTCCGTGTATATCGAAGAATCGACGACTGAGCAAGAGAAGTTGGAGCTTGAACGTTTGTCTTTCCAAGTCTCAAACTCCTTTACTTTGTAACCCCCATCCATTTCCTTACCACGACTTCTTCATGGAGAATCACATTCCCTCATGCCAACCCATTCAATAAGAGCATCTAAGTAAAGAGACATCATCCTCACTTACGTGATCGTTGCCTCATTCGATGACTCTACAGTTTGCTTGTTTGGGAATCCGTCTGAACTTCCTTCATTTGTTTAAGTAGGTCTTCGTTCGTTACAACTTACAACACATAGTCCTCTTTGGTTTGATATATTGTTGCCTCTACCGGCGAATCTATGATTTACATAACCATTAGGTCTTCCGTGCACACAAAATTGTGGTATAAGTATAGCCATATGAATAAAATTTAAGCATTAAAAAATCACCGACTTTAGACAGGTATATCTACCTGTCAATAACTTCAACGTAAATCCAAACGGTGAGATCGTAGATCTATGTTTCTTGAAGATCCTGCCAAAAAATCATAAAGATTCAACAGTTAACAAATTCGTGCCGTCAATTTTCTCACAGTTGTGCAGAAAATGATGAACGTAGACAAAAAAATTGTTTCATGGGATATGGCTTCAATAAACTTAGCTTTGATACCAAATGATGGTGGGTCCATTGTGAATTATAAAATACCACACAAATAACAAATAACAAATCAATGAACCCTAAAAAATGTGCACAACTAGAACTTCAAGAGAAACTCTCTTTTATTATTCAAATCACCGTCATGAAACATAGATGTATTAGAACTTATACTACTAGAGTTTTGGAAGGAAATTCAAGATCTCTTCTAAACTAATGATAAGGAAACATGTAATTATTAATAGCCTAACCAAATCTTTATATAAAAATAAAGTAACGACTAATATTAAAAGATAAATTATGACAATTATAAATTTTCGATTTTACCCTTCAATCTTCTTGAAAAAATTGATTTGAATTCCGTGTTGACCGAAGAACCGGTGGCTAAGCAAGAGGTGTTGGAGCTTGAACGTAGGGCTGGCAGACCCAAAACCGACCCGGATCGGAAAACCGAATCAGACCGTACAATTTCGGTCCGGGGTTTTGGACCGTTTCGGTCCTCGGTCCGGTTCGGTCTTACAAAAATCTTGTCAATTTTACCTAATAGGATCGGACCGGACCGGACCGGGGACCGAACCGGACCGGACTATTTCGAACCGGTCTCGATCCGGAGTTTCGAATCATTTCGATATTCGGTCCGGTCTGATCTTGGCCGGTCCGGTCCTAGACCAATACTCAGCCCTATTTAAACGTACCTTGCATCATTTTTTGAACTTAATAAACACATATAAAAAGTGAATTAAAACAAAGACTATAAACATTTTTCTATTGACATGTGCATTCAAGATGCATTTAAAAAAAATCATTGTTTTCTTCCAAAAATTCCAAAGGTGTTCTGGGCAACCACAAAAACCTTGACTCTGTCCTGACCGTGACTTGGGTAATATAACAATATAAGATTAGGTTGTGCTTTGACTTGGCGCCTCTACGAGAAGACACTTCTGAAAGACATTAAAACTCTTTCTTTCTCTTGGATTAGTCACCAAGATAGGAACTTTCGTCATAACTAGTATGCTTAGAATATTTTGTAACACTTCTTTTCTCAAGCTTTTTGCTTAATTCCATATAATATATTATCTGCTCTGCAAAAAAAGAAAAAAGAAAAGGATATTTGTTAACTTCTTAAGAGATCAATATCATTTGCCTATTAGGCATCTTATATTTCATGAAGGATGAAAAGTTTAAACGGTGTTACAATTGATTAATGTTTTAAAAATTGATTTTTAATTGATTCGGTTGAGCCATCGAGTCACGGTTTAACAGCTTTCACAGACGGTTCAGTCAGGTTTTTGGTCGAAACTAAAGTCACCCAATCGGTTTACAATTTGGCCCGAGTCCTAAAACACTGGTTACAATTGATTGATCTATCTTATGACTCTTACATATCTTATGATCTATCTTATGTTTTATGTTGTTGATCAACTCAAGTTCTATTTGAGAGATTGCCGGTTTGTTTGTAAAAGTTTTTACCCAAAAAAAGACAAGTCATTTATACGAGTAGTAAACACTAAACAGATTGTTTTGTTATGATCGAATCGAATGATTTTTCTTTGGTTTCCCACACAAAACATACGATCATGATTTTTCTTTGGTTCCCCACACAAAACAATCGAATGATTTTTCTTTGGTTTCCCACGCCCACGCATGACTTTTGGACTAGTACTCGATCGTTTGCAATATACGACTGAATCTTAAGCAAGATAAAACTCAAAATATAACAAATCGATCATTCATAGAAATCTAGCTACGACATTTCTGCTCTCGTTGGTGCATGGCTTCGGGCCTAACGATCGACCCCAGCCAGTCTTCCACTGTTCTCCATTTACTTAACATGTTAGAATTTTACTTTAGGTCATTGTCCCCAATTTGTGATCATGTCACAAGACTTTTCGCATTACCAATTCCAAGTTACAATTACAACGGGTGTAAAAATAAATAAAGTAACTCTCAATATCATCTTTCACATGTCATGAGTTCTAATACCGTTGCATGATATATGAGGGAGGTCGAGACGTAGATAACCATACCCTTATCTAATAGAGAGACGTTTCCGGTTTACTAAAAAAGAGAAGGACCACGATCTTGCAAAGAGTGAGCTGTTAACCTCTCGATCCAACCTTGCGGTTTAAAAACCTTTTACCAATTTTTTTTACATTAGACTTTTCGCACTGTCTCCCGGTTTTATAAGTAATCACACATATCCAAATAATGGTTGTGTCATTCACTTTGTTTCTTCTTGATCTTGTCTAATATTATCATGGCTTCCTCATCTACACGAGTTGAAATTCTTTGTATAATCTTCTTTGTTTCTTCTACCATATTCATCTTGCCTTTTTCTGAATCCACATATTTTGAGTTCACTACTTTTTCTCCAGATACAAAAAACATTGCTTATTCAGGTGATGCCGCTCCGTCTAACGGAGTCATACAGCTCAACCGAGTTGATTACGAGATGCGTGTTGGTCATGCCAAATACGCAGATCCAGTCCAAATATGGGACAGAAAATCTAGGAGGCTCTCTGATTTTACAACTCACTTCACTTTCAAGATCGACACAATGGGAAGTTCATCCTATGGAGATTCTTTCGCTTTCTTTCTTGCCCCTGTTGGCTTCCAAATCCCAGCTAACTCAAATGGTGAATACATAGGGCTGTTCAACTCAACTAACGACGCCTCACCCGAAAACCAAATGATTGTATTTGAATTTGATTCTGTTGCAAACTCACGGGATCCACCGTATGAACATGCAGGTATCAACTTGAACGCCATTACCTCTGTTAATTTTACCCGCTGGAATGCTAGTTTGCGAAGTGGAGATGTTGCGGATGTGCATGTTTCTTACAACGCTACCACGTTGATGATGATCATGTCTTGGCGCTATGCCACTGATCTAAATGCCACCAGTCTTTCGTATCAAGTTGACCTCAGGGAAGTTCTTCCTGACTGGGTAACACTTGGATTTTCGGGTAACACGGGTTTTTTGGTCGAGAGACATATCCTTCAATACTGGGAGTTCAGTTCAAGTTTTAATACAACACAAAAAAGAGAAGACAGCCCAAAAAAATGGAAACCAGCACTGGGAATAGCAATTCCTATTAGTATTGTAATTGTAGTAGTAATAGTAGCATATGCTATGTTTAGGAGGAGATATGGAAAATCCAGACATAACTCACTCGAAACAGATGCATTGACATCGATGACCGATGATCTTGAAAGAGGAACAGGACCTAAAAGATTTTCTTTCAGAGATCTTGCTTTGGCTACGAATAACTTCTCTGATGACTTGAAGTTGGGAGAGGGGGGTTTCGGGGGCGTCTACAAAGGCTACTTATCGCATGAAGGCATGGTGGTGGCTGTTAAAAGAATTTCACAAGGTTCTAAACAAGGAAAAAAAGAGTACACGACAGAGGTGAAGATTATTAGCAGTTTAAGGCACCGAAACTTGGTGCAACTGATAGGTTGGTGCCATGATCAAACACAATTTTTGCTTGTCTATGAGTTTTTGCCAAATGCCAGCCTTGACTATTACCTCTTCAGCAAAAAAAGACTCCTGGAATGGGGTGTGAGATATAAGATTGCCATGGGATTAGCTTCTGCTTTGCTCTATCTTCATGAAGAGTGTGAACAATGTGTACTGCATCGCGATATTAAAGCGAGCAATATCATGCTTGATTCTGGTTTCAATTCGAAGCTTGGAGACTTTGGATTGGCTCGACTCATGGACCATGAATCAGGTTTTAGAACAACTGGTTTAGCAGGAACATTAGGCTACATGTCCCCTGAGTATGTAACAACAGGGAAGGCAAGTAAAGAGTCCGACGTGTATAGTTTTGGAGTTGTTGCTTTAGAGATTGCCTGCGGCCGAAAGGCAATGGATAGAGTTGACCCAAATTCTGATCTTGGATTGGTGCATTGGGTTTGGGACTTAATTACTAGGAAAGAATGAGTTGCTTTCTGGTGTGGATCAG
The DNA here is from genome assembly GCA_025667525.1 of Glebionis coronaria. NCBI lineage: Eukaryota > Viridiplantae > Streptophyta > Magnoliopsida > Asterales > Asteraceae > Glebionis > Glebionis coronaria. Next base: position 41,439,631 of record CM046878.1, read on the forward strand.
ATGCTGAGCAATGTATTCGATAAAAAAGAAGTCGAGTGTTTGATGAGAGTCGGTTTGTGGTGTGCTCACCCTGACTCGAGATTGAGGCCGTCTATCAACCAAGCAATTAAGGTGCTCAAGTTCGAAGCTGCACTTCCAAACCTTCCAATGAAGATGCTTGTGCCAACGTATAATGCAACACCAGATGTCCTTGAAGCCAGTTCTGCTAGCGGTACGATGACCAACAATAGCATTGATGAAGCGCGTTGAGAGCACAATAAAGTATATACGATACTCAAAGTAAATTACATAAAGTGTTTGTCACTAAAATATGGGTCTTCAGTTACTCATATCCTTTGATCATGAAAGCAATTTATAAGTTATATATAAGAGAGCATCGCTTGAACTCTTGAGAGCTTAAATCTCAGCGTACTTTATATTGCGTGAGAATATTATTCCTCAATTGATACGAACCTATCCCATACTAGGCTCGTATCGGTTCATAAGTTCAAGTGTAGAACTCGCTCAAAAAGCTAGCTTGTTTGAGGAGGGGACACCTGGACATTATAAACCATCAACCATTCTCATACATGGCCGATGTGAGATCATAACACAAATCGCTATGTGGGTCAAGTGTCGACAAAAACAAGTGAGAAAAATTTGTAGGGTATATCTGTTTGCATATGTAATTTCATTCACGTATAATGAGATATATACCAGCTTAAAAGTAATTATGTTGATGAAGACCCTTGAGTAGAAACTATATTTATACCAGATTTCTTTGGAGAAATTTGAAACCATGGTGACTTATATCGATAATACGCTCGTTGCTAATGGTAACATTTCTTGAAAATTTTGATACTGAACTCACATTTTGACTATTTTTCTCATTTACATGAACATTGTTGGATTTGCGGGGAAACTTTAACACTTTTATTTATAAATCAAATAAATAAAATGAATTTTATTAACATAAAACAAATAACATAATATAAATAACAGAAAAATAAATACAGACATAATTATAAACGATAATTAAATAAAACAATAAAATAAGAAAAAGACTTACTAAATCACCAGCAAGTCGAGGCACGCGTAAGACACGCTTAGAACTAAAGAGCCGAGACACGTGTTTGACACGCTTCCCTTAAAACAGATTCGTCGTCTGTTTCTCAGGGTACAACAACCGAAACAGTAAGTTGTTGTACTGTCGGACTTAAGAAAACTGCCCAGAATTTCACCTTTACAGATGCGTACTCCATATGTTGGAAATCAATAATAATACTTATTGATTTGATGTGTGAAAAAGCTATGGAATTAGGCTCTATTTATACACAATAGACTCCCTTCCAGTGTACTCATCCCACCGATGTGGGAAAAAAAATAAACTGTTTTCCTCTTTAAGCATGGTACCAAATGCCTAACTTTGAGACAAGATATCTCGTTTACATCACTCTCTTTTTGGACACATAAAGGCTCATTGTGAAGCTCTCTTCAAGGAGAACGCGAACCTATAAAGTATCACTAATATATATGATACATACATATACATAATTGTGTCCAAAGTTGGTTAAAAGTTATTTTGCTAACAATATTTTCCAACAGTCCCCCACATGAATAGAGATCGGTTGTAATACACAAAAGTTTCAATAAAATTCCAACTGTTGAATCTTGCATATGATAGGTAGGTGTGACCCTTTGAACCTTCCCTTGTGAGATGCACTTAGTCTCCTAGATCTAAGTATACGCGATGTCTTTGAACTTAGCCTCTGTTTACATAGACGACAATACACACTCACACAAGACTCTCCCTGACATTTTCAAGTCCTCATAGTCGTGTTCGTTATGGTCATGAACACTAGCCTGGTTCTGCAAGAGCTCTTAAAAAATGCGCCCCCACAATTTCTTTCGAAGCAACCCCTACTTCTCTCTCACATAGGTGATTTCATCTTGAATCATTAAAAACATATGTTTTATGGTTTCATCTTGAATCATCATGCTTTATTATTTCATCCTGAATCATTTAAGCCATATGTTTAACCTCTTAATAAGTCACATTGTTCTAGGAATGGACTAGGAAAGTTACTGTATTAAGTAACTCGCCCACATTGACGTGACTTCCCCCACATTTCTATGATTAGGTTGTCCTATTGAACCCAGATCTTGGGATATCCAGTCAACTGGGTTAGGTTTTCCTTCATAGAAACTCATTCTTTCAAGGGCTTTAGTCCCATTCCTTTAGACGACTCACTAACTAACTCTCTGCTTAAGCCTTTCGTAAGCGGATCCACGATGTTATCCTTTGACGTTACATAGTCAACCGTGATAACTCTAGTTGAGAGTAGTTGTCGCAACAGCCACAATCTATGATGGATATGTCACGACTTACCGTTTTACATTTGTGATATGAGCTCTGTCAAATTCTATTGACTATCACACTTTATAAACATGGTCGTTACCGGTATACGCCATCTTGGTATGTCCTTTACAAATTAACGTAAACTATCCTGCATATTTTATAAATTTATCTCAAATAATAAATTCATATTTCATCATAGATTTAGCTATAATTGTCTCTTTGAAATACTTTCAAGATTTCTAGGACATAGCTTTCCACTTAGGATAAATACATCCCCTCTAGTGGATTTAGATTCTTATATGTAAGAATCTATATTTGCATTACTCTATCACTTGATAGTAGTAGGATATCTTCCATAATGCAATATTATTAGTATCATAGTACTTACGTAATACTTATTCAAATGGTTCCCACTTTAATTACTAATATATCTTCTTGCCTGATTATAAGTTTTAAATCAGATCATACACACGTCATTAGGCACATAAGATACCCAATATTCTTTGAGTATTCAAAATGGGAAACAATTTTACCTCTATTTTAAATAGATTAAAAAAATGTCATTGAACTCTAGCTAGGCCGAAATCCCCCACATTGAACCTCTCAATAATATTGTTTTTCTTAATGTTTTACTTCAAAACGAATCCATATGGGTTCAACAAACCCAACAACTAATGAAATTCATGTCAAATATTGACTCCAACAGATCATTATTCATCTTGTTATCACTTCTAGTGATAAGTATATTCATGTATAAACACAAGAGTACATATTTACTATTGATCACACGTACATACATCAATTTTGAATCCACATTCTGACATGATATGGTCAAAAAGTTTGATGTCATTGTTTGGTAGTTTGTCTTAAACCATATAATGACTTAATTAGCCTACAAGCTTTTCTCTCTAGCATAGGAACTATGAAACCCTTAGGTTGGTTCATGTATAGTTCCTTTTTCTAAATCCCTGTTTAGAAATATCGTTTTTACATCCACATAAGAAATTTCCAAAATTTCTTTATGCGGTCAATAAAGTACCATCATAATTAAGGTTTTTCGTGTAACATGCAAATAAGCATCAAAGGAAGACAGACCTTCTCGTTTTTAAATTCTTTGATTACCAATATTTCTTTGCGCATGTCAATGGTGACATGCACACGTCAATGGTGACATCAAATTTATCTATTTTTTAAGATCCATTTATAGCCTAGTGGTTTACAACTTAAGGTACACCCACGAGCTTCTAAGTTTACTTTGTATAATATAATCTATTTCACTTTTGGCTTCTTTTCATTGATACCCTTTCAAAGAAGTTATTGCTTCTCAGTAAGAAGTAGACTCATTTTCTACCATAAAAGAAACAAAAATCAAATCCAACCAATCTCTCGGTTCATGTCATTTTGTTTCTTCTAGGTTCAACCTCTCCTTGGGTCAATCTTGTCTCTCATCTAAGAGATCATATCATCTCGTTATCTCTAACCGTGGACAACCTCTTCATCTATTCTAGATGATCTTCCAATTTCCTTCAAAACAAGGAAATATATTTCTAAAGAAGGAATCATTCCTTAATTCTATTACTTTGTCTATTTTCGATTCATGTAAAATGAAACGATAAACAATGCTATATGAATTTCATATGGATATCTTAGCTAGATATCCCCCACATTTGTAAGTACTTATAAGATAGTTTTCTTCCTCACCCATAGTTCGTAAGAAGTATCTTATTTTATTTATCAGGGATCTTATCTAAAAGATAAGTAACTGATATAATCGCTTTCCCCCATATGCCATGGCTTAAACCTGGACTTAAGAACATGGAATTAACCATTTCTTCTAAGGCACGATTCTTTTCTATATCAAGAGCAATAAATTTGTGTCTTATTCTAAGTTTAGCATAAAAATTTAGAAATGGAGACACATATTCACCACCAATAACTTCGAATCACCTTATTATCGATAATAAGTTGGTTCTCAACTTAATTATATAGATCATCTTGTCTATATCCTTACTCTCAAGTAAGTGTAAATGGCAATATTTTGTACCACAGTCAGCCAATATGATAAAGTACCCGATATTCGCTACTTAGTAGGTATCCATTCCAAATCACATAAAACCATGTGAATCATATCAAGGTTTTCAGTTATTCCTGTTCAACCAAGAGAAAAGACTTGTCAAATTGGCTTCAACGCAATTTTTAATTTGTAGTCCGTGTCAATATAAAAGTGGGTATCCAATTTGGTTTAATTGGACAACATGTTGAGTAAAATTTAAAACATGTCCAAGTAAGTTATACCATACATTTAAAAAACAAACAAATAAGTCGAATTCACCCTCATTTTCCTAAAATGACCATTTGAAAAGATAATCAACTTAACCATTTTAAAGGCATAACCCGTATGCACTTAATTTACATTGTTCGTTAAATCAATTTTTATTTGATTCAGACACAAATGAAAGCCAAATTTCATTAAGCAACCATCCAGATTAAAGATTCCTACAAATCTCCAGCACGCACAACGTTGGTTAACTTAGTTTCTTTTCCAGATGTAAATCACATCTTTTTCCTTCATATTAGCAGTTGGAGAGTTGCCGAAACTCGTTCTCTCCATTCTCAACTGCAATATATGAGTTAATCAAACTCTTATCACCATATACATGACATGATACAGAAGTGCTGATGCACCATTATCTATGGTTGGATTCACTCATGACCTCGGTTTTCATGTCATTCTAGCCATTTAACACATAGTTACGGTACAAAAGGTTTCTGAATGCTTTAAAGCATCTACCGTACACATAACTCGAGTATCAGTCTCCCATTTTACAAGTAAGGGAGCAGATCCTTTAGATGTCACTCGTGACATTCCAAATAATTTCTTAATCCGATGTCTCATAATTAGTTTTAAACTAATTTTTGTTACTATTAACAACGTTCTAAATCACTCGTGACATTCCAAATAATTTCTTAATCCAAAACGAATTAAATCGAATTTTGTTTCAAACCACTAATGCTTTGTACGATCTGTTACACAAAACCACTTTAAAGAAAGTCTTTTGACTAAACAATTAAAGAATGTCTCCTATGACATAATCTTTCTAACAAAACCACATATTTTGTCAATCTTCATCACAAAGATCTTAATAGATCAATTTCATATGATCAATTTCTACAATGAAACTCAACAAGGTTTCAGTAGATCCATTCTTTTAAAGAAACTCAATAAGGTTTCAATAGATATGCCTTTAAACTCAACAATGTTTTTATAGGTATATCTATTAACTCAACAAGGTTTCTATAGGTATATCTATAAACTCAACAAGGTTTCTATAGGTATATCTATAAACTCAACAAGATTTCAAGAATATATATGGTTTATAATTAAACTCGGCCTAATTTAAAATAAATTACACAAGTCAAACAAACACTTCCACTTATTTAGTAAAATAGTGTATGTAATCTGATATTTAATGATAACTCGTACCATTGTCAATATCTTGTTTCAAAAAAAATTCTTCTTGATTTCATTGAACGCGTTCCAAAAATCTAATAAAATAACAACTTGCATTTTATGAGATCAATGAATACATTCTAATAATCTCATAAAATAGCAACTTATATTTTACGAGATTTGTGTCAAAGAAACTCCACTTGGTTTCAATGAATCTAAATTCATCATGATTTCAATCATGTTGTAGTTGGCGCACCAATTACATTTACAAGATACACTAGGGTTACAGTTGTGTTACCACAAGTTAAGAAATATTAAAACAATTTGGTATCTAATAAACTCAACATGGTTTATATAAACTTGTACCAAATCTGATTCAAAGAAACTCAATCGTGGCTTCAGTAAATCTAGGTTAAAACTATAACGTATATAATAAACAAACTTAACGATCAGTTTGAATGCAAACTCATCATGGTTTCAAAACAAAATGATACGATAAACTGTTTTAAAAAATCGTTTATAGATTTGTAACACCAGATCTGTTAATTAAAATTCTGTTTATTTAAAAATTGATTTCCTAAAGAAACACAATCTTGGTTTCGAGAGAATACAGTTTGTATAAAAATAAGTTAATTAAATTAATATGATTTTAGCAAAAAAGTGTTTAATTCTGTTACACAGAATCTGTTTTAAGACTGTAGGGAACTATAACACTTTTATTTATAAATCAAATAGATAAAATTAATTTTATTAACATAAAACAAATAACAGAATATAAATAACAGAAAAATAAATACAGACATAATTATAAACGATAATTAAATAAAACAATAAAATAATAAAAAGACATACTAAATCACCAGCAAGTCGAGGCACGCGTAAGACACGCTTAGAACTAAAGAGCCGAGGCACGTGTTTGACACGCTTCCCTTAAAACATATTCGTCGTCTGTATACCAGGGTACAACAGCCGAAACAGTAAGTTGTACTGTCGGACTTAACAAAACTGCCCGGAATTTCACCTTTACAGATGCGTACTCCATATGTTGGAAATCAATAATAATACTTGTTGATTTGATGTGTGAAAAAGCTATGGAATTAGGCTCTATTTATAAACAATAGACTCCCTTCCAGTTTACTCATCCCACCGATGTGGGACAAAAAAAAACTATTTTTCCTCTTTAAGCATGGTACCAAATGCCTAACTTTGGGACACGATATCTCATTCACATCACCCTCATTTTGGACACATAAAGGCTCATTGAGAAGCTCTCTTCAAGGAGAACGCGAACCTATAAAGTATCACTAATAATATGATACATACATATACATAATTGTGTCAAAAGTTGGTCAAAAGTTATTTTGCAACAATATTTTCCTACAGGATTATAAAACTTTCATAACTTTTTTGAGACTCTTCCGATCATAAGTTAGTGTAATTGTTTTGCCTTGCGCATAGCTTCTTGCTAGGCAGCTTACATAATTCTGATGTTTCATTTATTTGCTGAATGATTATGTTTTGAATAACTGACTAATACTAAAATATACAAAGTGTATCTTTAGACATTGGTTTGTGACTTTCTAATAATAAATTAAATATGTGAGTTTTATTTTGTTCTTTTTTTGTGTGTGCAAAAGTAAACTAGTATAATATATATCAAACAAATTACAAGTAATCTAAGGTTTTAGACATGCCTAAAACCATAGTATTAGAATTCAACAAAACAATACAAGTTGAAATGAAGAAATGAATATCGGACATCATACACACTATGTCTTGTAAAAAAACTGTCTCTGACAGAACAAGCTATAAGCTGAAATTTGCACAAAGCCATACAAATAAATGCTCATAATTATAAATTCAGTTCTAGCCAAACAATTATCACTTTAAGGAGCACCAAATCAGTCACTCCACTTTACTAGATTCCCATGCTCTTCTCAAAAAAAATTCTTATTCTTTTGGTAAACCAACTCGTGTAAAAGAAAATTGGTCACCCTACTGGTGCTTTTCTTCAGCTACTGATATACATTACTAAATGGTACTGTAATAATAATGTTTCATACTTCATTTAATACGATAATTGCTATGCCTTACATAGCCCTTGAAATCAGTTAGGTACACTATATTGATTTATGTTCTAATAGCAAAAAATCCCAAGTTGCACACTTACAAAAACGGCTATTATGGCATCATCAGTTTTTGTATGTTATTGTCTTGTATGACAATTCTCCTTATATTTTTTACTGTTGGAAAAACACTTAGAAATGCACATGCCAAATTCATACCTTGAAGCTCGTATAATGCGGCTCAAATACCAGTTCTTCCGCAACGGTCTTAGCACTTTCCCACTCAATTCTCGTCTTCTACAACCTAAATAGTTTCACCCCGCTTCTTCAGTGACCTTCATCGCCATAGAAAAAATGAGAAGTTAGGCTTTCAAAAATTGGTGCGGTTCAATCTCCAAATAAAAGTCAAGATATTGATGTTATTTATTTATGTTTCCTGTTTAACAATAAATTCTGGTAAAGATTGATATTACTTTTAGTCTTTGTTAATTGACTTGAATCTAGGTTAGGGTTTATTGTTTAATTTTCTATTAATAATCGGGTATTCGTTGAATCAACGATTGTTGGAGTTTGCCTGATTATCGATATTCTTTTGAATCGACGATAGTTGGAAGGATTGTGTCTGGCATTCTTTGGGATCAACAGATTCAATTATTTATCCTAGTTGTTCGTTACATCAGTTGGTATCAAGAGCCGAAGTTCCTGATTAAGATGTTAGAATATCCGGTTTTTGAGGTTGATGGTTCATCTTCTGATGAATGGGAAGATTATGGTGCGGCTAGTGATGATTATGATGGACCTCCCATATTTGATGAATATGAAGAAGAACCGATGCTAGTTTATGACACAAATATTGAAAATGTCATTGAGGAAAAAGAAGGATTTACGGCGAAAAAGAATTTGGTGGGGAAGAAGACAACATTGAAAACACTGTAGTTGTGGCTAATAATCTTTGTCCTACAATGATCCAAACTATCATGGTCGACAAGATGGGTTTTAAGACGAACAAGGTTCGAGGTCGATTCATTTTAAAGAAAGGAAATTTGATGCAAGGGATGCAAACTTGGATGCTACGAATACAAGCCAAACTCGAGGACGAATTTTTTTAGGGAGAGAGAATGGTGTGGTTCAATCTCCAAATAAAAGTCAAGATATTGATGTCATTTTTATTTATTTATGTTTCCTGTTTAACAATAAATTCTGGTAAAGAGAATATTTAATTTATAGTTACAGGTTTAGGAAAATAGAAAGTAATATCAATCTTTATTTAGATTGATTCTCATTTTCCTATAAATGTTAGGTTTTTCATTGTATGAGATATCTTTGAGTTTTGATAATAAAATCTTTTTCTTTGTTCTTGTCAGTTTGCTAAGATTCATCCAAATAATCGGGTATTCGTTGAATCAACGATTGTTGGAGTTTACCTGATTATCGGTATTTTGTTTGAATCAACGATAGTTGGAAGAATTGTTTATGGTATTCTTATGAATCAACGGATTCAATTATTTATCTTTGTTTTTTTGCTACATAAAAAATTGAGCCCAACATTAAATGAGAAGTTAGGCTCTCAAAAAATAAGCCCAAAAAAAATGAGAAGTTAGGCTCTCAAAAAATATAATCCTATTACACCATTAGAACCCTGTCAGGCCGCAACTAGTGAGCCTGTTCAAGAAATCAAACACATCTGGTGGGATGTATGCAATTGCGAGAGCTCTTTAGAGGAAGCTCAAAAGGTTGATGATGATGAAGATGTCCCTAAGAAACCAAAAAGAATCACAACAAATGCTCAAAAAGAGATATGAAGACGGTGACCCAACACTTGGACTTCTTGGAGAACCCTTAGACAAATTTGATTACTATGTTTTATACCCAAAGCAAAACCAGACACCACAACCACAACCACAAACACAAACACTTACACCTTACCACCAAAAAGCTTTATTTATTATCCACCAACAACCACAACCAAAGATAGATAAAGAAACAATCCCGTCACCAGTATTCCCAATAAAAACCCCCTCTTATTCGTATTCAACTTGATATGAACAAGAGTTCCCCGCCCTTACTGCATTTGAGCACCCCGATAGTCGAACCAAGCATGACTGGAAGATAAAAATTCCAATGACTATTGGTCTCCAGGACTCGCAAATACTGTTAGTCCCGCAGAAGCTACTTTAAACTAGCAAAGTGAAAATGTTGTTACTCAAAATAAAGTTCTTGCAAAAATACTCTCATAACAAACCATGCTCGCAAATAACCAACATAACCTTTTAATAACTAGATTTTTTTATAGTTGAAATCGTCTCGACTCGATTCGAATTGAAAAGGTTGAAAGTGTGACACACTAGTTCTTGGTGTAAAAAGCAATGTCGTTGATTAACTAATTCAAAATAAAAATGAGAACTTTAAAGATATAAACTAATAAGAAAGGAAATTAAACAAATTTAAAATTTGAATAAAAATAAAATTGAAAAAGAAATAAAATAAAATAATTAAAAAATAAACTTCTTCGGAATAAAAACATGAATTTCGGATAAAAGGGTTTTTTTGGGAAAAACAAGGGTTTTTTCGGAGTAAGCTACTTTTTCCGAAAAAAAGAACTATTTTCGGGAAAAATGGAATCTTCGGATAAATAAGCCTATTTCGGAATAAACAAGATTTAGGAAAAATGAATTTTCGGAATAAGATGATTTTCGGAAAACTAGTATTTTCGGATAAACTAACTAATTCGGAAAAATCTATATTTTCGGATAAGCAAGGAAATTCGGAAAAACCCTATTTCGGATAAATAAGAAATTCGGATAAACAAGCTAATTAGGAATAATCTATATTTTCGGATAAATGCTATGTTTTCGGAATTTTGTGCTATCTTCGGGTTTTTAAAACCCTTTTCCGAAAATAGCTAACACGAAAAACAGAAACATTAGATCCTATTTTTAGGGAACCAAAAAGAAATAAGCAAAAACTAAATAAGCACTCAATCAAAGCTTTAACCAAACTAATTTTTAGAAAAAGGCTAATAAGCCACAATTTAAAAACTATGAAAACACTAAATAATCAAAATAATTAAAATCAACTTTTTATAAAAATAAACTATTAAAAACACTTAATTAAAAATAAGAAAATCACACAATAAGCACTAAACACAATAAGCTAAAAAGATCAAACACATCAAAAACATAAGAACAATCAAACAAACATATCAATAAAACAATAAGCATAAAGATTAAAAAAACTTCATGATTATGAAATCAAAACAAAGGATTAAAAATAAGAAAGGTAGAATGAGAATGATTTATGAAAAGCTTGAATTAAGATTAAGATAAAAGATTCAAATACAAGATTAAGATGAAAGATTAAAGACTTGAAAGTAAATCTAGAGAGAGAAAGTAATCTACTCCTCAAACTTGAAAAATAAACTAATTATCTAAAAAACTAACTAACTCCTCCCTAATGACATATGAGGGTATTTATAGGAGGAGGGTAGGAGTGTTGATGCTTCTCTCTTTCTCTTTGTCTTTTCGTCTTTTAATTTCTTCATCTTTCTCGACTTAGTCTCGGAATTTGTCGAATGATAACATGAACTCGTCTTCTAATTTCTTCATTTATAAGACTTGGTTCTTCGACTTCTTTAAACTTCCGTCTTTAGTCTTTTTCTTCGATAAATCTTCAGAATAAGCTTTTGACTTCCGTTCTTTTTACACTCTTGATCTTTTGACTTTGTCTTTTGTCTTTTTCTTCGATAAAAGCCCGTGAAAGCCCGTGTTTTCTTCCTTTTTCATCTTTTGGTCCTAAAACACAATAAAAACACAAACCATGCATAATTCTGACTTTTACGACATTAAATACATGTTTTGGTCTTGCTTTGTATATAATTAAGTGGTAAAAGGATAAGTGTTTTCACACTTATTAAATCCCCTACACTTGACCATTGCAATGCCCTCATGCAATGCATTAGTTACAAAGCAAGATTCATATTCTCCATCATGATTAACCTACCTTGGCCTTTATTAAACACAAGACATTAAGGAAACTCAAAATGATAGAAAATTACAAAATGTTTGAAGGAAGAAAACAAGTAAAGAAATCTAAGACTTATATTAGGGCTTTGGTGTCATGAATGTTTATCATTCTCAAGTTTCACGTTCCCCATACTAAGCTTAAAAACGTGATTATTGTTATTATAAGTTAGTAAAGCTAACGCGAATTCATGTGGCTCAGTTATTCACTTAGACTCCCTTATTCCTAGGTGTATCTCTTATATTTTATTGTTGTCTTGAATGATCACGAGGATGCATTGTTGACATTTTTCGATAATTTATTTAGGCTAAAAATAAAGTAGGACGATTTAATCAATAGTTAGCTAAAGGACAAAATCTATTTAAACTGCTTCTCGAAACCTCATAAAGTTCATATCTTGGTATAACTCGTTTCGCAATTTGAGACCTTTCTCGGATCGATATTTGGCATTGACTTCATACTTCGAATCTTGAGAGATGATCTTGAAATAATGGTCTTCTCTTCATAATAGGAATTTCTTCACTTGATGTTTTTGAGAGATTCTTTATACTTGGACCACGACTTCTTCATTTTTCTCCAATCTTTATTTGGGATTTTGATATACAACGATCCGCCTCCTTTTAGGACTTGGATCTATTTATCCTCATACCTTGTTAGGGCCTTTTCGGATAGATTTCTCCATGATCTTTAGGGGAGTATTTGCTTTTCGTCGTGTGTCTCGATCCTTCATATTGACTCGCCAATCTTCGCATCCCGCTTCAATAAGTTATGCCTTAGCTATGAACTCTAACTAATACCGAGCAACTTTTAAACGATCTTGTGCTAGAAGCTAAGTAACTCTTCAAATCATACGACCTTACTTATTGCAATTGTTTATTAGCAAGTGATGGGAGAAAAAGCTCATAATTAACTCACATAAATTCATGAAAGAATACCAAACTTATAATTGACTTTATCATCTCTCATTCTCTACAATTTAAAATCTCAAGGAATGAGACTCGTGGATGCTTATCCTATGAAATCAAAGTTTTGTTTTTTCAAGTCATCTATAGGATCTTGCAACTTCTTAGACTTTTTGAAGTTTAGAATTTGCATTATAAAGTTCCCTTGATAAACGACTTTCTAGGATCATTATAAAGTTTTTATTTTTAAACCCGTATGGGTTAAGACTTTCACGTTTTAAAGTTCCCTATATAAAAGTCTAGCAAAACTTGATTTAAACACGTTAAGGATACTAGCTAGAGTATACTCAAATAAGTAAACTCGGGTTGAGTCAAAAGATTCATTAAAACCATTTTATTAAAATTTATTCTAGCAATGAAAGAAAATAACGATAACAAAGGAAAAAACTACTAGGCCAAAATAGATCAAAAATTTTGAAAAAAATGTTGAAAAATCAATTTTCTGGTTAAAACGAGAACATATTCATGGAAAAGCCCATTTAACTTCGATAGAAGTCCCCCTACACTTAAGATAAACATTGTCCTCAATGTTTAAGCATGTAGGAGTAAACTCCCCTACACTTAGGACATTTTGCACTTTGTTTAAATCTTGCTAAGAAAGAGACAACTAAAGTGATTCCTATTTTAATATTAAAGAATATAAAATAGTGAATCAAAAGAGTTTAGGATAAAACCGAGAAGACGGGTACACGGCATCACGGGTCGTCAAAAGTCATCAAAATTGAATCTTTGAAAGATCGAATCCCTGCACATCATAAGAAAGAAAACAACAAACACATATGAGGGTCTCCCCAAACACTTATTATAAAAAACGGATAAAAAGGATAGATCATCGGGTTGCCTCCCGAGAAGCGCTTGTTTTTGTTCACCGAGTCGTGAGCCTGACTCGACCTTGATTACAATGGTAAGAACCTTGAAGAACATCCACCGGGGTCAAATACATGGTTTTCATCCAACAAATAGCACAAGCCTAAGGTGAATAGCACAAGACAAAGAAGAGTAGGAAAGGGTCCCTTAAGCAAAGATGGAGCACGGTGGTAGAAGGTATGATGAAGTGAAAGCATAGCTCCATATTATCCAAAAGTCTTTCCTTTTATTTCATCAGATGGATACTGAGATGGCTTAAAAATTGTGATACCCGGATCGAACACCTTTTCCTTTAGGGGGAAATAAGATTTAGACTCAGTAGACCTTGAAGATTCGCCCATAAACCGCACAATCTCATTCGAAGAAGGTGGAAAGAGAGGTGTTAAGACATAGGTACTATGGATATTGGTGTCGTCCGGTTTCTTCTCCTTTGAAATGGGCTTCGTGACATCTGATACTAGCCATTTTACTCGTTTGAAAAGTTCGTTTTCTCGGAATCCTCTCGAATTGATCTCAGTTAAAAGTGGAATGATTTGTTCTTGGTGACAAAAAGGAGTTTGGTTTTCTATTCTATTAAAAAGTAAAGCTAGACTTAAAAATTTAAATCAAACAGTAAATGAAAAATACCCTAACAGAAATTACCCTATTCGGAAAACACGTTCTATGCGGAATAAATATTCAATTCGGAATGTTATACTATGCGGAATAATATCTCTAATCGGAATAATGGTCCTATTCGGAAAAACATGTCTATGCGGAAAAATGGCCTACTCGGAATGTGATGCTATTCGGAAAAGTATGCCCTATTCGGAAAATAAGTCCTATACGAAAAACATTGCCTATTCGGAATAATTGTTCTATGCGGAAAAATAGTACTATTCGAAAAAAATGTCCTATGCGGAATGTGTGAAAATTCCGAATAAAGTAAAAATCAAGAAGACTACTCGGAATAAATTTTATTCCGAGTAAGAGAAGAGTAAAAAGCCCTATTCAGAATATCCAATATTCCGAATAAGGGAAGCAGAAAATCGTCTATTCGGAATATTTCAGGGGTAAGAACAGTAGCAGATGCGCAAGAACAGGAGACACGGTTTGAATCTAAAATCAAGATGAATACGCAAAAAGGTTTCACCAAATTAACCAATAATCATCTAAATACAATAAGTAATAAATCCCAACAATAAAAACACTAAATCAACAACTTATAAAAGAGCAAAATCAATCACACAAGAACTTAAGAACTTGCAATAAAAAGAAGATGAAGAACAAGATGAAATGGAAAGATGTATTGAATGATTAAGGTTTTAATAATCACAAACAAAGATTAAAATTATAAGATTTGAAGAACAAAGATTGAAATCACCAATCACCCTAGTGGTGATGGTGAAGCTACGAACTTAAGAACCTGGGAAAAGAAAAATGAAAGCTCGCTCCCTAAAATGTGAAGGAGGAAACTATATATAGTCCTAGTGGTTGGTTGGTGAGTGGGCTTTCTCCCTTTCTTCTTGTCTTCTCGTCTTTTCAGAAAAGTTGACGTTTTCGATTCTGATTCGGGATTTGTCGTCGATTAAATTCAACTCGTCTTTTAATTTCTTCGTTTAATAGACTTGAGTTTCTTCTACATATGTAAATCTTCCATCTTTGGTCCTTTTCTTCGATAAATCTTCAAATAGGCCCATTGACTTCAAATCTTTTGCATCTCTTGGACAATAGACTTCGTCTTTAGTCTTTTTCCTTGATAAAACCCGTGCAATCCCATGTTTTCTTTAATATTCATCCGGTTAGCTCTGAAAACACAATAAACACAAAAACCACGCATAATTCCAAACAAATGATATTAAATACGTGTTTTGGTCTAATTTTAGCCAGAATTAAGTGGTAAAAGGATGGGTGTTTACACACCTATCAAATACCCTACACTTAACCATTGCCATGCCCTCATGCAATGCTTAGTGATAAAGCAAATTTACACTTTTCTCATAATTAATCAACCTTGGCCTTATTCAAATACTACTAAATAAAAATTAAAATACTAAGAGAAATTAAAACTTTAAGATAAACAAAAGGATGGAAATAACTTGCAAAGAAATCAAGGACTTACATTAGGGCTTTGGTGCTGCGAAGATTTATCACCCTCAAGTTTCACTTTCCCCAAACTAAGCTTAAAAAAACGAGATCATTGTTATTATAAGTTAGCAAATCAAACACTTACACACATGGCTTAATTAAATGCTTAAACTCCCTTATTCCTAGGTGTATCTCTTATATTTTATTTTTGTCTTAGAATGATCATGAAGATGCAATTTGGACTTATTTCGATAGTTTATTTAGGCTGAAAGCAAAGTAGGACGATTTGATCAATAGTTAGCTAAAGGACAAAATCTCTTAAAACTGCTTCTCGGGATATCAAAAAGTTCATATCTTGGCATAACTTGGTTCACGATTTGAGACATTTCTCGGGCCGATATTTGGCATGTACTTCATACTTCATATCTTCGAGAGACGTTCTTGAGATAATGGTCTTCTCATCATAATAGAGTTTCTTCACTTGGAGACTTTTGAGGGGTACTCCAACTTTGTTGATCACGACTTCATGATTATTTCTTCAATCTCTAATTGGGATTTTGAGATACAACGATCCGCCTCCTTTTCGGACTTGGATCTATTTATCCTCATACCTTGTTAGGGTCTTTTCGGATAGACTTCTCCATGATCTTTATGGGAGTTGATTGCTTTTCGTCGTGAGTCTTGATCCTTCATATTGACTTTAGGAATAATCCTCTTCACATCACTTTGGATCTTTAGCAATAAAATGGAATCCTCATGCCTTGTTAGGGCCTTTTCGGACTCGCCAATCTTCGCGCCCCGCTTCATAAGTTATGCCTTGGCTATGAACTCTTATCATTACCGAGCAACTTTTAAACGATCTTGGGATAGAAGCTAAGTAACTTTTCAAATCGTACGACCTTACTTATTGCAGATAATTTATTAGCAAGTGATGGGAGAATAGGCAAATAATTACACCAAGTGAGCTTGTGCAAGAATACCGACTTATAATTGACTCTATCATTTCTCGTCCTCCACAATTTAAAATCTCAAGTAATGAGACTCGTGGACACTTAGCCTAATAAACCAATTAAGGTCTACATGGTTAAGGATACTAGTGATGAGACTGCTTTTATACATAGTCTCATCGTCCAATTAGGGCTTAAAATGCATTAAATATCATCAAAATACCCAAATATATGCTTGTGTTTGTTGCTTGTGTATTCTAGGTACGGATATTGAGAAAATGACAAAAGATCACAAGAATCAGTCAAAAACGAACACGGGAAACGAAGCCGCACGATGAACCAATGTGACAACCCTGGTTTTGAAGTTCGTCACTTAGTTTTATTTTGAGCTAGTTACGTGTCTTTACGTGTTTATGTGCTAATTGGTGTGTATAGATTGTGGTTTGGATATCGTTTCCGGTACGGGGTACCTTGTGAGCGAAACGATGTGTGATGATTTCATGTTCATGAGTTGACAATGTAGTGACTATGAAATGAGATGGTGTTATTTGGTGGTTTTAAGTATACGTATATGTATTATAGAAAATCGTATTTTTACGATTTACGGTTTAGCATTTAGAGGTCTCGGATGAGGTAATTAATCATATGGATATTTTTAGGGATGGTTTTAAGTCATTTAGGACTTAGTTATAAAGTTTATTTCAAAATTTGAGATTTTTTTAAAAGTGTATATTTTACGTCTTTTACGGTAAAACGCGTAAATTTGACTAGTTTTACGGTTTTGGGGTTTTTGAGGCTTTAGGAGCTGAAATAAATTAAGGTAAATTAAGGTAATATTATTAATAGATATATTAATAATAAAAATAAAAATAAAACGAAATTAAGGAGGGTTTAAGTCGGTTTTGGACGCAAGAAAAGAAAAGAATATGGGAAAAAAAGGAAAAAAGGAACCGGGCTTTTGGAATGGGCCAAGGACTTGTTAGGAAACTATATAAATACTTTTTATTAACCAAAACACTTCATAAAATCCCTGGAGATCAAGTTTTAGTCGGCATCAATGGTGGTTTTAGGGTTCTTCATTAATTTTTTCTTCTTTCAAAAATTCTAAGGTAAAATCTTTAATACTCTTTTTAATTAAATTGTTTTAATTCTTTCTCAATCATCTTATGATGGATTTATGTTAGGGTTTAAATAAGAATCTGTATTTTAATGATAACATAATGATTAGATGGTTTAGGGCTTGTAATTAATGGGGTTATGGGTAATTAATTAGGTTAATTTGATAAAACCCGTTTTTAAAAAACTGGGCAGAATTTTGAGTCAATTGTTTTGATCATATTGGGAGTTCTACAAACTCTTATTTTGCGATCCAAGTATCCCTGAAAAGTTAATTGAAGTGGCTTTCCAATTCAAGAAACTAGAACTAAATTGTAGGTAGGGAAGTAGGTCAAAAACAGGTTACCACAGTCGGAGGTCAATACAGTTTTGAATTCAGCCTGTTTTCTTTTTAAGTTTTGGGTTGTTTGGGGTATTTAGGGTTGCATTGGGATCTTCTCACAAACATGAGAGATGGTTTATATATTTTAGTAAGTATCTGCACTTGGTCTAAGGTTGTGGTTTAGGGTAAGACCCCTTAATTGTAACAAAATTTTTGTATGTTTAAAATCAGGAAATCTGGAATGACAAAAGTATATATATATATATTGGGGCCTTAACAGTAGCTTTAAGGTTAGGGAAAGTGGGAGGTGTTAGATAACATATGTAAGGGTATGAATATTCCTTTTGTAGAGTTCATGGGTATGTTTAAGGGGGAGATTGACCCATAGTTTAAGGTATGAAAAACGGGACTGTTTTGGGTAAAAATGTTAACGGGATGTGTTATGAAGTAAAACGAGTTAAGGGCTTTATAGAGGGGTGTAATGAGATGCTTAGAGCATATATATGAGGTATATATATGGGAGAAGGTTAGATGTCCATCATAGGTTGATGAGCCATTTTAGTGTTTGGTTCATGTTTTGATTATGTGTTTTTGGTTGTTAGCTTTTTGCTAGTGCGCGGATGTTTGGGGAAGCTCAATCAGGTGAGTGTTCATAGTCCCATGTCTATTTTTGTTTTTGACTTCCAGATGGGATGGAAGAGACACTGTGTTGAGTTATTTTCTAAATTGATGCTGTGAATGTGTTTGTGATTTGAGATGGACTTGTGTGTACATTATGTGATTAACTGCTATGTGATTCTTGATTGTGTATGATTTGGATCGGGGGACACGTGTCGTCTCAGTTATTGTGGTTTGACAAGGTAGTAGCCTTGTGGTTTGACAAGGTAGTGGCCTTGTGGTTTGACAAGGTAGTGGCCTTGTGGTTTGTCAAGGTAGTAGCCTTGGGATAGGTACATAGTGTGATCATCTATGGTACCATGATGTTGTTTGGCAAGGTAGGAGCCTTGGATTGGTTTGGTATGATTAATCTTGATTGATAGTTGTTAATGCATATTTGTAACACATTGTCCATATTTTATTGTATTGATGGTTGTTGTTCACAGCTTATAACTATTTTGGCGTTGGAGTCTAAACCTATGACTCTCACCAACTTTATGTTGACGTGTTTTAGTGTCTCTTTCAGGTGTGTATGTGGTTAAGCGTGAGGATAGAAGTGGCTAGACTTGGATGCATTAGGATTGCATATAGAAGGAGATCCCCATTCCTTCTTAGTTTTCCTTTATGTTTTTTTGAATAAGTGATACTGTTGGCACCTATATGTTTGTTTTGTTTGTATTATTTGTTTGTCTTGGGTAAGAGGTAGGACTGTTACCTACTTACCTAGACTCCTGCATGTTGAGATATTGTCATGACATTTGTGTCGCCATTTATGACATTTCTTATATTATTTAGTTATCTCTATAGACACGCTATTGTTGTGATGATATCCATACGTCGTGCCCCATATTCCGCCGTGGTGGGGTGTGACAGAATGGTATCAGAGACAATGGTTATAGAGAATTAGGTTGCCTAGTCGCGTAGCCTTGTCTATAGCTTAAGGGTCCCTGCATATAGGCGTCATAGGAGTATGTGTGCATTTTACATAAATTGATGTGTTGGGATGTTATTTATTGCGATGTTTTGACTAGTATGAATTGAACCATAGTAAGTTCATACTTAGCCACATGTTATTTTCTTTTCGGGTTGTGACTAGGGCGGGTTGAACCATAATCGTCCACGCTAGTCATTCTCGTATTTTGCTTAAATTATACATTATAGTACATAATTTGGTACATGGTAGTTTCTATCTTTTGTCGAGTTATTTTACATACCCGAGGTATGTTACTTTTTCTTTTGATGTTTAAGTCATGTTCCCTAAGAATCGTGTGGTGGTTCGAGTTACTAGGAGTACATGGGTAGGAAGGATTTTAAGTTGTTTCCACTATTATGGGCGACATGGCTTATATCTGATTATGTTTTCGTTTTGGATTTAGTCTAGGCTGTTTAAGTTAGACTATGGATTTCTGTATTCCAAGAGTTTTATTATGTTATTTTTATAGATTGAGTTTTGGATCTTATTGGTTATGTGGTTATGAGCTTATGTGAGTAGATGGATCTATGTGTTATATGTTGTATTGATTCTTATAAGTGTCATCATAGGAGGGAGTGCATTGGGGAAAGGGTAATTGTATAAGTATGGTGGCCAACATAGTTATACAAGTACCACAACTTCAATGGGTTCCCAAGTATGGTTGCATGAAAGAGGGTTAGTACATGCTTGTATATGATGAGATGTAGAATTTGGGTATACGTATTATATATGAGTTTATGTAATGGCTACCTACGATATGGCTATTGTTATTTTTGTGTTATATGTTTTGGGTTATAGATGTGTTGTGTGATTTTGGGGTCACACGATATGGTTTGGTTTTGGAGGTGGGCTTTATGCCTTGTTGTGGCACGGTGAGATGGTGATTACTCGTATGGAAAAAAACGAGCGTATAAAGCGATTGATTGACTTACGTGTATGATAACGAGTATGTTTGGGGGATTCAATAGGTATACATATGCGGATGTATATATACTACTATGTGTTAAGTTATGGTATATGGTCGTTCACTAGTTATTATAGCTTGAACGTACCTTGTGTTTGTTCGTGTTTTATGGTGCTGGAGTTTGGTGGAGTTTCAACGACGTTTTGAATCTTTTGAACTATGTCTTGTAGCGTATTCTTTGAGTTTCGTATTTCACGTGTACGTTTTAAAACGGTGTTCTTGGTTTTAAGTCTATTGAAATAACCTGGGATTTCTTTTGAGATAATGAAATCTTTTGTGTTGAGTCTTACATTTCTTTTGGTTGGTATATGGAAAAAGGGGACTTGGAAATCTAGTATAGGGTTAGATAGTTGGTCGTATTCGGTAAAATAAGGGTAAGGTGTTGGGGTCATGTTTGAAACAAGATGTAACATAAGATTTCTTTTTAGTCAACACTTATTTATTTCAAATTCTAAAAGACTTTCTTTAATATAAAGCGAAGTAAAATTTCTTTCTACTTACATAGTTTATATAATTGGGTTTAACCGATTCACGTCATTTATAATTATTAATACAAGGTTAAATTGAGTTTATGAAGATTTCACATACAATTTTATCTTTCATTAATATAAAACTGTTTTGGTCATAACTTGTTCGTTTTTAAAGCTTTTTGGATGATTCAAAAGCCTAAAATTATGTACTCGGAACGTACTTTTCAAATATTCAGAATGTATATTCATGGGAGGTCAGTATCTTGGCCGAAATTATTGTACAAGTGTCGGGTTAAAGGTTGAGTTTTAAATAGTAGTTTATTTTTATGATTTGGGATGCACGGGATACCTAGTCTTTGAGTTGAGTTTTGACTTCGTCAAGAGGGTTGTTTGTAGATTGTTTGAGTCACATAGATGTGGGAGATAATAATAAAAAAAAGAAGATATATATTCTTTTGGAAAAGTCGATCTTTTGCACGGTTTAAATAATATGTCGCGGGGCGTAATATGTTTGGTTGCCATTGGGTGTTTCTTGGATTATTTTTCGTTGTCATGGGGCATTTTGAATTGATACACGTTTTGGGTTTGAGTTTTCTTTCGAGTCTCATGGTTTTGACTTGTTTTAATTGGTGCACGTGAAATGTCGTTAGTTATCCGTTGGTTTGATTCGTTGATCGTATCTGATGGATTCAGGATGTAGTTTTGGTTTCGTATTGTTCGGGAGTGTTGAGGTAGTCGTATGAAAGACTTGGTCGCGCCTACACGCTTAAGTAGGTGACCATGAGAGAACGGTCGGAATACCCTTAGTGGGGAGGAAAGAAGTTCGTAGATGAACTAGTGTGGTCATGAGGTCTCTTAGGAGTACCAAGGAGATGAATAGAGATTTGTGGGATATTAGCACAAGTAACGCGCCATAGAGAGTGTTGTAAGGGGAAGTAATACCTCAAAGGTATTTATGATTGTTCGTAGGGTATGTAAGTTCTCCAAAAATTTCCTGAAATTTAGTAGGTTTGCCTATTACTGTGAGGTAGAACCATAAATAGAGCAAGTAGGAGAAGTGAGAGGAGTTGTAGTTAGTGCCCTTCTAAGGCAAATCGTTGATGGAGTGATTTAAAAAAACAAGAGCTGTTAGAGATTGTAAGGAATGCCGGATAAAAGTTGAGTTGCTTAGTAGTAGATTGGATGTGGAAAGAGGTTGAGTGGTCTGATGAGAGGAAGTACCGGTCTTTTAAGATGCGTGTAGAATTTTGCAAGTAGAACGAGGTAGGAATTTATTCGTATTGCCGCTAAGAGAGGGTGCAAGGAGGACATAGTTGAAACTGCTAAGGATGTTGTATGAACGCTTTGGGTTTACGGTTATGTATTTGGCTTCACCAAAGCACTAGCGGTTTTCATGGTGTCAATGAACCAAGTGTGCATGAACGTGTATAAACGAGTTGTCATCGGGAGCGTCGACGACATCTTGAACTACTCAAATCTGAGAAGGAGGGTGAGGCGAATTATGTGTTGGTTTTGGAGTGGAGTTATATGTGAGATTTTCGAGTGTGAGTTTTTAGTATTAAGTTTACCATGATGAGTAGTTAGAGATGATGGCGTATCATGGAACCAGCAAAGGGCGAAGTGAAGAAGGATGAGGAACCGTTTTGGAGACTGAAGAAGTGGATTGGATAATGAGCCGATCTTGGCATTATCGGAAGGACTGGATGAATTCGTGAAGCATGACGATACGTGGAGCAAGGATTTGGACGCGTACGAGGACGAGAAAGAAAGGCGATCGCTTATACGTTGCAGGAACTGAAGATTTGCAAAAACTAATGGATATGTGAAAGACCGCCATAGGTCACTTTGTAAGGAGATTGGAATTTTTAAGTAGCTTGGGGTACGGACTGAAGGGAGTTGATGAACATGATTGGATATGAGTATATCCAGCGAACTGGGAAAAGGATAGGCAAGTGAGATATTTATACAACCTTCGGAGTTACACTGAGGGCATGAGTGATTGATAAGAGGGATTTAGGAAACTCATTAGCGATGGCTGAGTTTTTCGTATAATGATAGTTATCATACTAGAAGTCGATAAATTCCATTTGAGGCACTATATGAAAGGATAGGGTGAGTTGTCCCCATGGTGGACTAGAATTGGTAAAAGAGGCTACCAATGCGGTAATGATGTAGAAAGAGGGAAACCACTAGAGTTAGTGACAAAGTTATATAGGGAGTTTCACCCATAGTAGCAGGTGGTATGTTTTGGTAAAATGGAAGAGTTGATGTAGAGTTTTGTAGGTCCATTTATGATCTTTGGAAAGATCGGACCATTAGCTTATGAGCATAGAATTACCTGGGGGAAATGAGTTGTATACATGATACATTTCATGTATTGGGATTGGTAAAGGTTGTTTGAGAATGCATTTTGCATGTACGGTTATTCGGGACTGGTGTTAATGAGAGTCTTTGTTTTATCAAAGAGTCATCTATGAGATTTGTTGACTGTGAGGTCGAGAGTTTGGCAATGAGTTTAATTATTTTTGGGTTGTATACATGGTATTTTGAAACTTGAACTGAAGTTCACATGGATATGAGAGGAGTTCGTTTAGAACAAGTATCCTCATGTGATTTGTTATTGGTGTGTTTGATCCTAAGGAGTAAATCTCGGGACTAGATTTTTATTAGGAGGGAGTGATGTGACAACCCTGGTTTTGAGGTTCGTCACTTAGTTTTATTTTGAGCTAGTTACGTGTCTTTACGTGTTTATGTGCTAATTGGTGTGTATAGATTGTGGTTTGGATATCGTTTCTGGTACGGGGTACCTTGTGAGCGAAACGACGTGTGATGATTTCATGTTCATGAGTTGACAATGTAGTGACTATGAAATGAGATGGTGTTATTTGGTGGTTTTAAGTATACGTATATGTATTATAGAAAATCGTATTTTTACGATTTACGGTTTAGCATTTAGAGGTCTCGGATGAGGTAATTAATCATATGGATATTTTTAGGGATGGTTTTAAGTCATTTAGGACTTAGTTATAAAGTTTATTTCAAAATTTGAGATTTTTTTTAAAAGTGTATATTTTACGTCTTTTACGGTAAAACGCGTAAATTTGACTAGTTTTACGGTTTTGGGGTTTTGGAGGCTTTAGGAGCTGAAATAAATTAAGGTAAATTAAGGTAATATTATTAATATATATATTAATAATAAAAATAAAAATAAAACGAAATTAAGGAGGGTTTAAGTCGGTTTTGGACGCAAGAAAAGAAAAGAATATGGGAAAAAAAGGAAAAAAGGAACCGGGCTTTTGGAATGGGCCAAGGACTTGTTAGGAAACTATATAAATACTTTTTATTAACCAAAACACTTCATAAAATCCCTGGAGATCAAGTTTTAGTCGGCATCAATGGTGGTTTTAGGGTTCTTCATTAATTTTTTCTTCTTTCAAAAATTCTAAGGTAAAATCTTTAATACTCTTTTTAATTAAATTGTTTTAATTCTTTCTCAATCATCTTATGATGGATTTATGTTAGGGTTTAAATAAGAATCTGTATTTTAATGATAACATAATGATTAGATGGTTTAGGGCTTGTAATTAATGGGGTTATGGGTAATTAATTAGGTTAATTTGATTAAACCCGTTTTTAAAAAACTGGGCAGAATTTTGAGTCAATTGTTTTGATCATATTGGGAGTTCTACAAACTCTTATTTTGCGATCCAAGTATCCCTGAAAAGTAATTGAAGTGGCTTTCCAATTCAAGAAACTAGAACTAAATTGTAGGTAGGGAAGTAGGTCAAAAACAGGTTACCACAGTCGGAGGTCAATACAGTTTTGAATTCAGCCTGTTTTTTTTTTAAGTTTTGGGTTGTTTTGGGTACTTAGGGTTGCATTGGGATCTTCTCACAAACATGAGAGATGGTTTATATATTTTAGTAAGTATCTGCACTTGGTCTAAGGTTGTGGTTTAGGGTAAGACCCCTTAATTGTAACAAACTTTTTGTATGTTTAAAATCAGGAAATCTGGAATGACAAAAGTATATATATATATATTGGGGCCTTAACAGTAGATTTAAGGTTAGGGAAAGTGGGAGGTGTTAGATAACATATGTAAGGGTATGAATATTCCTTTTGTAGAGTTCATGGGTATGTTTAAGGGGGAGATCGACCCATAGTTTAAGGTATGAAAAACGGGACTGTTTTGGGTAAAAATGTTAACGGGATGTGTTATGAAGTAAAACGAGTTAAGGGCTTTATAGAGGGGTGTAATGAGATACTTAGAGCATATATATGAGGTATATATATGGGAGAAGGTTAGATGTCCATCATAGGTTGATGAGCCATTTTAGTGTTTGGTTCATGTTTTGATTATGTGTTTTTGGTTGTTAGCTTTTTGCTAGTGCGCGGATGTTTGGGGAAGCTCAATCAGGTGAGTGTTCATAGTCCCATGTTTATTTTTGTTTTTGACTTCCAGATGGGATGGAAGAGACACTGTGTTGAGTTATTTTCTAAATTGATGCTGTGAATGTGTGTGTGATTTGAGATGGACTTGTGTGTACATTATGTGATTAACTGCTATGTGATTCTTGATTGTGTATGATTTGGATCGGGGGACACGTGTCGTCTCAGTTATTGTGGTTTGACAAGGTAGTAGCCTTGTGGTTTGACAAGGTAGTGGCCTTGTGGTTTGACAAGGTAGTGGCCTTGTGGTTTGTCAAGGTAGTAGCCTTGGGATAGGTACATAGTGTGATCATCTATGGTACCATGATGTTGTTTGGCAAGGTAGGAGCCTTGGATTGGTTTGGTATGATTAATCTTGATTGATAGTTGTTAATGCATATTTGTAACACATTGTCCATATTTTATTGTATTGATGGTTGTTGTTCACAGCTTATAACTATTTTGGCGTTGGAGTCTAAACCTATGACTCTCACCAACTTTATGTTGACGTGTTTTAGTGTCTCTTTCAGGTGTGTATGTGGTTAAGCGTGAGGATAGAAGTGGCTAGACTTGGATGCATTAGGATTGCATATAGAAGGAGATCCCCATTCCTTCTTAGTTTTCCTTTATGTTTTTTTGAATAAGTGATACTGTTGGCACCTATATGTTTGTTTTGTTTGTATTATTTGTTTGTCTTGGGTAAGAGGTAGGACTGTTACCTACTTACCTAGACTCCTGCATGTTGAGATATTGTCATGACATTTGTGTCGCCATTTATGACATTTCTTATATTATTTAGTTATCTCTATAGACACGCTATTGTTGTGATGATATCCATACGTCGTGCCCCATATTCCGCCGTGGTGGGGTGTGACAACCAAGCCCTAGTGAGGAATTTTCCAAAGAAAACCCTTGAAGATTTGAAGAATATTGAAGATTGGTCCTCCAAGTTTGAAGAATTGACACTTTATACCCTTGTATCTTCATAATTACAAGTTTGGTCCCTAAAGTTTGTCAAAATTACAAAAAGGACCCTTAACTTTGAAGAATTGGCAAATTTAGTCCCTCAATAAAACTAAATTGTCAATAATGGTCCTCCAAGAAGTCAACAAACAAATCAAAGACCTTGAAGTTGAAGACATTACAAAAATGGCCCTTGAAGAATGCATTAATTGCATAATTAATCCTTGATACAAGTTTTGAAAAGTTATGTGCCAAATTTGACAAGCTGCCAAAGTATTTAACAAAGGAAACTTGTTTTTTGCTGATTAATTACAACTTGAAGATACCATGGGACTTGGGGGACTTAAATTGTCCAGACTGCAAACAAAACCCCACCACTCCCACAACGCCACCTCACCCACTCCACTCCCCTTAGCCAATCACAATGCACCCCACACCCACGTCAGGATTCCACTTACATCTTTTTATTAAACTTTGTTTAATTCAAAATTTGGGGGTAAACACATTTTTTAAATATCCTTAATCACCTATCCGGATTAAAACAGCTCTTCTTCCCCATTTAATCCCATAAACCCTAACTTAATCCAAACCCTAAACCAAAGGGGTTTGTGACAAACTCATCCAGAAACACGATTCATGTCACTCTCATCCAAACCCTACTCCCAAAATCCCATCACTCTCACCCCATGACCCCACCCACATGACTCTACTCACGTTTTTGACAAGAAGACAAAGGAGAACAGCAAATCAATGGTCCCTGGATGGTTACTCACCTCTCAAAGTTATAATAAACGTTCAAGATTGACTTGGCAAGCTGGCAATCACATGGCAATCTCAGAATCTTCACATGACTTGTTTGTTGACCAAAATTCAAACTCCACCTAGGGCACAATAGGAAATCCGTCTGCTAGGGTTTCTTAGTCTAGAATAGTCCATAGACTAGTATTTAAAGACCTCTCAACTTGTGAGAAGGCTTGTTCCAGTTTTTATGTAATTTTCTTTTCCATGAATTAATGAAAAGTTTTTTTAAAACCTACATAAGACTGTGATCCATTTACTTTCCAGCATTTTAAGTTTTAAAGTTTGTTTTTCTTGAATCCATTTTAAAATCCTCAAGTTTGTTTTTAAGAATTCACTTGTTTTCAAAAAATTTTCAGAAACTTATTTTTAGCTTACTGCTATAAGCTTTTCAATAAGCTTATTAAACTAAGCTTGTTGAATCACTTATAGCTTGTCCTTTCTCTCTTTGTTGTTTGTGGTGTGCAGGAAACAAGGGTTAGTCAAGGGGTATTCTCATTATTTTCTTGGCATTTGTGCTTAAGCTAATCCAATCCCCCAAGGCTCAGCACAAGCCCGGGCTTGTAGGAGGTGGCAAACAGCCACTGAGGGACCTGGATGTAGGTCCCTCTTGGTAAAATCTCTTTGTTTCGTTTCAAGTTTCCATGATTAGGTTTCATTGTGATTGGGTATGTTTTTTGTGTAATCTGCTTACTAAGTTGTTTGAGTATTGGATTTTACTTTGTTGATGTGTTATATGTCAGTTCTAAGTAGTTTCAATCAGTTTTGTTGGGTTTGTTAAAGTCTTGGTCTGAATATTTTCAAGTTTCAGAACATAAGGGGTGTTTGGGTCTGCTTATTTAGCCAAGGTTTGTCATTGATTTGGTTTGAAAATAGGGTAGACACTCCCTTTAGGTTGCTGTTAGGAGTGTGCAATACTTGGTTTACACTTTGGTTAAACACTTAAGAGAATTGCATGCTCATTTGATAAACATAGCTAAAAATCAGTAATCATTTTTCTGCTTAGTTTCAACATGTTTTGTGGTTTGATTTTTTTTGTATGCTGTTAGAAATTAGTCTAAGCTAGGCTTGTTTTTATCTTTGTATGATTTGGTGATTGTTTGAGCAAGATATTGGCCATTAAAAATCAAATTTGTACACACTATATCAGCAAAAACACCCAGGCCATTGTTTCTGTATATAGTAACTGCAATTTGGTCTCTTGTGTGTGATTTTTGAATTGGACTTGTGTGTTTTTCTGCTTAGCTTGACTCCCCACACTTCCATGAGTGTGGGGGTGCCTTTGTTGCCATCAAAATCCAAGTAACAAGAATTCTACAAGCACAAAACCATCCAGATCCATTTTTTAACACAAGCAGTGGGAACTCCTTTCCCACTGCTAGCACTTGTGTTCCCACTGCTCTACTAAAAGACAGAAAACCATCAAAGGTCACTATCACAATCTCACTTTTTTGTCTTTAGTGGTGAAATTTAGGTTTTAGGGTTTAATTCTTTTTCCAATATTTTTCTTATTTTATTCTTAATTTTTCAGTATAATTAAATTTTTATTTACTGTTCATTTAGTAATTTTTAGATTAATTAGCTATTTTTAATTAACTTTAAAGTTTCTGTTTTTGTCTTTTAGTGCCAAAAAGAAATATTTTTCAATTTAATCAATTTTCCTGAACTTAGAATAATATTTTAAGGTTTTTGGTTAAAAAAGATTTTACTATTCATCTTTTTATTAATTTTTAGAATTAATTTAAGTTAATTAGGGTTTTAATTAAACTAGTTTTGTCATTTAGTGGGAAATTTAATATTTTTCAAGATTTTTCATTTTTCTACTGTTCATTAGAGTAAAATAGGATTTTTAAAATTGGTAGATTATTTTTAGCATTATTTAATTATTTTTTATAATTATTTTAATTTTAAAATAGTTTTTAGTAATTTAAAAATAGAAAAATAATATTTAAAAATTATAAAAAAATACTTTTTAGTTTTTAGATAATATAAGTAAGTTATTTGTTCAATAAAATCATATTTTGGACATTTTGATTAATTATATTTAATTTTAGGGCTTTAATTAGCATTTAAAATTGAATATTTAATTAATAAAAGGGTTAAAAATATTTTTATTGGATTTTATTCCTTATTTATATTATTTTAGACTTGTTTTAGCTCATAATTAATTTTTAGGTTGAAATTTTTAATTTTGTAGCTTTTTGCGACTTTACGTGTACGCCTTTTTCGTCATAGTTTAATTAATTTTCGTAACCGTCTCTTCTTTACTTTCTTATTTCTTTTCTTCTTGTTCATAATCACAAACAAACATTAATCAACTCTTAACACAACGCACTAGCCTCCTTGGGAAACGAACTTGCTTGGTCATTAGTGCTCGGTTTTCCTAAACCGACACTTAATACTACCACTATTTGTACTTCCTTTTCCTAAAGGTCGTATTTTACTACATCATTTTGGCGCCGCTGCCGGGGAGGCGTGTTGTGTTTTGGTTGAACCATTGTTGTTTTTATATAGCCATAAAAGTAATTGTATTAATAGCACTCTATTAATACGTATTATCGTTTTTCGATTTTTGTGAATATTATTACTATATTGTATACGTAGAACAATAAATTTACAAGTACTCCAAATACGTGAGCAATCACAACCTTGATTCGGGATTTCATCACTCGATCATTGTATTCGAATCTCAAACCAAAGAAAAAAGGCAAAAATAGATAAATACTTTCGTGAAGCTTAATCTTGATAATACAAACTATAAGGTGGGTATAAGGCGGTTGTATTTCACGACCTAAAGGAAAAAGGCTCTTAAGTGCTTCGCGCCGCCTCGTTTCCTCCGCTTGCTTGTGCGTATTTGATTTTGAGAGTGAATCGAGGGTTTTGCCGCCCAAAGTATTACTTACGTATCATATATATTTTCTTGGTTTCATTTGATTAAACCCTCTTGAACGATTTGGTGTTCCACCATCGTTCTAAAGTCATCGAAGGCGTTCACTTCACGTGATCGTTTTCATTCTTTGAGGCCTTTTTAATCAAGAGATTTGATTAAGGAGGAGATTTGTAGATTTTGGTCTACTTAATACATTCCAAAAAAATCCAAAAAAAAGTTAAAAACAATCAAAAACCACAAAAAAATTGAAAAAGTAAAAAACACCAAAAAGAATCTTCTTTGCTCGCCTTCTCGTTGTACGTGACGTTTATGCAAACTCGCTCTAAAGCAAGACGTGCTCGTAAACGAAGAAACAAATCACTCACTCCTACTAGTGAGGACTCTCCTATTGACGAACCCATTGTAGTGAAAGAAGCACCCATGGCTAATCGAACTATGATGGAGTTGCTTCAAGCACCCACCGAGGGTTATGGAGAAGCGATTGTGATTCCCGCTATCCTTGCGGAGAATTTTGAGGTTAAGACGGGTTTGTTGTTCATGATTCAAAACAACAAGTTTCGAGGGGACGAAAAGGACAACCCGCATAACCACATTCGCCAATTTAATCGTCTCACCGCCACATGCAAGTTTAGGATGTTTCAAACGACTCGATTAAGATGATGCTTTTTCCGTATTCCTTAGCGGGGCCCGCAAAAATTTGGTTAGAGAAAGAGCCACCCAATTCTATATTGACGTGGAAGGATCTTGTTTCAAAATTCGTGAACCAATTTTTTCCGCCCTCTAAGACTACGCACTTGAAAAACGAGATTTCAAAGTTTTCGCAAGAGTATAATGAGATTTTTTCAACGGCTTGGAATAGGTTTAAGGAAATGTTGCACGAATGTCCTCATCATGGTTTTTCTGACTTGCATCAAATAGACACGTTTTACAATGGCTTGAACGATCATGAGCGTGATTATCTTAATGCCGCCGCGGGTGGTAATTTTTTGTGTAAAACGGTCGAGGAAGCTTTGTTAATCATTGAGAATAGGTCTAAGGTGTATAGTCCTCGTAGCACGTCGAGTGTTCGTAAGGCTTCGTCTTCATCTTCACCTAGTTTGTCACACACCGTTGATGCTTGCCAAGTCGAGGCTAATTTGGAGAACAAAATTTTTGATATAGTGAAAGGCTTGTTAGTTGAGTTTAAAGTTGGTGAACAACCCGCTCCCGCTACGATTAAAGCGGTTGAGGTTTCTTGTATGTTTTGTGGTGGAGCTCACGATTATTCCTAGTGCATTACCAACGGTGGTAACACTTCGAGTGCCTTCGCGGCCGCGGGAACTTATAACCAAAACGGTCAAGTTCCTCGCACTAATCAATTGACTCCACCGGGTTTTTCACCAAATCAAAATGCTAACAATTATCGAAACAATCAAGTTGGTTACCAAAGCAATCAAAGGAACACTTTTAAGGGTAATAACAACTATGGGAATCAAGGGAGTAGTAGTAGCCAATTGCAAAATCAAAATCAAAACCGTAATTTTCAAAATGCAAGTCAAGGTCTTCAAAATAATAAAGAACTTCCAATAGACTTTTTGAATTACGCTACTTCAAATGATAAGATTTTGGAAAACATTCAAGAGCAAATGGCTAATCAAGCTAAGGACACGGCTAAGAACGCAAAGGAATTAGCTAATTTCATTAAGGAAAATCTAGCCATGAGAAATGAATTGAAAAATGATTTTGCTAACCAAATTTGAGGTCAAAACAACAAGATAGAGCAAAGTCATGCTAGGCTTGAACAAAGAATTGACCAAAAGCCGCTATTCAAGATGTGAAGTTTAATAATTTTGATGCTAAGCTTAATGCAATTTTAGAAGCCGTAATGGGAAACAAAGCCTCTACTTCGGGTAGTTTACCTAGTAACACCGTTTCAAACCCTAAGGGAGAGATGAAAGTGATTACCACACGTAGTGGTAAGGCACTTAAAGAACCGACTCCTCAACCAATTACTCCAACGGTGGAGGAAATTGAGGAAGAACCCGAGGTGGTGGTCGAAAAGGAGCATATTTCAATCCCACAAAGTACCGCTCATGCCACACCTACGGTTGACCCATCACCCATATTGGAACCCGAGATTCCAAAGGCTATGCCTATGCCCCAACCCACACCACCCTTGCCTTACCCATCGAGACTTAGGAAGGAGAAACGACAAGAGCGCGACAACTACCAATTTGAGCTTTTTATGAAAATGTTTCGTGATTTGCACTTTAATGTGAGTTTCGCCGATGCTTTGGTCATGATGCCTCGATTTTCCGCTAACTTTAAGAGTATGTTGAACAACAAGGAGAAATTACACCAAATGTCTAGTTGTTCGTCGGTTTATCTTAATCGCATACCTCAAAAAGTCGGTGATCCCGGTAAATTTTTGATCCCTTGTGCAATTCAAGATATGGAAGAATGCTATGCCTTGGCCGATCTTGGTGCTAGCATTAACTTAATGCCACTTGCAATCTTCAAGTCGCTCAATCTTCCTAATCTTACTCCTTCACGAATGTCTATTGAGTTGGCTGACCATTCCACGATTCTTGCATGTGGTTTGGCGGAAGACGTTTTTGTGAAAGTGGGGAAGTTCTACTATCCCGTAGACTTTATTGTTGTTGACATCCCCACGGATCCTCAAGTTCCTCTTATTTTAGGTCGTTCGTTTTTAGATACGTCTATGGCTTTAATTGATGTGCATGCTAGAAAGATCACCTTACGTTTCAACGACGAGGAACTTGTTATAAACGCAACTCAAAATTCTCAACTTTCTCATGTTTATTCCGTTGCTACCATAAACCTCGTTGATATGATCGACGTGGTTTGCGAGGAATTTTCACAAGAAGTTTTAGGGTTTGGTGATGAAGAAACTAGTGGCAATCCCACTATGTTAGATCCAATTCTTGATAATTCGACACCAACCTTCACTCCTTTCGAAGGTGGTGGTTTTACGTTGGAAGAATTCGATGTTCCACGTACTTGTGACGAAGACCTCGACAACTATGAGGACTTCTCGATTATCAAGGATTTTCTCAACGATTTCCCATTTCCTCCACCCGAGGAGGTTATGAGTATCGAGCCTAAATCTTCACTTGAGGAACCACCTATTCTCGAGTTGAAAGATTTACCTCCTCACCTCGAATATGTCTATTTGGAGGAGGACGACAAGTTGCCGGTTATTATTGCGAAGGAACTTTCGAATGATGAAAAAACCGCACTTGTCGATGTTCTTAAGGATCACAAAGGGGCGATTGCGTGGAAGTTATCCGACATTAAGGGAATCGATCCTAAATTTTGTACACACAAAATCTTAATGGAGGAGGATTTCAAGCCAACAATCCAATGTCAAAGGAGGGTAAACCCCAAAATTCACGACGTCGTCAAAAAGGAGGTCCTTAAACTCCTTGACGCGGGAATGATTTACCCTATTTCCGATAGCCCTTGGGTGAGTCCTATTCATTGTGTCCCTAAAAAGGGAGGGATGACCGTTGTGCCAAACGATGCCAACGAGTTGATTCCTACTAGACTCGTGACCGGATGGAGAGTGTGCATTGACTATCGAAAGTTAAATGAAGCCACTCGAAAAGACCATTTTCCCTTGCCCTTCATGGACCAAATGTTGGAGCGTCTTGCGGGAAACGATTTCTATTGCTTTTTAGATGGTTTTTCCGGTTACTTCCAAATTCCCATCGATCCTCGTGATCAAGAAAAAACTACGTTTATGTGTCCATATGGAACGTTTGCCTATCGTAGAATGCCATTCGGACTTTGCAATGCACCGGGAACTTTTCAACGATGCATGATGGCTATTTTTCATGATATGATCGAGAAGACGATGGAAGTCTTAATGGATGACTTTTCCATGTTTGGTGATTCCTTTACTTCGTGTTTGTCGAACCTTGAGAGAATGTTAAAACGTTGTGAGGAAACCAACCTTGTGCTCAATTGGGAAAAGTGTCATTTTATGGTTAAAAGTGGAATCGTCTTAGGGCACAAGGTCTCGAAAGCGGGGATTGAGGTAGATCAAGCTAAGGTAGACGTCATCGCCAAATTACCTCATCCCAAAACCGTCAAGGGAGTTAGGAGTTTCCTAGGCCACGCGGGCTTTTATCGACGATTCATCAAGGATTTCTCGAAGATTTCTCGACCCATTACACATCTTCTTGAAAAAGAGGCACGTTTTGTCTTTGACGAAGATTGTGTACGAGCCTTTGAGATCCTTAAGAGGAAACTTACCGAAGCTCCCATTCTTGTTGCTCCAAATTGGAACCTCCCCTTTGAACTTATGTGTGATGCAAGTGATTACGCTATTGGGGCCGTTTTGGGGCAACGTCATGATAAGCACTTCTTGCCTATTCACTATGCTAGCAAGACGATGACCGAGGCTCAACTTAAATACACTACAACGGAAAAGGAATTCCTTGCCGTGGTGTATGCATTTGAGAAATTCCGACCTTATCTCGTCTTGACGAAATGCATAGTGTATACGGATCATTCGGCTATCAAGTATCTCATGGCTAAACAAGATGCTAAGCCGAGATTACTTCGTTGGATTCTCCTCCTTCAAGAATTTGATCACACCATTGTTGACAAAAAAGGAGCCGAGAATCTAGCGGCCGATCATCTCTCTCGTTTGGAAGATCCTCACCAAAGTGTTTACAAGCCTAAGGAAATCACCGAAACATTTCCGCTCGAAACACTTGGTGTAGTGAATTCCAAACTTGATTCTTCTACCCCATGGTTTGCGGATTTTGCAAATTACCATGCGGGTAACTTCATCATTAAGGGTATGACAACTCAAGAAAAACGAAAATTCTTTCGTGATGTCAAGTTCTATTTTTGGAACGACCCTTACTTGTTTCGAACATGTGCGGATCAAATCATCCGCCGTTGTGTATTTGGCACCTAAGCTTCTAACATCCTTAGAGCTTGCCATGAGGGACCCACGGGTGGTCACCACGGTGCTAATCTCACGGCTAAAAAGGTGTTTGATGCCGGCTTCTTTTGGCCTACTATTTACCGAGATGCACAAGATCTTGTGAAGTCGTGTGATGCATGCCAACGACAAGGAAAAGCCTCACAAAAAGATGAAATGCCACAAAATATCATTCAAGTATGTGAGATCTTTGACGTTTGGGGCATAGACTTTATGGGGCCGTTCCCATCATCTCGTGGTAATAAGTACATTCTCGTTGCGGTTTACTACCTTTCTAAGTGGGTGGAGGCGAAGGCCTTGCCCACTAATGATGCTCGTGTGGTAGTTAAGTTCTTGAAAAGTTTGTTTGCTAGGTTTGGAACCCCTCGTGCTATCATAAGCGATCGTGGAACCCATTTTTGTAATGACCAATTTGAAAGGGTTCTAAGGAAATATGGGGTTACACATCGTCTTTCTACGGCTTATCACCCACAAACGAGTGGGCAAGTCGAGGTTTCAAACCGAGCATTGAAGAGGATCTTGGAGAGATCCGTGGGGGAAAACCGACAATCTTGGTCGGATAAGTTAGACGATGCTTTATGGGCCTTTAGGACCGCTCATAAGACACCCATTGGGTGCACTCCCTATAAGCTTGTGTATGGAAAGAATTGTCATTTGCCTATCGAGTTAGAACACAAGGCTTATTGGGCCCTAAAGCATTGTAATGATGACATGGAGACCGCGGGAAAACACCGGAAAATGCAATTAAATGAATTGGATGAATTGAGGAATATTGCTTATGAAAATTCATTGATTTACAAAGAGAAAACTAAAAAGTTGCATGATTCAAAAATTAAAAACCGGGTTTTTAACATTGGGGATCAAGTTTTACTTTTTAATTCAAGATTGAAAATATTTTCCGGTAAATTGAAATCCCGTTGGTCCGGTCCATTCACCGTGACTCAAGTGTTTCCTTATGGGACCATCGAGCTAGCTCAAGATGATGGTCCTAACTTCAAGGTGAATGGACATAGGTTGAAGCACTACTTTGGCGGGGAAGTTCCATCCTTCAACTACCTCGACCAAGTCACCTTCCCCAATGATAATTAGTATTGAGGGGATCGAGTCGAGCTCATGACTCGGTAATCAAACACGATGAAAATCATACATTATGTCTATAACACAAGTAGTAGTAATAGTAGTAGTGTAGCTAGTTTATCATTTCAATAAAGTAAATAAAAATGAATTTTGGAGATGCTACGATACTTTATTCTAGCATTGCGTGAGGGCACGGCAATGGTTTAGTATGGGGGAGTGATGAGACTGCTTTTATACATAGTCTCATCGTCCAATTAGGGCTTAAAATGCATTAAATATCATCAAAATACCCAAATATATGCTTGTGTTTGTTGCTTGTGTATTCTAGGTACGGATATTGAGAAAATGACAAAAGATCACAAGAATCAGTCAAAAACGAACACGGGAAACGAAGCCGCACGATGAACCAAGCCCTAGTGAGGAATTTTCCAAAGAAAACCCTTGAAGATTTGAAGAATATTGAAGATTGGTCCTCCAAGTTTGAAGAATTGACACTTTATACCCTTGTATCTTCATAATTACAAGTTTGGTCCCTAAAGTTTGTCAAAATTACAAAAAGGACCCTTAACTTTGAAGAACTGGCAAATTTAGTCCCTCAACAAAACTAAATTGTCAATAATGGTCCTCCAAGAAGTCAACAAACAAATCAAAGACCTTGAAGTTGAAGACATTACAAAAATGGCCCTTGAAGAATGCATTAATTGCATAATTAATCCTTGATACAAGTTTTGAAAAGTTATGTGCCAAATTTGACAAGCTGCCAAAGTATTTAACAAAGGAAACTTGTTTTTTGCTGATTAATTACAACTTGAAGATATCATGGGACTTGGGGGACTTAAATTGTCCAGACAGCAAACAAAACCCCACCACTCCCACAACGCCACCTCACCCACTCCACTCCCCTTAGCCAATCACAATGCACCCCACACCCACGTCAGGATTCCACTTACATCTTTTTATTAAACTTTGTTTAATTCAAAATTTGGGGGTAAACACATTTTTTAAATATCCTTAATCACCCATCCGGATTAAAACAGCTCTTCTTCCCCATTTAATCCCATAAACCCTAACTTAATCCAAACCCTAAACCAAAGGGGTTTGTGACAAACTCATCCAGAAACACGATTCATGTCACTCTCATCCAAACCCTACTCCCAAAATCCCATCACTCTCACCCCATGACCCCACCCACATGACTCTACTCACGTTTTTGACAAGAAGACAAAGGAGAACAACAAATCAATGGTCCCTGGATGGTTACTCACCTCTCCAAGTTATAATAAACGTTCAAGATTGACTTGGCAAGCTGGCAATCACATGGCAATCTCAGAATCTTCACATGACTTGTTTGTTGACCAAAATTCAAACTCCACCAAGGGCACAATAGGAAATCCGTCTGCTAGGGTTTCTTAGTCTAGAATAGTCCATAGACTAGTATTTAAAGACCTCTCAACTTGTGAGAAGGCTTGTTCCAGTTTTTATGTAATTTTCTTTTCCATGAATTAATGAAAAGTTTTTTTAAAACCTACATAAGACTGTGATCCATTTACTTTCCAGCATTTTAAGTTTTAAAGTTTGTTTTTCTTGAATCCATTTTAAAATCCTCAAGTTTGTTTTTAAGAATTTACTTGTTTTCAAAAAAATTTCAGAAACTTATTTTTAGCTTACTGCTATAAGCTTTTCAATAAGCTTATTAAACTAAGCTTGTTGAATCACTTATAGCTTGTCCTTTCTCTCTTTGTTGTTTGTGGTGTGCAGGAAACAAGGGTTAGTCAAGGGGTATTCTCATTATTTTCTAGGCATTTGTGCTTAAGCTAATCCAATCCCCCAAGGCTCAGCACAAGCCCGGGCTTGTAGGAGGTGGCAAACAGCCACTGAGGGACCTGGATGTAGGTCCCTCTTGGTAAAATCTCTTTGTTTCATTTCAAGTTTCCATTATTAGGTTTCATTGTGATTGGGTATGTTTTTTGTGTAATCTGCTTACTAAGTTGTTTGAGTATTGGATTTTGCTTTGTTGATGTGTTATATGCCAGTTCTAAGTAGTTTCAATCAGTTTTGTTGGGTTTGTTAAAGTCTTGGTCTGAATATTTTCAAGTTTTAGAACATAAGGGGTGTTTGGGTCTGCTTATTTAGCCAAGGTTTGTCATTGATTTGGTTTGAAAATAGGGTAGACACTCCCTTTAGGTTGCTGTTAGGAGTGTGCAATACTTGGTTTACACTTTGGTTAAACACTTAAGAGAATTGCATGCTCATTTGATAAACATAGCTAAAAATCAGTAATCATTTTTCTGCTTAGTTTCAACATGTTTTGTGGTTTGATTTTTTTGTATGCTGTTAGAAATTAGTCTAAGCTAGGCTTGTTTTTATCTTTGTATGATTTGGTGATTGTTTGAGCAAGATATTGGCCATTAAAAATCAAATTTGTGCACACTATATCAGCAAAAACACCCAGGCCATTGTTTCTGTATATAGTAACTGCAATTTGGTCTCTTGTGTGTGATTTTTGAATTGGACTTGTGTGTTTTTCTACTTAGCTTGACTCCCCACACTTCCATGAGTGTGGGGGTGCCTTTGTTGCCATCAAAATCCAAGTAACAAGAATTCTACAAGCACAAAACCATCCAGATCCATTTTTTAACACAAGTAGTGGGAACTCCTTTCCCACTGCTAGCACTTGTGTTCCCACTGCTCTACTAAAAGACAGAAAACCATCAAAGGTCACTATCACAATCTCACTTTTTTGTCTTTAGTGGTGAAATTTAGGTTTTAGGGTTTAATTCTTTTTCCAATATTTTTCTTATTTTATTCTTAATTTTTCAGTATAATTAAATTTTTATTTACTGTTCATTTAGTAATTTTTAGATTAATTAGCTATTTTTAATTAACTTTAAAGTTTCTGTTTTTGTCTTTTAGTGCCAAAAAGAAATATTTTTCAGTTTAATCAATTTTCCTGAACTTAGAATAATATTTTAAGGTTTTTGGTTAAAAAAGATTTTACTGTTCATCTTTTTATTAATTTTTAGAATTAATTTAAGTTAATTAGGGTTTTAATTAAACTAGTTTTGTCATTTAGTGGGAAATTTAATATTTTTCAAGATTTTTCATTTTTCTACTGTTCATTAGAGTAAAATAGGATTTTTAAAATTGGTAGATTATTTTTAGCATTATTTAAATATTTTTTATAATTATTTTAATTTTAAAATAGTTTTTAGTAATTTAAAAATAGAAAAATAGTATTTAAAAATTATAAAAAAATACTTTTTAGTTTTTAGATAATATAAGTAAGTTATTTGTTCAATAAAATCATATTTTGGACATTTTGATTAATTATATTTAATTTTAGGGCTTTAATTAGCATTTAAAATTGAATATTTAATTAATAAAAGGGTTAAAAATATTTTTATTGGATTTTATTCCTTATTTATATTATTTTAGACTTGTTTTAGCTCATAATTAATTTTTAGGTTGAAATTTTTAATTTTGTAGCTTTTTGCGACTTTACGTGTACGCCTTTTTCGTCATAGTTTAATTAATTTTCGTAACCGTCTCTTCTTTCCTTTCTTATTTCTTTTCTTCTTGTTCATAATCACAAACAAACATTAATCAACTCTTAACACAACGCACTAGCCTCCTTGGGAAACGAACTTGCTTGGTCATTAGTGCTCGGTTTTCCTAAACCGACACTTAATACTACCACTATTTGTACTTCCTTTTCCTAAAGGTCGTATTTTACTACATCATTTTGGCGCCGCTGCCGGGGAGGCGTGTTGTGTTTTGGTTGAACCATTGTTGTTTTTATATAGCCATAAAAGTAATTGTATTAATAGCACTCTATTAATACGTATTATCGTTTTTCGATTTTTGTGAATATTATTACTATATTGTATACGTAGAACAATAAATTTACAAGTACTCCAAATACGTGAGCAATCACAACCTTGATTCGGGATTTCATCACTCGATCATTGTATTCGAATCTCAAACCAAAGAAAAAAGGCAAAAATAGATAAATACTTTCGTGAAGCTTAATCTTGATAATACAAACTATAAGGTGGGTATAAGGCGGTTGTATTTCACGACCTAAAGGAAAAAGGCTCTTAAGTGCTTCGCGCCGCCTCGTTTCCTCCGCTTGCTTGTGCGTATTTGATTTTGAGAGTGAATCGAGGGTTTTGCCGCCCAAAGTATTACTTACGTATCATATATATTTTCTTGGTTTCATTTGATTAAACCCTCTTGAACGATTTGGTGTTCCACCATCGTTCTAAAGTCATCGAAGGCGTTCACTTCACGTGATCGTTTTCATTCTTTGAGGCCTTTTTAATCAAGAGATTTGATTAAGGAGGAGATTTGTAGATTTTGGTCTACTTAATACATTCCAAAAAAATCCAAAAAAAAGTTAAAAACAATCAAAAACCACAAAAAAATTGAAAAAGTAAAAAACACCAAAAAGAATCTTCTTTGCTCGCCTTCTCGTTGTACGTGACGTTTATGCAAACTCGCTCTAAAGCAAGACGTGCTCGTAAACGAAGAAACAAATCACTCACTCCTACTAGTGAGGACTCTCCTATTGACGAACCCATTGTAGTGAAAGAAGCACCCATGGCTAATCGAACTATGATGGAGTTGCTTCAAGCACCCACCGAGGGTTATGGAGAAGCGATTGTGATTCCCGCTATCCTTGCGGAGAATTTTGAGGTTAAGACGGGTTTGTTGTCCATGATTCAAAACAACAAGTTTCGAGGGGACGAAAAGGACAACCCGCATAAACACATTCGCCAATTTAATCGTCTCACCGCCACATGCAAGTTTAAGGACGTTTCAAACGACTCGATTAAGATGATGCTTTTTCCGTATTCCTTAGCGGGGCCCGCAAAAATTTGGTTAGAGAAAGAGCCACCCAATTCTATATTGACGTGGAAGGATCTCGTTTCAAAATTCGTGAACCAATTTCTTCCGCCCTCTAAGACTACACACTTGAAAAACGAGATTTCAAAGTTTTCGCAAGAGTATAATGAGAGTTTTTCAACGGCTTGGAATAGGTTTAAGGAAATGTTGCACGAATGTCCTCATCATGGTTTTTCCGACTTGCATCAAATAGACACGTTTTACAATGGCTTGAACGATCATGAGCGTGATTATCTTAATGCCGCCGCGGGTGGTAATTTTTTGTGTAAAACGGTCGAGGAAGCTTTGTTAATCATTGAGAATAGGTCTAAGGTGTATAGTCCTCGTAGCACGTCGAGTGTTCGTAAGGCTTCGTCTTCATCTTCACCTAGTTTGTCACACACCGTTGATGCTTGCCAAGTCGAGGCTAATTTGGAGAACAAAATTTTTGATATAGTGAAAGGCTTGTTAGTTGAGTTTAAAGTTGGTGAACAACCCGCTCCCGCTACGATTAAAGCGGTTGAGGTTTCTTGTATGTTTTGTGGTGGAGCTCACGATTATTCCTAGTGCATTACCAACGGTGGTAACACTTCGAGTGCCTTCGCGGCCGCGGGAACTTATAACCAAAACGGTCAAGTTCCTCGCACTAATCAATTGACTCCACCGGGTTTTTCACCAAATCAAAATGCTAACAATTATCGAAACAATCAAGTTGGTTACCAAAGCAATCAAAGGAACACTTTTAAGGGTAATAACAACTATGGGAATCAAGGGAGTAGTAGTAGCCAATTGCAAAATCAAAATCAAAACCGTAATTTTCAAAATGCAAGTCAAGGTCTTCAAAATAATAAAGAACTTCCAATAGACTTTTTGAATTACGCTACTTCAAATGATAAGATTTTGGAAAACATTCAATAGCAAATGGCTAATCAAGCTAAGGACACGGCTAAGAACGCAAAGGAATTAGCTAATTTCATTAAGGAAAATCTAGCCATGAGAAATGAATTGAAAAATGATTTTGCTAACCAAATTTGAGGTCAAAACAACAAGATAGAGCAAAGTCATGCTAGGCTTGAACAAAGAATTGACCAAAATCCGCTATTCAAGATGTGAAGTTTAATAATTTTGATGCTAAGCTTAATGCAATTTTAGAAGCCGTAATGGGAAACAAAGCCTCTACTTCGGGTAGTTTACCTAGTAACACCGTTTCAAACCCTAAGGGAGAGATGAAAGTGATTACCACACGTAGTGGTAAGGCACTTAAAGAACCGAGTCCTCAACCAATTACTCCAACGGTGGAGGAAATTGAGGAAGAACCCGAGGTGGTGGTCGAAAAGGAGCATATTTCAATCCCACAAAGTACCGCTCATGCCACACCTACGGTTGACCCATCACCCATATTGGAACCCGAGATTCCAAAGGCTATGCCTATGCCCCAACCCACACCACCCTTGCCTTACCCATCGAGACTTAGGAAGGAGAAACGACAAGAGCGCGACAACTACCAATTTGAGCTTTTTATGAAAATGTTTCGTGATTTGCACTTTAATGTGAGTTTCGCCGATGCTTTGGTCATGATGCCTCGATTTGCCGCTAACTTTAAGAGTATGTTGAACAACAAGGAGAAATTACACCAAATGTCTAGTTGTTCGTCGGTTTATCTTAATCGCATACCTCAAAAAGTCGGTGATCCCGGTAAATTTTTGATCCCTTGTGCAATTCAAGATATGGAAGAATGCTATGCCTTGGCCGATCTTGGTGCTAGCATTAACTTAATGCCACTTGCAATCTTCAAGTCGCTCAATCTTCCTAATCTTACTCCTTCACGAATGTCTATTGAGTTGGCCGACCATTCCACGATTCTTGCATGTGGTTTGGCGGAAGACGTTTTTGTGAAAGTGGGGAAGTTCTACTATCCCGTAGACTTTATTGTTGTTGACATCCCCACGGATCCTCAAGTT
Organism: Glebionis coronaria; assembly: GCA_025667525.1. Taxonomy (NCBI): domain Eukaryota; kingdom Viridiplantae; phylum Streptophyta; class Magnoliopsida; order Asterales; family Asteraceae; genus Glebionis; species Glebionis coronaria. The sequence continues at coordinate 41,482,809 of CM046878.1, forward strand.
CCTCTTATTTTAGGTCGTTCGTTTTTAGATACGTCTATGGCTTTAATTGATGTGCATGCTAGAAAGATCACCTTACGTTTCAACGACGAGGAACTTGTTATAAACGCAACTCAAAATTCTCAACTTTCTCATGTTTATTCCATTGCTACCATAAACCTCGTTGATATGATCGACGTGGTTTGCGAGGAATTTTCACAAGAAGTTTTAGGGTTTGGTGATGAAGAAACTAGTGGCAATCCCACTATGTTAGATCCAATTCTTGATAATTCGACACCAACCTTCACTCCTTTCGAAGGTGGTGGTTTTACGTTGGAAGAATTCGATGTTCCACGTACTTGTGACGAAGACCTCGACAACTATGAGGACTTCTCGATTATCAAGGATTTTCTCAACGATTTCCCATTTCCTCCACCCGAGGAGGTTATGAGTATCGAGCCTAAATCTTCACTTGAGGAACCACCTATTCTCGAGTTGAAAGATTTACCTCCTCACCTCGAATATGTCTATTTGGAGGAGGACGACAAGTTGCCGGTTATTATTGCGAAGGAACTTTCGAATGATGAAAAAACCGCACTTGTCGATGTTCTTAAGGATCACAAAGGGGCGATTGCGTGGAAGTTATCCGACATTAAGGGAATCGATCCCAAATTTTGTACACACAAAATCTTAATGGAGGAGGATTTCAAGCCAACAATCCAATGTCAAAGGAGGGTAAACCCCAAAATTCACGACGTCATCAAAAAGGAGGTCCTTAAACTCCTTGACGCGGGAATGATTTACCCTATTTCCGATAGCCCTTGGGTGAGTCCTATTCATTGTGTCCCTAAAAAGGGAGGGATGACCGTTGTGCCAAACGATGCCAACGAGTTGATTCCTACTAGACTCGTGACCGGATGGAGAGTGTGCATTGACTATCGAAAGTTAAATGAAGCCACTCGAAAAGACCATTTTCCCTTGCCCTTCATGGACCAAATGTTGGAGCGTCTTGCGGGAAACGATTTCTATTGCTTTTTAGATGGTTTTTCCGGTTACTTCCAAATTCCTATCGATCCTCGTGATCAAGAAAAAACTACGTTTACGTGTCCATATGGAACGTTTGCCTATCGTAGAATGCCATTCGGACTTTGCAATGCACCGGGAACTTTTCAACGATGCATGATGGCTATTTTTCATGATATGATCGAGAAGACGATGGAAGTCTTAATGGATGACTTTTCCGTGTTTGGTGATTCCTTTACTTCGTGTTTGTCGAACCTTGAGAGAATGTTAAAACGTTGTGAGGAAACCAACCTTGTGCTCAATTGGGAAAAGTGTCATTTTATGGTTAAAAGTGGAATCGTCTTAGGGCACAAGGTCTCGAAAGCGGGGATTGAGGTAGATCAAGCTAAGGTAGACGTCATCGCCAAATTACCTCATCCCAAAACCGTCAAGGGAGTTAGGAGTTTCCTAGGCCACGCGGGCTTTTATCGACGATTCATCAAGGATTTCTCGAAGATTTCTCGACCCATTACACATCTTCTTGAAAAAGAGGCACGTTTTGTCTTTGACGAAGATTGTGTACGAGCCTTTGAGATCCTTAAGAGGAAACTTACCGAAGCTCTCATTCTTGTTGCTCCAAATTGGAACCTCCCCTTTGAACTTATGTGTGATGCAAGTGATTACGCTATTGGGGCCGTTTTGGGGCAACGTCATGATAAGCACTTCTTGCCTATTCACTATGCTAGCAAGACGATGACCGAGGCTCAACTTAAATACACTACAACGGAAAAGGAATTCCTTGCCGTGGTGTATGCATTTGAGAAATTCCGACCTTATCTCGTCTTGACGAAATGCATAGTGTATACGGATCATTCGGCTATCAAGTATCTCATGGCTAAACAAGATGCTAAGCCGAGATTACTTCGTTGGATTCTCCTCCTTCAAGAATTTGATCACACCATTGTTGACAAAAAAGGAGCCGAGAATCTAGCGGCCGATCATCTCTCTCGTTTGGAAGATCCTCACCAAAGTGTTTACAAGCCTAAGGAAATCACCGAAACATTTCCGCTCGAAACACTTGGTGTAGTGAATTCCAAACTTGATTCTTCTACCCCATGGTTTGCGGATTTTGCAAATTACCATGCGGGTAACTTCATCATTAAGGGTATGACAACTCAAGAAAAACGAAAATTCTTTCGTGATGTCAAGTTCTATTTTTGGAACGACCCTTACTTGTTTCGAACATGTGCGGATCAAATCATCTGCCGTTGTGTATTTGGCACCGAAGCTTCTAACATCCTTAGAGCTTGCCATGAGGGACCCACGGGTGGTCACCACGGTGCTAATCTCACGGCTAAAAAGGTGTTTGATGCCGGCTTCTTTTGGCCTACTATTTACCGAGATGCACAAGATCTTGTGAAGTCGTGTGATGCATGCCAACGACAAGGAAAAGCCTCACAAAAAGATGAAATGCCACAAAATATCATTCAAGTATGTGAGATCTTTGACGTTTGGGGCATAGACTTTATGGGGCCGTTCCCATCATCTCGTGGTAATAAGTACATTCTCGTTGCGGTTTACTACCTTTCTAAGTGGGTGGAGGCGAAGGCCTTGCCCACTAATGATGCTCGTGTGGTAGTTAAGTTCTTGAAAAGTTTGTTTGCTAGGTTTGGAACCCCTCGTGCTATCATAAGCGATCGTGGAACCCATTTTTGTAATGACCAATTTGAAAGGGTTCTAAGGAAATATAGGGTTACACATCGTCTTTCTACGGCTTATCACCCACAAACGAGTGGGAAAGTCGAGGTTTCAAACCGAGCATTGAAGAGGATCTTGGAGAGATCCGTGGGGGAAAACCGACAATCTTGGTCGGATAAGTTAGACGATGCTTTATGGGCCTTTAGGACCACTCATAAGACACCCATTGGGTGCACTCCCTATAAGCTTGTGTATGGAAAGAATTGTCATTTGCCTATCGAGTTAGAACACAAGGCTTATTGGGCCCTAAAGCATTGTAATGATGACATGGAGACCGCGGGAAAACACCGGAAAACGCAATTAAATGAATTGGATGAATTGAGGAATATTGCTTATGAAAATTCATTGATTTACAAAGAGAAAACTAAAAAGTTGCATGATTCAAAAATTAAAAACCGGGTTTTTAACATTGGGGATCAAGTTTTACTTTTTAATTCAAGATTGAAAATATTTTCCGGTAAATTGAAATCCCGTTGGTCCGGTCCATTCACCGTGACTCAAGTGTTTCCTTATGGGACCATCGAGCTAGCTCAAGATGATGGTCCTAACTTCAAGGTGAATGGACATAGGTTGAAGCACTACTTTGGCGGGGAAGTTCCATCCTTGAACTACCTCGACCAAGTCACCTTCCCCAATGATAATTAGTATTGAGGGGATCGAGTCGAGCTCATGACTCGGTAATCAAACACGAGGTGCCTCGTGGGGGAGTCCCATGCTTATCCTATGTACATATTATCGCTTTCTTAGTCTAATGTAGCTTACGTGTGGGGATTCGTGCCCTTCCAACCTTTGTTCCGTGGTTGTTTGTGATATGTGGTTTTTAGATCATGATCTTCACGATTGGAGCCTCTCGTGTTCGTTTTTATGGAAGCACTCGATCGTTTGCTTTGGAGACATTTCTCAATATCCATGATATATCCTTTTGATGTTCTAACCTTAGGTTTTTAGCACACTTCATAAACGGCTATTAATTTAATGGTTACACCCTTTCCATGCTAGATTAGGCATTAGACTACGTCTCTAGTATGGGGGTGTTTGCACCCCTAGACTCGAAACATTGAGGACAATGTTTAACTTTAGTATGGGGGGTGAATAGATACTTGCCTTACCAAACCTTCACGCTTTCCAAAGTTTATCTTTTTGTTTATCGTTTTGTTGCAAAATAAGGCTAAAAATGGCCAAATTTTAAAATTTTTCTCATGTTTTATAAGTGTTTGAAGACACGAATGTAGGTTTTCCGATGGCGAGAATAAGAGTAATTTTTGACTCGACCGTGCGTGTTGAGCACTTAGCTTTGATTCCTTAACTACACATTAGGCTAAGTCTCTTAAATGAGGACGAGAAATGATAGAGTTAATTATAAGTTACTATGCTAAACGTAGAGTACTCGTATTCTTTCAAAAACTCATGTGTTCTCGTTGTTTGCTTATTCTCCCTTCGCATGTAAATATTTTTTGCTTAAATAAATATTGACTTAGCGGTTTAGTTAGGATTGTTGGGTTTCTAGTCTTTTCTAGTAGCTTCCGTGTAATTAAATTGGGAAGACATTAAGGTATCGCCAGCGTCACGGTTTTGAAGTATTGGCACCCAAATAATCGAAAGCTTCACCCAATAATAAGATTTCAAGTGCTCACCTAAATCAAGCAAACAATTTGAAGCCCCACAAGGCCGAAAAATCTATGCAAAATTGAAAGTGAATCAAGCCTTAATCTTCGAAGCTTTAAAGATCCAAAATTCGCTTTAGCGTGAGGATATACGTCTTTGGCTAATAAAACCACCGATGAGGCGGATAATAAAAGGCAAGGCAAGACCGAAGTCATAATAAAAGCTTCATGGCGAAGTTGAATAAAAGATGGAGGTAAACCAAAGATAATAAGGCCCTTCCGTTAGGGGGCGTATAAAAGTCTTGGTAATAAGTCTCATGTTCAAAACCGTTATAAAACCGTGTTTATCGATTCTTCTTGTCAACTTAATTTTTTAACATCGTTGTCTATTAGGAGGGGTTATTGATTTGATGGTCTTAGTTACACCGTTAGGACTCTATTTTTAGACCTAAATCTCTATTATCGCATAAGTCAAACAATGTATCCTCGTGAAACATTCAAGACATCATAAAATATAAGAGATACAACTTAGGAATAATGGGAGGATAAGTACGTGATTAGGGCATATGAGTAGTGTTAGCATTACTAACTTATAATGACAATGATCTCGTTGCACGCTTGGCATGGAATTGAAGTGAAAATCGAGGACGATGAAATTATTTCTAACGAAGCATTCACGTGTTCTTATTCTATGAACCTAAACGTCCCATTTTGCGATGAAAATCATACATTATGTCTATAACACAAGTAGTAGTAATAGTAGTAGTGTAGCTAGTTTATCATTTCAATAAAGTAAATAAAAATGAATTTTTGAGATGCTACGATACTTTATTCTAGCATTGCGTGAGGGCACGGCAATGGTTTAGTATGGGGGAGTGATGAGACTGATGAGTCCTATTGATCGTTGGGCTCAATGGTTAAGAACCATTATATCTAGGTTGATCATCGTTCATATGATAACATAGCGGAATAGAACAATGATCATAACAAGGTGTTTTGGACAAGATGAAATTCTCCCAACGATTACTTGTATTAAAGATTAAAACAAATAATCACTAGGCGTGTATACATTAAATCCCACGCCTAGTACACACGAATTGCTTGTAGGTTACATTGTGAATATGAGTTATGAATAAAAACCTACGTATGTTTTCTTTATATACTAGAAAACATAGCTTACAAAGAAAGCTAATAATAAGACAACTAAATCTTCTATTATTCTGTGATAATATCTTCTACAAGTTTGTCCACCAGCTTGTAGAATTCTTCATTGTCAGATTTAGTCCTTGTCTTTTGTGTTTTGACTTATCAACTTAATAATTCGACCCAACAATCTTCCCCTAGTTGATGATGTCAAAACACTCCTCTTAAGCATGAATCCTTTGTATGTAGTACATGATCTCCAAGAAGCTTCCCCTTAAGTATAGCACATATTCTTCCCCTTTTTGACACATCAATAGGGAATATGTGAAAGTATGCAATCTTGAAGATTCTCCAAAAGTAGCTCTATGTAATGATCCTGAAGAAAAATAAATAAAGTAGTCTTGATGTAGAAGTAAAATAACCCAAACTTATGTTCCATGTCTTGTATTATCCATGTGACTAAGAACTTATATCAGACCAATTATAAGTAGACCTCGATCCCTTGTCAATATTCTCATCCTATGTGAGACACTGAGCACGATAATGTAACTCCTTCAAGTGTTATGACAAGTCTTCATCACCAATCATGTAAGCACGAACAAGTTACCTTAAAAGTTAGTTGTCATGCTAATTACTTTCAAGATATGATAGAACATAACCTCGCGCAAATCTTCTTCAATCATCAATCTTACCATAAGAATTCTTCCCCTTAAGCTAACACTTTTTCATGATGAATTTTAATAGAATAACACCTTCATACCATATGTAAAAGTCCAATGTGGATAACTCTTTCGCAAGGCTATCCCGATTACATAGTTTAAAATATCCATCAAATCCCACGAATAATTGCTAACTTGCTTTAAAATCATTAATCCCTTTCAATATATCCGAGCCATAAATATCAACTTGATATTCTGAATAAGACGGAGATTCCATGTACCTTTTGTGTGTATAATCCTCCTTTTTGTGTGCTTAAAACGTACCAGTTTTCTCAAACAGCAGCAAACAGTGTGTTACCCGAGATCTTTCTTTGTCCAATAACCTTTCATGTGTATTGCCCGATATCGGACAACACGTATCAGCGTTTGAAGTACATATCTCGGACAACACAGTCAACCTATCAGCGTTGACTTATTCCTGTCAGCGTCAAAAATACTCTTGTCAGCGTCAACATTACTCTTGTCAGCGCCAACCATAAACCTTGTCAGCGTCTTATGAAGTCTTGTCAGCGTCCACGCCCTTTTCACTTGTCAACGTTGAATTAAATATCAATGTTGAATTAAATAAGTAAATAAAGGTTCTTTTGATCATATACCGTGTGAACGCAGACTTCTAAACCAACCAATATCATCCCTTGGTCGTGTGAACATAACTTGTCATCCAATCACAACCTTTGAAATCTGTATACCACGTCAATCCTCCTTGGCTGTGTTATCTTTTGCTGCGAGACATTATATCGTGTGAACACAATATTTTCCTCCAATAGGAATCAAGTAACCATGTGAACACAAGATGGAATCTTTGCTTTCACTCGTAAATCGCATGGTTGTGTGAACACAAATTAACTAATGTGAATATAATAAATTCACGTGAACTCAAGCTTCCTTTTCTTTCTAGCTTCCCAATCGAATATAATTATGATCAGCATTGCATCCAAGAACATCGCATACTTCCATTAAACCTCTACCGATCATAAATCATAAACGATCTGCTGCTTAGGACCACTATCAAATGTCAAACAACCAGTACATATTATTCTTGGCAGCATCATAACGTGTAAAACAGAGTACTAAAGCTGTCCAACATTAATCACTTTCACACAAACCGTTAATCACCACAACATCGATCTAGGGTTTAGAACTTTGTGCATCGAAACCCTAATTAGGGTTTGTGAATAACCTTAGATCGTGTATCTTCACATGTTTTAACAGCCACGAACATCATAACATTCTGCTTTATAGGTAGATCTAGGGTTTGAGAAACCCTAGGTCATGATTTTATGTAAAAGCAGAAAACTGAAAATCTGCCATCAGCCAACTTTGACGCTTAATAACTTTTGCCTGGGGATAAAACTCGACAATCCCTCCGGTGGATGTTTAGATCTATGTATGTAGAACACACATCTAAAATTTCGTGACGATCCAACGGTTCAAACAAAAGTTATGACCTTCTGAATACTGCTGCGCACACAAAAACGTCCAGAAAAACTCCATACGAATTTTTCTTCTTCACCATACACGAACACCTCGTCGGACCTAGATATCATGAGCCTTAGGCTCTGATACCAATTGATGATCCCTCTAATCGTTGGGCTCAATGGTTAAGAACCATTATATCTAGGTTGATCATCGTTCATATGATAACATAGCGGAATAGAACAATGATCATAACAAGGTGTTTTGGACAAGATGAAATTCTCCCAACGATTACTTGTATTAAAGATTAAAACAAATAATCACTAGGCGTGTATACATTAAATCCCACGCCTAGTACACACGAATTGCTTGTAGGTTACATTGTGAATATGAGTTATGAATAAAAACCTACGTATGTTTTCTTTATATACTAGAAAACATAGCTTACAAAGAAAGCTAATAATAAGACAACTAAATCTTCTATTATTCTGTGATAATATCTTCTACAAGTTTGTCCACCAGCTTGTAGAATTCTTCATTGTCAGATTTAGTCCTTGTCTTTTGTGTTTTGACTTATCAACTTAATAATTCGACCCAACAGAGACTGCTTTTATACATAGTCTCATCGTCCAATTAGGGCTTAAAATGCATTAAATATCATCAAAATACCCAAATATATGCTTGTGTTTGTTGCTTGTGTATTCTAGGTACGGATATTGAGAAAATGACAAAAGATCACAAGAATCAGTCAAAAACGAACACGGGAAACGAAGCCGCACGATGAACCAAGCCCTAGTGAGGAATTTTCCAAAGAAAACCCTTGAAGATTTGAAGAATATTGAAGATTGGTCCTCCAAGTTTGAAGAATTGACACTTTATACCCTTGTATCTTCATAATTACAAGTTTGGTCCCTAAAGTTTGTCAAAATTACAAAAAGGACCCTTAACTTTGAAGAATTGGCAAATTTAGTCCCTCAACAAAACTAAATTGTCAATAATGGTCCTCCAAGAAGTCAACAAACAAATCAAAGACCTTGAAGTTGAAGACATTACAAAAATGGCCCTTGAAGAATGCATTAATTGCATAATTAATCCTTGATACAAGTTTTGAAAAGTTATGTGCCAAATTTGACAAGCTGCCAAAGTATTTAACAAAGGAAACTTGTTTTTTGCTGATTAATTACAACTTGAAGATACCATGGGACTTGGGGGACTTAAATTGTCCAGACAGCAAACAAAACCCCACCACTCCCACAACGCCACCTCACCCACTCCACTCCCCTTAGCCAATCACAATGCACCCCACACCCACGTCAGGATTCCACTTACATCTTTTTATTAAACTTTGTTTAATTCAAAATTTGGGGGTAAACACATTTTTTAAATATCCTTAATCACCCATCCGGATTAAAACAGCTCTTCTTCCCCATTTAATCCCATAAACCCTAACTTAATCCAAACCCTAAACCAAAGGGGTTTGTGACAAACTCATCCAGAAACACGATTCATGTCACTCTCATCCAAACCCTACTCCCAAAATCCCATCACTCTCACCCCATAACCCCACCCACATGACTCTACTCACGTTTTTGACAAGAAGACAAAGGAGAACAGCAAATCAATGGTCCCTGGATGGTTACTCACCTCTCCAAGTTATAATAAACGTTCAAGATTGACTTGGCAAGCTGGCAATCACATGGCAATCTCAGAATCTTCACATGACTTGTTTGTTGACCAAAATTCAAACTCCACCAAGGGCACAATAGGAAATCCGTCTGCTAGGGTTTCTTAGTCTAGAATAGTCCATAGACTAGTATTTAAAGACCTCTCAACTTGTGAGAAGGCTTGTTCCAGTTTTTATGTAATTTTCTTTTCCATGAATTAATGAAAAGTTTTTTTAAAACCTACATAAGACTGTGATCCATTTACTTTCCAGCATTTTAAGTTTTAAAGTTTGTTTTTCTTGAATCCATTTTAAAATCCTCAAGTTTGTTTTTAAGAATTCACTTGTTTTCAAAAAAATTTCAGAAACTTATTTTTAGCTTACTGCTATAAGCTTTTCAATAAGCTTATTAAACTAAGCTTGTTGAATCACTTATAGCTTGTCCTTTCTCTCTTTGTTGTTTGTGGTGTGCAGGAAACAAGGGTTAGTCAAGGGGTATTCTCATTATTTTCTAGGCATTTGTGCTTAAGCTAATCCAATCCCCCAAGGCTCAGCACAAGCCCGGGCTTGTAGGAGGTGGCAAACAGCCACTGAGGGACCTGGATGTAGGTCCCTCTTGGTAAAATCTCTTTGTTTCATTTCAAGTTTCCATTATTAGGTTTCATTGTGATTGGGTATGTTTTTTGTGTAATCTGCTTACTAAGTTGTTTGAGTATTGGATTTTGCTTTGTTGATGTGTTATATGCCAGTTCTAAGTAGTTTCAATCAGTTTTGTTGGGTTTGTTAAAGTCTTGGTCTGAATATTTTCAAGTTTCAGAACATAAGGGGTGTTTGGGTCTGCTTATTTAGCCAAGGTTTGTCATTGATTTGGTTTGAAAATAGGGTAGACACTCCCTTTAGGTTGCTGTTAGGAGTGTGCAATACTTGGTTTACACTTTGGTTAAACACTTAAGAGAATTGCATGCTCATTTGATAAACATAGCTAAAAATCAGTAATCATTTTTCTGCTTAGTTTCAACATGTTTTGTGGTTTGATTTTTTTTGTATGCTGTTAGAAATTAGTCTAAGCTAGGCTTGTTTTTATCTTTGTATGATTTGGTGATTGTTTGAGCAAGATATTGGCCATTAAAAATCAAATTTGTGCACACTATATCAGCAAAAACACCCAGGCCATTGTTTCTGTATACAGTAACTGCAATTTGGTCTCTTGTGTGTGATTTTTGAATTGGACTTGTGTGTTTTTCTGCTTAGCTTGACTCCCCACACTTCCATGAGTGTGGGGGTGCCTTTGTTGCCATCAAAATCCAAGTAACAAGAATTCTACAAGCACAAAACCATCCAGATCCATTTTTTAACACAAGTAGTGGGAACTCCTTTCCCACTGCTAGCACTTGTGTTCCCACTGCTCTACTAAAAGACAGAAAACCATCAAAGGTCACTATCACAATCTCACTTTTTTGTCTTTAGTGGTGAAATTTAGGTTTTAGGGTTTAATTCTTTTTCCAATATTTTTCTTATTTTATTCTTAATTTTTCAGTATAATTAAATTTTTATTTACTGTTCATTTAGTAATTTTTAGATTAATTAGCTATTTTTAATTAACTTTAAAGTTTCTGTTTTTGTCTTTTAGTGCCAAAAAGAAATATTTTTCAGTTTAATCAATTTTCCTGAACTTAGAATAATATTTTAAGGTTTTTGGTTAAAAAAGATTTTACTGTTCATCTTTTTATTAATTTTTAGAATTAATTTAAGTTAATTAGGGTTTTAATTAAACTAGTTTTGTCATTTAGTGGGAAATTTAATATTTTTCAAGATTTTTCATTTTTCTACTGTTCATTAGAGTAAAATAGGATTTTTAAAATTGGTAGATTATTTTTAGCATTATTTAATTATTTTTTATAATTATTTTAATTTTAAAATAGTTTTTAGTAATTTAAAAATAGAAAAATAGTATTTAAAAATTATAAAAAAATACTTTTTAGTTTTTAGATAATATAAGTAAGTTATTTGTTCAATAAAATCATATTTTGGACATTTTGATTAATTATATTTAATTTTAGGGCTTTAATTAGCATTTAAAATTGAATATTTAATTAATAAAAGGGTTAAAAATATTTTTATTGGATTTTATTCCTTATTTATATTATTTTAGACTTGTTTTAGCTCATAATTAATTTTTAGGTTGAAATTTTTAATTTTGTAGCTTTTTGCGACTTTACGTGTACGCCTTTTTCGTCATAGTTTAATTAATTTTCGTAACCGTCTCTTCTTTCCTTTCTTATTTCTTTTCTTCTTGTTCATAATCACAAACAAACATTAATCAACTCTTAACACAACGTACTAGCCTCCTTGGGAAACGAACTTGCTTGGTCATTAGTGCTCGGTTTTCCTAAACCGACACTTAATACTACCACTATTTGTACTTCCTTTTCCTAAAGGTCGTATTTTACTACATCAACTAGCTAGAATAAACTTGGATAAGTCTATTCGGGTTGAGTCAAAATAAACGCAACGGGCCTAATATGTCAAAGATTTCTAAACTAGCTACACCATTTATTAATATTTTTGACTTTATTGCGGGATATATACATATGAAAGCAACGATAAAAATTTAAAAATTACGACTAAATGGCCAAAGTTAATAAAAAATTTGAAAAATGTTGAAAAATAGGATTTTCCGGTTAAATGAAGGCATTTTCATGGAAAAGTCCACTTAAAACTTCGATAGAAGTCCCCCCTACACTTAAGATAAACATTGTCCTCAATGTTTGAGCATGTGGGAAAAGTCTCCCCTACACTTATGACATTGTGCATGTTGGTTAACTCAAGTTAAGGATGGGACGACTAAAGTGATCAATTTCAAATGTGAGTATGAAGAAAATTGATTCACGATAGTTGAGAGATAGAACTGGATTTCGGATAACATGGGAGCACGGTTCTTCAAAGATTCCAAGATTGCATTTATCCCTGTAATCACATCACCATACAAACACAAACGACCAAAATCGGTCCTCCCCTACGCTTAGGGGGTTAAAGGGATAGATACTCGGGCTGCCTCCCGAGGAGCGCTTGTTTTTTATAACCGAGTCACGAGCCTGACTCGACCCAAAATTAGTTCATGGAGAACGTGGTAAGGGATGGAATCACCTCCTGAGAGGTGTCCTCACCAAAGTACAATTTCACTCGTTGGCCATTCACCTTGAAATTCGGTCCATCAGGTTGAGCGAGCTCGAGGGTACCATATGGAAAAATTTGGGCGATGGTGAATGGGTCGGACCAACGAGATTTGAGCTTGCCCGAAAAGATTTTCAACCGAGAGTTAAAAAGTAAGACTTTGTCTCCAACATGGAACTCTCGGTTTTTGATCTTGGAGTCGTGAATGAGCTTAGTTCGTTCCTTATAGATCAAAGAATTTTCATAAGCCTCATTCCGAAGTTCATTGAGCTCATTGAGTTGGATCTTGCGTAGGTCACCGGCTTTGTTGATATCAAAATTGGCCCACTTCAAGGCCCAATAAGCCTTGTGCTCCAACTCTATGGGGAGGTGGCACGCTTTCCCGTACACAAGACGATAAGGCGTACAGCCGATCGGGGTCTTGTAAGCAGTACGGAAAGCCCACAAAGCATCATCAAGTTTATCAGCCCATGAGGCACGATGCTCTCCCACGGTTCTTTCCAGAATTTGCTTTAGTCCTCGGTTAGATATTTCAGCCTGGCCATTAGTTTGTGGGTGGTAGGCTGTGGAAAGACGATGATTTACACCGTACTTAGCCATGACTCTTGCGAATTGGTCATTGCAAAAATGAGTCCCACGATCACTTATAATGGCGCGAGGCACACCGAATCTAGCGAATAGAGCTTTCAAAAAGTTACAAACCACCCTTGCGTCATTAGTAGGTAAAGCTTTGGCTTCAACCCACTTTGAAACGTAGTCAACGGCGACAAGGATGTATTTGTTTCCTTTAGAAGAAGGAAATGTCCCAATAAAGTCGATACCCCAAACATCAAAGATTTCACACTCTTGAATGAAATTCTGAGGCATCTCGTCTTTATGTGTGATCGTGCCTTGTTTTTGGCAAACATCACATCTTTTAACCATATCGTGAGCGTCACGATATATGGAGGGCCAATAAAATCCCGAATCAAACACTTTTTTGGCGGTGTAGATGGGACCAAAGTGACCGCCAGTGGGTCCTTTGTGGCAAGCATCAAGGATTTCGGAAGCTGCCGGTCCATCAACACATCGGCGAATAATCAGGTCGGCACATTGTTTGAATAGGTAAGGGTCATACCAAAAGTAAGTCTTGATGTCGGTGAAGAACTTTTTCTTTTGTTGAGACGTCAACCCTTCCTTGAGAATTCCACCCGCCAAGTAGTTTGCAAAGTCCGCAAACCACGGGGTTTCATTAGATTTCGAATTTATAGACATTAAGGTCTCCAAGGGAAAATAATCATTGATTTCTTTGTTTGGATGATCCCCTTGGTAAGGATCCTCAAGTCTGCTGAGATGGTCCGCGGCTAGGTTTTCTGCTCCTTTTTTATCGCGAATTTCGATTTTAAATTCCTGGAGCAGCAAAACCCAGCGAAGAAGTCTTGGTTTGGAATCTTGCTTTGTCAACAAGTACTTCAGCGCGGAATGATCGGTGTACACGATGGTGGTGGAAAGGACAAGATAGGGGCGAAATTTTTCAAAGGCATAGACAACAGCTAAAAGCTCTTTTTCGGTTGTCGTATAATGCAATTGTGCCCCTGTCATTGTCTTGCTAGCGTAATGGATCGGTTGGAAGTGTTTGTTCACTCTTTGTCCAAGAACCGCTCCAATAGCAAAATCACTAGCATCGCACATCAACTCAAAGGGCAGCTCCCAATTAGGGGTAACCAAGACGGGTGCCTTAGTTAGCTTATCCTTAAGCGAGTTGAAGGCTTCAAGACACTCTTTGGAGAAGATAAAAGGAGTATCTTTTTCCAAGAGGTGGGTCATCGGGCGAGCGATTTGAGAAAAATCTTTGATGAATCGACGGTAGAAGCCCGCATGACCCAGGAAACTTCTCACACCCTTCACGGTTGAAGGTGGAGGCAACTTTGCGATAACATCGACTTTAGCACGGTCTACTTCAAGACCGGCTTTCGAGATCTTATGTCCAAGCACGATGCCTTCTTTTACCATAAAATGGCATTTTTCCCAATTCAGAACAAGGCGAGTGTCTTCGCACCGCTTGAGCATACGTTCCAAATTGGCAAGGCAAGAAGAGAATGAATCCCCGAAGACCGAGAAATCATCCATGAAGACTTCCATGGTTTGTTTAACCATGTCATGGAAGATAGCTAACATGCACCTTTGGAAAGTCCCGGGTGCATTACATAAGCCAAAAGGCATCCTTTTGTAAGTGTGCCATAGGGACAAGTGAATGTTGTCTTCTCTTGATCTTGGGGATCGATGGGTATTTGGAAATAACCCGAGAAACCATCAAGAAAGCAGTAATATTCATTACCCGCTAATCGTTCAAGCATTTGGTCCATAAAAGGTAGAGGGAAATGATCCTTTCTCGTGGCATCATTGAGTTTGCGGTAGTCTATACAAACTCTCCACCCAGTAACGAGACGAGTGGAAATCAACTCGTTGTGTTCATTGGGAACAACGGTTATTCCGCCCTTCTTGGGCACACAATGGATTGGACTAACCCATGGTGAATCTGAAATAGGGTAAATCATACCCGCATCAAGAAGTTTGATAACCTCTGTTTTGATGACTTCATGGATTTTTGGATTCACCCTTCGTTGGCTTTGAATTGTGGGCTTAAAGTCGTCCTCCATGAGAATTTTGTGTGTGCAGAAGTGAGGATCAATTCCACGAATATCCGAAATCTTCCAAGCAATAGCCTTCTTATGATCTTTCAACACGGCGACAAGTCGGGTTTTCTCTTCATCTTTCAAATCCTTAGCAATGATGACTGGCGACTTCTTCTCTTCGTCAAGGAATACATACTCGAGATGGGGCGGCAACTCCTTAAGTTCTAGATCCGGAGGATTGTCGACGGGAGGCGTATTCGAAGTCGGAGTATCGATAGCGATGACCGTGGGAGATGGAGGCGAAGGATTGTCTTCGGTGAGAAGATTGTCAAAGAAATTCATGTCTTCATCCCCTTCGGTGGGAGAATCATTAGTAGCGACATTCACATCTCCCATGGTATCTTCAAGATTGTTCCAGAATAAATCACTATCTCCAAATAGAGACAATGATGAATCAATAGAGGACACGGTCTCAACAGTGGGAAGAGAGGTAGGAATACTTTTTCAAGCATCATTAAAGTGTTCTTCACAAGCCTCATCAAGAACGTCAATACAATTAACGCTCTCATATGAATAAGGCTGTTTAGACAACTTTCCCATGTTGAAGACTACTTTATCGTCACCCACTCTCATGATAAGCTCACCAGCTTCAACATCAATGAGAGTGCGACCGGTCCTAAGGAATGGACGACCAACAATCAGTGGTACACGGGGGTCCATCTCGTAGTCGACGACAACAAAATCAGCAGGAAAGGTGAATCTGTCGACTCCTACAATGACATCTTCGGCTATCCCCCCTGGATAAGCAACCGTACGGGTTGCTAATTCCAAAGTCATTTTGGTGGGGACAAGCTCTGGGAGAGATAATTGCTTCCAAACACTTAGAGGCATGAGATTAATACTGGCACCTAGATCGGCTAGGGCCATGCAATTCTCTACTCCCGGGAAATTGCAAGGGATAAGAAAACGACCCGGATCACCAAGCTTAGTTGGCAATTTCCTTAAGAGCACTGCAGAGCAATTCTCATTAAGTTGGGTGTTGGCAATATCGAGGAGCTTTTCTTTGTCGCTCAGAAGATCTTTAAACATTTTCGCGTATTTAGGCATGTGAGCGAGAGCCTCAGCGAAGGAGATATTGAAATTCAATTGTTTGAACATTTTAAGGAAGTTTGAAACCTGAATATCATCCTTGCTCTTTTGCTTCTCTTTCCTCAACCTAGATGGATAAGGTATATTGGAAGAAGAGGAAGGCTTTAGAAGAATAGGATCACTCACATCCTTGGGTGGAGGAGGGGTAGAAGGAAGAGGTGGAGAAATTGGGGAAGGAGAAGGATGAGGAATAGGAGCAGGTGACTCGTTCTCCTTAGTCACAATCACCGGTGGAGGTATAGGAAGCTCGGGTTCCTTGGTACCTTTGCCACTTCGAGTGGTGATTGCTTTCATCTCCCCTCTTGGGTTCGCAACGGTGTTACTCGGAAGAGTACCCGAAGAAGAGGGTTGATTACCTTGGAACAAACCAGCCATCATGTTCCTCAGATCATTAGTTTGGCTATCCAACGTATTTCTCATGTCGGCTCTCAAATCGTTCCCTTGCTTTACCAAGTCCGCTTTCAAGTTTTGCACTTCCTGCTGGAGATTTTCCACGATCACATCATTGGTCCTCATGTAGGTTGCAACCTCTTGGTGTAAGGCAGTGGTGGTTTGGTTGGAAGGAGCATTGTATGCGGGTGGTTGATAAGCAGGTTGTTGGTAAACTTGGTTGTTACGTTGAGGTGGTTGTTGCTGCTTGTGAGGAGGGACGTATGGTTGTCGAGGTTGTTGTTGTTGTTGAGGAGAGCGGTTAAGGTTTTGTTGTTGGTTTGGGTTGGTAGGAGGAAAGCCGGGTGGGGAAAGATAATTGTTGGAGCGGTAGCTAAGCAAGTTACGGTCACCTTGAGGTCTAGCTTGATAAGCAGGTTGAGGATAGGTGCCATATGCCGCATTCACATTCTCAGCAGGGTAGTCTTGAGTGGCGGTACAAGTTGTGTAAGAGTGAGGACCACCGCATATCTCACAAGGTTGGCTGACAGCGTTAACTTGGGCGTTTTTAGCGTTGTTGCTGTTGTTGTTGCTGACGGTGTGGGTGACAAGCGATTCAAGAAGCGTAGTGATTTTGTCTAATCGCTTGTCGCTGTCACTAGTGCTAGCACTAGCGACATTGGTCCGAACACTCTTGGTTTGCACACGAGATTTATTCTCAATGATGTCCCAAGCAGCATTGGAAGTCTTAGCCAATAGATTACCCCCCGAGGCACTGTTCAGTGAATCTTGGTCACTCATGCTTAAACCATTGTAAAAAGTATTAATTTGATGTACTTTGGTAAAACCATGTTGTGGGCATTTTCATAAAAGATCTTTGAAACGATCCCAAGATTCACTGAACGACTTATCGTACTTTTGTTCAAAATTGATGATTTCATTCCGCAATGCGGTAGTACGAGAGGGTGGAAAAAAGTAATTGATAAACTTTGTTTCCAAATCCGTCCACGAGAGAATACTCTGTGGCGGTTCCTTAGCAAGCCAATGCCGGGCTTGTCCCTCTAAAGAAAAGGGAAAAAGTTGTAACCTTATAACCTCTTGTGGAACACCATTGAATTTGACCGTGTTGGTGAGTTGCAAAAATCTCTTGATGTGGTCGTGAGGGTCATCAATGGTTCGTCCCAAGAATGGTTGAGCGGAGACCATCTGGATAAAGCCTGATTTTAGCTCAAAGTTGTTGGCGGCAATTGGAGGTATGACAATTGGATTCGTGTTGCCATCGACATGAGCTTGCAGCAATTCAATCATCGGGCGATTATCCGGAAGGGTCTCATTGTTGTTGTTATTGTTCATGTTGTTGAAAGGTGGGTTGTTGTTGTTATTATTGTTGTTCGGAGGTGGTATGTTATTGTTGTTTTGTACACCAGCCATGTCTAAGTTATCGAGAGGCTCGGGCTCTTGATAAGACGTGGATCGAGTGCGCATACACCTGCAAAAGAACGAACAAAGAAAAACAAGGCAAAAATATTTTTGGTTTTTATGTTTTTTAATGTTTTTGTATTTTTGAAAATTTTATATATATATATATATATATATATATATATTTTTTTGTTAGGATTTTTTGAAAATTTTTGTGAAAAAGTAACGTTCACGGGGAACGGATCCCAAAATCCAAGTTCTCACAAAAAACTTATGATCTTAACGAGAAGAGCCGGCAGCGGCGCCATTTGATACTAGCCATTTTACTCGTTTGAAAAGTTCGTTTTCTCGGAATCCTCTCGAATTGATCTCAGTTAAAAGTGGAATGATTTGTTCTTGGTGACAAAAAGGAGTTTGGTTTTCTATTCTATTAAAAAGTAAAGCTAGACTTAAAAATTTAAATCAAACAGTAAATGAAGAATACCCTAACAGAAATTACCCTATTCGGAAAACACGTTCTATGCGGAATAAATATTCAATTCGGAATGTTATACTATGCGGAATAATATCTCTAATCGGAATAATGGTCCTATTCGGAAAAACATGTCTATGCGGAAAAATGGCCTACTCGGAATGTGATGCTATTCGGAAAAGTATGCCCTATTCGGAAAATAAGTCCTATACGGAAAACAGTGCCTATTCGGAATAATTGTTCTATGCGGAAAAATAGTACTATTGGGAAAAAATGTCCTATGCGGAATGTGTGAAAATTCCGAATAAAGTAAAAATCAAGAAGACTACTCGGAATAAATTTTATTCCGAATAAGAGAAGAGTAAAAAGCCCTATTCGGAATATCCAATATTCCGAATAAGGGAAGCAGAAAATCGTCTATTCGGAATATTTCAGGGGTAAGAACAGTAGCAGATGCGCAAGAACAGGAGACACGGTTTGAATCTAAAATCAAGATGAATACGTAAAAAGGTTTCACCAAATTAACTAATAATCATCTAAATACCATAAGTAATAAATCCCAACAATAAAAACTCTAAATCAACAACTTATAAAAGATCAAAATCAATCACACAAGAACTTAAGAACTTGCAATAAAAAGATGATGAAGAACAAGATGAAATGGAAAGATGTATTGAATGATTAAGGTTTTAATAATCACAAACAAAGATTAAAATTATAAGATTTGAAGAACAAAGATTGAAATCACCAATCACCCTAGTGGTGATGGTGAAGCTACGAACTTAAGAACCTGGGAAAAGAAAAATGAAAGCTCGCTCCCTAAAATGTGAAGGAGGAAACTATATATAGTCCTAGTGGTTGGTTGGTGAGTGGGCTTTCTCCCTTTCTTCTTGTCTTCTCGTCTTTTCAGAAAAGTTGACGTTTTCGATTCTGATCGGGATTTGTCGTCGATTAAATTCAACTCGTCTTTTAATTTCTTCGTTTAATAGACTTGAGTTTCTTCGACATATGTAAATCTTCCATCTTTGGTCCTTTTCTTCGATAAATCTTCAAATAGGCCCATTGACTTCAAATCTTTTGCATCTCTTGGACAATAGACTTCGTCTTTAGTCTTTTTCCTTGATAAAACCCGTACAATCCCATGTTTTCTTTAATATTCATCTGGTTAGCTCTGAAAACATAATAAACACAAAAACCACGCATAATTCCAAACAAATGATATTAAATACGTGTTTTGGTCTAATTTTAGCCAGAATTAAGTGGTAAAAGGATGGGTGTTTACATACCTATCAACATCCGAAGGAGGGTAGAGACCATAATCAAAGTCCAAAGGAGGAGAATCATGCTCTTTAATAAGGTATGTATTAAGAAAGGTGGCGAAATCTTCCTCAAATGAGTAATCATCCAAGGTAGGATCAAGAGTAGTAGGTGGAGGATCTTCATCAAAAATAGGAACAAGATCATCATTTGAAGAATCACTCGAAAGAGTGTCAACATCATCAAAGTCATCATAAGTTGGCATGTCTTTATACTCGGAAGAAAAATCATCATAATCATCCAAATCGGAATTAGAATCATCATCATATTTATCATAGATCGGTGGATCATCATAAATTGGTGGGGTATCCAAAGTGCAGAGAGAATCATTAGGATCTTCCACATGGTCTTGAAAAAGTGGATTATCATAGCAAGTCTCGAAAAGAGGATTGTCATGTAGCACAAATTCATCAAGCTTTGTACTTTCCAAAGGAGTTGTAACAAGCTCGTCTTGAAGCACATCAATCATTTTTGCCGATTCTTTTCCATTGGATTTGCTTGTAATCTTCCCCATCTTAAAAACTTGTTGATCATTACCGACCCTTAGAATTAGTTCACCTTCGGCAACATCGACTAAAACTTTTCCGGTTCTCAAGAATGGCGGTCCAAGTATTAACGGAATACGAGGGTCCATTTCATAATCAACAATAACAAAATCGACCGGAAAAGTGAAGGTACCAGCTTTAACAAAAACATCTTCGGCAATACCAACGGGGTAAGCGAGAGTTCAATTTGCTAGCTCAAGGGTTATCCCTGTTGGTGTAAGGTCGGGTAATGATAACTTCTTCCATACACTTAATGGCATTAAATTGATACTTACCTCGAGATCGGCTAAGGCAGTAAATTCTTCAACTTTGTTAAATGTACAAGGTAGCACAAAACGACCAGGATCTCCAAGTTTTTCCGGAAGTTCTTTAAGAAGGACTGCAGAACAATTTTTATTTAGACGTGTGTTGACAAATTCAACCATCTTCTCCTTCTTACTAAGCAATTCCTTGAATGCTTTGATAAATTTCGGCATTTGGACAAGTGCTTCAACAAGGCTAATGTTGAAATTCATTTAGGAGATCATCTTCAAAGAGGTAGTGATTTGAGAATCTTCCTTAGTGAGCACTTTTCACTTGTCTAATCTTGAAGGATAAGGAATGTTTGGTTTAGGAGGTGTAGATGTAGAAGGTGAAGGTTGAGATGTTGAAGGTTGAGAGGGTGAAGGGTTTTTCTTTGGTACTTCTTCCATAAGAGGTGGAGACGGTAATGTAGAACTAGTACTAGGCGTGGTAGTAGGAGTGATAAATAGGGGTGGAGGAGGTGTAGAAGGAGTCACTGGGGGAGGGATAGATAGTCCTACTAAAGTTTCTCCACTGCGTGTAGTAATAGCACTCACATTAGCTCTAGGTTTTGTTTCAGTTGTTGAAGGAAGAGCACCTTGGGGATGAAGGGTTTTAAACATTTGAACGAATTTCCTATCTGTGGACTCTTGCATTTCTTTCATTGTTTTCTCATGATCGGTTAATTTTTGTAGAATCAAGTCCATGTGCGGATGAGGTAAATTGAACCCTTGTTGTTGAAAACCTTGGTTTGGGTATTGGTTATATGGTTGAAAACCTTGAGGGTTGAAACCTTGGTTTTGAAATCCTTGATTAGCATTGTAGCCCCTCACATTTGCATTGTGTTGAAAATTTGCTCTTGGTGGCCCTTGGTTGTTTTGGGCGGTTGGGTGTGGTCTTTGTTGAAAACCGGGTGGATCCAAGTAATTAGTCGAGTTATAAGACAAGTGATTAACATCGACATTAGGCTTGAAATGAACTCTCTCCGTGTTGTTGTAAGCATACACTTCCCCGTGACATTGATCAAAAGCCTTATCACATTTAGCATAAGAGTGTGGTCCACCACAAGTTTCACAAGTAATATTGAGAGCATGGGCATGTTGATTAGGAGGGTTATTTCTTAAAACAAGTTGTTTTACTACTGAAGTAAGTTCTTAAGATGATTGGTCAACTCACTCTCACTGGTACTAGCCATAGTAGCCCTAACACTCTTGGTTTGGACTTTGGCCTTGTTCTCAATAATTGCCCAAGCCTCATTCACAGTTTTGACAAGAATATTACCCCCTGAAGCACTATTTAGTGAATCTTGGTCATTCAAACTTAATCCATTATAAAAAGTATTAATTTGAGGCACCTTTGTAAGACCGTGTTGTGGACACTTTCTCAAAAGCTCCTTAAAACGATCCCAAGATTCACTAAACGTCTCACCGTACTTTTGTTCAAAGTTAATGATGTCATTTCGCAAAGCGGTAGTACGTGAGGGTGGGAAAAAGTAATTGATAAACTTGGTTTCTAGGTCCGCCCATGTTGTAATACTTTGGGGTGGTTCCTTATCAAGCCAAGTCCGGGCTTGTCCCTCGAGGGAGAAAGGAAAGAGGAGCAAACGAATTGCCTCTTGTGAAACCCCATTGTATTTCACGGTATTGGTTAAGTGAACAAACCTTTTTATGTGATCGTGCGGATCATCATGAGTGCCGCCTAAGAAAGGTGTTGCGGAAACCATTTGAATAAAACCGGTCTTGAGCTCGAAGTTATTTGCATCAATAGCCGGAACCACAATCGCATCTTCATTGCCTTCAACATGTGACTGCAAGAGCTCGATCATTGGACGGTTATCCATTGTGTTAACAACATGAGGCTCGATGATAGCGGCTTGAATGGACTTCCTTTTGCGTGAACGAGTACGCATACACCTTCAAAAGAAAAGAATAACAAAGAAATAGAAGAAAAATAATGGTTAACGTGAAAAGAAAATATTTTTGGTGCAAAACTTTGAAAAAGAAATGCTTTTTATGAGTTTTTTTAAATGTTTTTGGATTTTTGAAAATTTTAATTTTTATGGATTTTTGAAAAGTTTTGAAAATTTTGCAAGAAAAATAACGTTCAAATGTGAACGGATCCCAAAATCCAACGCGTCTCTCACAAAAAACCGTTAATCTTCACGAAAAGAGCCGGCGACGCCATTTTAATAACTAGATTTTTTATAGCTGAAATCGTCTCGACTCGATTCGAATTGAAAAGGGTTGAAAGTGTGACTCAGTCGTTCTTGGTGTAAAAAAGCAATGTCGTTGATTAACTAATTCAAAATAAAAATGAGAACTTTAAAGATATAAACTAATAAGAAAGGAAATTAAACAAATTTAAAATTTGAATAAAAATAAAACTGAAAATGAAATAAAATAAAATAATTAAAAAATAAACTTCTTCGGAATAAAAACATGAATTTCGGATAAAAGGGTTTTTCGGGAAAAATAAGGGTTTTCCGGAATAAACTACTTTTTCTAGAAAAAAAGAACTATTTTCGGCAAAAATGGAATCTTCAGATAAATAAGCCTATTTCGGAATAAACAAGATTTTCGGAAAAATGAATTTTCGGAATAAGATGATTTTCGGAAAACTGGTATTTTCGGATAAACTAACTAATTCGGAAAAATCTATATTTTCGGATAAGCAAGGAAATTCGGGAAAAAACCTATTTCGGATAAACAAGAAATTCGGATAAACGAGCTAATTCGGAATAATCTATATTTTTGGATAAATGCTTTATTCGGATAAATGCTATGTTTTCGGAATTTTGTGCTATCTTCAGGTTTTTAAAACCCTTTTTCGAAAATAGCTAACACGAAAAACAGAAACAGTAGATCCTATTTTCACGGAACCAAAAAGAAATAAGCAAAAACTAAATAAGCACTCAATCAAAACTTTAACCAAACTAATTTTTAGAAAAGACTAATAAGCCACAATTTAAAAACTATGAAAACACTAAATAATCAAAATAATTAAAATCAACTTTTTATAAAAATAAACTATTAAAAACACTTAATTAAAAATAAGAAAATCAAACAATAAGCACTAAACACAATAAGCTAAAAAGATCAAACACATCAAAGCCATAAGAACAATCAAACAAACATATCAATAAAACAATAAGCATAAAGATTAAATAAACTACATGATTATGAAATCAAAACAAAAGATTAAAAAATAAGAAAGATAGAATGAGAATGATTCATGAAAAGATTGAATTAAGATTAAGATAAAAGATTCAAATACAAGATTAAGATGAAAGATTAAATACTTTAAAGTAAATCTAGAGAGAGAAAGTAATCTACTCCTAAAACTTGAAAAATAAACTAATTTCTAAAAAACTAACTAACTCCTCCCTAATGACATATTAGGACGATATTTATAGGAGGATGGCAGGAGTGTTGATGCTTCTCTCTCTTTCTCTTTGTCTTTTCGTCTTTTAATTTCTTCATCTTTCTCGACTTTGTCTCGGGATTTATCGAATGATAAAATGAACTCGTATTCTAATTTATTCTTTTATAGGACTTGGTTCTTCGACTTCGTTAAACTTCCGTCTGTAGTCTTTTTCTTCGATAAATCTTTAGAATAAGCTTTTGGCTTCCGTTCTTTTTACACTCTTGATCTTTTGACTTCGTCTTTTGTCTTTTTTCGATAAAAGCCCGTGAAAGCCCGTGTTTTCTTCCTTTTTCATCTTTTGGTCCTAAAACACAATAAAAACACAAACCACGCATAATTCCGACTTTTACGACATTAAATACACGTTTTTGTCTTGCTTTGATTATAATTAAGTGGTAAAAGGATAAGTGTTTTCACACTTATTACCTTTCATCA
The DNA here is from genome assembly GCA_025667525.1 of Glebionis coronaria. Taxonomy (NCBI): domain Eukaryota; kingdom Viridiplantae; phylum Streptophyta; class Magnoliopsida; order Asterales; family Asteraceae; genus Glebionis; species Glebionis coronaria. Next base: position 41,507,290 of record CM046878.1, read on the forward strand.
AAATTCGGATCCCTAGAGAGTATCATCCATGAACTTCGCTTCAAAATCCAAGAACTTCACCGAGACTCAAACAAATCATCAAAACATCACCCGCAACCCAATCTTCCTCTTTAGTCTCCTAGAAAGAAGCCGAAATGAAGAGCTTAAAATTTCAACTCCAAAATTTAGAAACACAACATAAGCAAAAAAGAATTTCAACCCTTGTTGATGATCCTTGAAGATTACCATCCTCCCCTTTTGTATGAGTATCTTTTGACCCTCAACCGTTACCGCAATCTCACTACCAAACATCATCACCATCACTAAAGATGTGGGCATCAAAGCAAAGAAAGTTGAAATCCTCCAACAGCAATATGACAACCCATAAATTTCACATATATGTTATATGCTATAATTTAATGAAAGTGGAAAATCCATTAGAAATTTTTGCTTTTTATACCATTGCTTGCTAAGATAAACTGCTTCTCACAACCTAAACTGCCACTTCAACATATCCCTATATATTGGAAATACAATGTATATATATCAAGTCTAAAATTTAAAAGTAATTTAACAAGTACATTATGAATAAAAACATCTCAAATATAACTATGATGCCCTAATTTCCCTTGGAAACCCTAGAATCCCTTTAAATGAATTATAAACTCAAGAATGGTAAACTATAAATAGATAACACATATGAATAAGTCATTATGGATTATAAACAAATTCTAAACTATACATTAAAGACATAATAATGCCTGAGAATAGTAAGAACAAACCATACAAAGCTAAGTACAAGTGATTATACATAATAGTCTAGATCACCACCTTGAAACCTTTGGTAAACAATATTTTAAGCAATATAACTACTTAATATCTATGTAAAAATGTCAAATACAATATACTAAGTATAATATATCATATAAAGGAAAGGTAATTGATCACAAAATGCTAATATTCACTAATCCAAGGCTAATTACAAGTTAAGACCGAGTAACCAAGATTAGTATATAAAATCCGTTCTATAATAAGATAGAGTCTAATCTTTTGCCACTAATTATAAAACTCAACTATGTATCATATTAGTATTATACATTTACTCCAATATAAAGTACAAGTTAATAAAGCATAAGGTACAAGTTATCAAAGCATAGGATCTTAAGCTCCCATAATTATCCCTAGAATATGGTAAACCTATATAACCCCTTAAACTAAGAATGTAGAAACCATAGAAGTCATAAACATACTATATAAGCCTTAGAATAAGCATACATTAGGATATAAACCCTAATTATACATAGTCATTAGGACTAATGACCTAAAAACCCTTATATTATGAAATCTACATGGAATAACTACCTAGTATTTTAGGAAAAGTCTACAAACACCCATAGCACTTCACTAAGGTTATAAGATTATATTAAGACAATTTATAAGTACCCTAATGCACAAGGTACAAGATTTCAATGCATGACTTGTAAATTAGGTCAAAATAAGTATTTTCACCCTTTATACACGTTTACTTAGAATAACTTAATAAAACAAATGTAGGGAATTCATGAACACATTAAGGAAGATTTTAGATGTATAAATTGAGTTTAAATCAGTAGCTATTTGAAGGATAATCACTTTTACTAAGACTTAACCATAATTCATTAGAAACCCTAACCCGCCTAGGTTTTCATCCCATTTTCACATCAAACCTTTGTTAAACTTCAAACCAAAGACCCAAACTTCTTAATTACAATGTATATACCCTAACTAAACCCTAATACATCACTAATAGCATTCCTAAACCCTTAGTAACCAAAATTACAAAGTTATAAGTTACAAGCCCTAATTTGAAACCTGGTTTTATATTTTCCCTCCAAAACTCATTTTAAACTCTTTCCCTCCCATTACAAGTTTGAAATACAGATATTTTAAATGTCCTAGGATATTTTAGGATGTATACAAGAAGGTGGGTAAGCTCCTTGTGTGCAATACGTCATTGATCATATCCATATATTGCCGTGAGGTGTTTTTAGCTACAAAACCAAGATTGACAATAACCTAGCTCCTAAAAACGTGCATAGACCTTACCTAGGCACACATAATCACTAATTTATCCATCATACACGTTCATATCAAGAACTTGGAGCCTAAGTGTTGGAAACACCATAAATAGAGGCGTGTAGTCTTCATTACAACTCACACCCTGTTTTCTTTGTATCTCTTACCCATCCTCCATTTACACTTCTATAAACGTATTAGGACATCCCCAAGACCAGAAACCAGGTCTAAAAGGAAGCCATTGAAGCTCTTGAAGCTTTGATAGCAAGTAGTGTTCATAGGAAGCCATTAGGAGCCACTTTGGAGCATCCTAGGTAATTTCTATGTTAGCTATGCTTTGATCTTGTTATAATGATATATTATACTTTTTTATAATGCTAAAATTATGTTAGAAATATAATCTAAAAAGAATCAAGTCATTTGGTCATTTTAAATGAAAGTTATAAGTTAAAAATGTCTTAAAACCCTTGTTTTGTAATTTACATGAAATAATAAGCAAAAACCCATTTAAAAAGCTATAATTCTAAATAAATGTTGTTATTATGATTATAAACATGTTTTGAAGCTTTGTTTTAAAATCCTAGATCATTTGGTTTATTTTTGAGGTTGTTATGTGATTTTACAATTATAGGGACTAAAACTGTCATTTTTTAAACTATTTAACATTTTGGGCCAAAAGTGTCATTTTACGAAAGTTAAATATGTAAGAATAAATTTTGGAAATTTTGAGGCCCTAAGGTTAAATATTGAGGGTTTAAAATGCAAATACTAAAACTATATACTTAAGGGGTTAAAAGTGTAATTAAGCCAAAGTATAACCAAAAGGGCTAATTTTGCTAATTTTGAAACTAAAGAATATTAATTATAAAAATGAGGAAGTAATGAAAGTATCATGTTAGTAGGGATCTTTGTACAAATATGTTCCATCTCGATATTACGTTATGACTGAGTGGTTGGGTTCACGATTTAAAGTGTCCTCCCTCCTCAAACGTTCATAGAATGACATCTAAATATGATGGACCGAACAAAGGTACTAGAATTACAACCAAATATTAATAAAAGAATATATAAGTATATAACTAACACTTAAAAATATTGAACTAAAAGTCAAAGACTTGATACTATACACAATGTATTAATCCAGGTTTGTGTGAGATCAAGCTGTTGTTTATGAGACTAAGTTGTGGTTTGTATGATCAAGTTGTTTACCTGTGAATGAAATATATCTGATATAGCTCAGACTCTATGGATCCTAGGTGAGTTCATAGCCTCACTAGATCTAATTTATAAATTATTTGAAAACCCGTGAGGGGGATATATGTTAAACTGAAATACAAGTTTTTTTGGTATGCTTCTCAGATATGATTATTGACACTACGTTTACTGCTGCCTTTAAAAGTCCCTTTTTAATCATGACCGTTAATCATTTAATGAACGCAATATTGTGAATAGTACTATTTTGGGACTGACATCCCCTATCTGGGCAAGTCGCACTTGCTGGAATGCTGATGGCTCTGACCTAGGCTAAACGGATACACTTTATTTTGCTTATACAGGAGTTTGGCAGACTGCCTGCTTAAGGGCATATTGTTGGGTTCCGGTATGTCTAGTAGCGGTGCATGAGCTAATGAAATAATAATAAATTGTTTTATGTGAGCGAATAATAACGTAGCTCAAGAAAAAGGATCTTATATTTAAAATGATTTTAAACCTATGAATTCACTCAACATTGTGTTGATTTTAAGCATATATCTCAGGTTTAAAGATTTTTAGAATGGAGCAGCATGAGGGTGGTATAAAGAGGCACAAGATTGAAATTATTCTAGATTTTTTGGAACCTTATAATGTAAAACACTGATTTTTCAATGATATATAAAGAAAGATGATTTTGTTACTCTTTTGAGTTGTTTTCTATTATTATAACTTGTGAACTATGAAGTAATATCCCAGATCAATGTTCCGCTACGTAAAGGTAAAATGGGGGTGTTAGAGATTGGTACTCAGAGCCATGGTTATAGAGAACAAGAAGTAAAATCTTGACTATAACTACTTTTAAAATAATTTCAAGAAAGTCTTCCGTGCCAAAAGCCAATACTGCTACAAGTGTGATGTAAATGCCAATACTTGCTACTCTTCAGAACAATGTGTGAGGATACCATGTTTATGTGTAAGTATAAAGATTATACTTATAAGTAAGTAATATTATTTTTAATATATAATAAGAATTTATCAATGTCTCTAGAAATATGTATCCCTATCTTCCTCCTATTATCATCTTATCGGATTCTCAAGATGAGCATTCTAAAAGTACTCCTCATTATTCCCCAAAGTATATTTCCAATCTCCCAATGAATAACCCTAATGATACTTTTAAAAAATTCACCCAAAGATCATAAAATCCCAAAAACTGTTTTACTGAAGACCCCTATATGCAAGTTATACGAGCATATAATGAAGAAATAGATTTTACACCCCGACAACAAAATTTTCCATCACCTTACCCTATTAATGTACTCTCACCTATGTCAGAAAACTTACCCAAAAATATATATGAACAACAAATTAATGATATCCTACCCTATTTGGAAGAAGTTCCTCCCGAGCGTATTGAAGATCTTGAAGATAAAGTTTAAGGACTTAGGAAAGGCCGAAGAATTATACAACGAGATTTTGAGAAGCTAGAAGAAGATTTTTAAGAAATTAAAGCCAAGTTGCAGAGAAGACAGATGATACACGATGAGGAAATTGTTCAAGCTCGACTAAAGATTTTTAATCTAGAATTAGTCATCGAGGACATTCAAATTAGACATCGAGCCAACATACAAAGTCTTTTTGATGCCACCAAAGAACTTAAGAAAGAGAGATAAAGACATTAGACTAGAAATTGTATAATACTTTCAACTTTATGTCTTTTCTTTTATGTTAACTTCGAAGCTTGTCATGTAAGTATAAACAGACAAGTTGTTAATAAATAAAAGTTGTATTTCTCACCAAATTCTGTTATTTCCATACTTGTTTACGACAAATAAGATATCCCTATTTCTTGGTTTTCTAATAAATGATTATGAATGAAATTGTGTTAATTCTATAAAAGAATATACTTGATAAAGTAAATATTTTTATAATTTCTGTTATCTTCTATGATAATGATAATTATCAAGTTGAACATAACCCGCAAGTTTGAAGCAAGAATAAGGAAACTTCCCAAGTTTTCTAGAAATATTCTATTCTCGGCTTTTGTCCATCAAAAGATTCTTCTATAGGATATGTAAAAGAGAAGCTTGTTTTATAAGACGAGTTTTTACATTTTCCGTTATATTCCTCCATTCCATATCATGGGAAAAAAATTATGTTACGATTATGCATGAGTCATATCTTTATAAATCCGTGGTAAACTTTGAAATCCTATTTCATAGTTGGATTTATTATTTTCGGATATGAATGATAATCAACATAGTAAGATTCCTATATAAGCCTAAAAGATATACCTTGTGTTCAATAAGCATGTATATGTATTCATATACATATGTGACAAATGTTTTATGATATAAGTATAACTTGGATTCTGAATTATTTTCTATTCTTTCCCTTCATTCTAAAACCATAAAAGTAATTGACAAAGGAATTGTCAAGCATAAAAAAGGCACCTAAGATCGGGGGGTCGGGGATGATCAAAGAACATGGTAGACATGATGTTGTTCAAGTGAGAGAAAGTTAGAGAGAGGTGAATGAATGTTATGTGTTTTATTTCAAGTGAAATGAAAACAAGAAAAAATGAACAAACTTCCACACCCCCATGGAGAGTCATGGGGGTATTTATAGGCCTAACATGACTAAACTATACATACTTTACACATTAAGTCCCTGCGTGTAGCAAAGTATATAAATCTAGTCCAACTCACGTGAAAGGCGCCAGCTTACCAAAAGGTAAGTCTAACAATCTCCCTCCAAGATGGTGACTCACGTGAGTTGGTTACAATGATTCCTACAAGCAAAAATAAAGAAAAATGATAAGCTTGAATTCCAGCATTCCTTGAGACAGTCTTCAACGACCTTCATCTTCTTGAATACTCCAGCTCTATTTCTTCAGCATTGTAGAATCTAGTTGAGTTTTACTCCCTCCCAACTAGAAGGCCTTTCATAAAACAAGCAGTAAAGACTGATCCCTCCCAAAAAGATCATACAGAGGACATCTGTGGGAGGTGATAACGTCATCAACATTTTCTCACAAATTGAAGCAATCCCAGTATTGATTCTATGATAGATTACCAGAAGTACACACTCTATCCCGAATATGAAGTCAAACTGTAGCACCAGAGTCAATTAAGTCCCGGAAATGCACATTTCTCCTGACAGGACAATGATGATAAAAAGTTGCCACATCAAAGTCAATTAAGTCCTGAATGTAGTCAACTTATCCCTCCTATAGAAACAGTAACACCAAAGTCAAGTGACCCTGTATGTACACATTTCTCCCTCCAGGATGATACCTATTAAGGGAATCATCCTTCATGTGTGTACGTGGTATGTCAACTGGAACCGCTTACTTAGCAACCAATACTATGTGAGAAGATGTCAACAGTATCTCTCTAAACAAAGTTCTCTCAAGATCACCCCGAACCGAATCCCCTTATCAATTCTGTTGGCTATTTATAGTGACCACTGATGAAGATAACCCGATAGTCCAAACTTGAAACTGAAGTAGAACTCCCCAAACTTGAACTTAAGCTTGCACTATAGTAGATTGAAGAGCGATGCAGAGAAGTCTTAAACGTACCCCATACCAAAAGACGGTATAAAAAAGGTACAACTTCTCTAAAGTACCCTATACCAAAACAGGCGGTATATGAAAAGGTACTACATCTCTTGAAGAAATCCACAACTGCAAGTGCGTGTGACACTGAGAACCGCAACGAAGCTCCCAAAAAATGATAGTTATCCATGTCGTCGTCCATCCTCCCCTTGACAATGGAAACTAGATACTTCAAGTCTTATTCATAACCGTATATGCTCGAGCAAGTTATCTTATAAAGTCGTAAGTACTCCTTTAAAGATAAAATAAGGACGCCTCTGAAAAATCTCACTTCAACCTCAAATAAGTAGCATCGAATCATCTTCGTAATCACATAAACCGTAATAGCCGTTAGGAATGTAGGTGAATTTTTGATAAGGATCGTTTTAGTGTATTGTACCGTGTTTGTTGTGTTTGTTGTGTTTGTTGTTCGTGAAGAAGTGTTATGAGCGAAAACGGATACCCGGCCAGAATTTCACTGTTTAAACGGCCCGCCAAAGTAGTAAAATCCGTCACATGAGCATTTGACACGACAAAATATTTACCACTTGGTTCTTACGAAATACCCGGCTCAGTCCAATTAATCAAACCTGATTAATTTTGCACTATTCAGATATTTAGTCGGTCATCCCAAATTAAATTGCAAAAATAATCGGCCCACTAGATGCCTTCGATAAATGTAGTGATCGGCCCGTCAACATGTATTTGGATCATCAACATATCCGAATATTTGCAGCCCATTTGCAAATAACGAAATATCCAAAAATTATGCCCCATATTTTTGTTGACACACAAAAAAATGAGTGGCAACCATAGATAACCCATATTGACGTTATCGTTGAAAAACTACATGGCCCACAACAGAGATAAACCATGCTAACAATAATACATGGTCATATTCAGCTTTTGAATTTAGAACCCCATAGACCACGTGTAGTCCAAAACAAAACCTGGCCCGCTAGCACACTTGAGAAGCACCTAATAAAAATCATATCGAAACCTAATCACATCATTTAGCTTACACCGCCCCCATCAACTCATCCTCTAAATCTGACGATACAACCAAAGCAACTTCACTCCATTCACAACCTCCTCTTTCAAAACTCCATCTCAATAGCTCCCATCTTAAACACTCTCTCCCAAAACTCAATTAGACACAACTCATCTTCTACCTCATCATAAGAATACCATCTCATAGAAATCATCGCCATAACACATACACCAATAACCCCCGAAATAAATTACACCATCATACGATTGTCATCTTAGGCCGAATCCCATACATGCAGTGAATGACACGGCCACAAGATCAATTTGATTGATCTCAGGTAGGTTTATATGAGCATGAGTCGATTTGATATGGTCACAGATGGGAATTGTTAACCGTAAAAATCTTTTTATAGATTAAAAAAAACGTTTAACAAGAAAAAAAACTGAGAGCATGATTGTGAGTGAAAACGAGTCTAGACGTGATGGATTTTTAAAAGAATAGAGTCGTTTAAGATTGGTTAGGATTGGTTTTGAAGTGCAAATTGGTTTAAGATTGGTTTAGTCTGTGTTGAAGAGTGATTTAAACAATGGTTGAGTCTGGGATTAGATCCTGATTGGTTTTGACTGTTAAGATGGTAGATTTGTTAAAAGTGTTGCGTGATAGATATAAACTGATGGATTTAGAAAAAATATTGAGTCTAAATCTGATATTTTAAATTAATTGATTTAAACTCCCATCGCAATGAATAAATGAGACCATCGTAATCTTTTAATTTTTAGTCCATCGCAATGTCAAACTTCATCCATCGCAATATTTCACTATCTGTCCATCGCAATGAGACTTCATCCATCGCAATATCATTGGAAAAATTTGGGCAGCATGACGACTTAAACTTCCATTTCGATGAATCAGGCCATCCATCGCAATGAGGACAGCCTAACCCATCGGAATGTAAAAAAAAAACCCCATCGTAATAAATCCGAAAAAGAAGCCGTCGCATTGTGAAAGCATCGTAATATCCCATCTGGACAATAGCCATCGCAATATGGTTTTGACTCATACTTTGGTGTCCCCGAAAAAATGTTCTGGACCATGTGCTTTTGTCTTTTACCCAAAAGGCAAAACAGATCAAGTGAATGATAAGAAAAACAAAAACTATGATACAACGAGAATACCCAAAATATTGGACAAAGAGATTTACACACGAGACTTGAACAAATTAGGACAAGAAATTTGTAGCCTTAACGGGAATCAAAAATTATGATAATAACAGGACATGTTAAAATCAGATAAAGAAATGAATCCAAAAAGCACAAACCGCTAATCTGAAAACCCCACACGAATCTGAATACGCAACACAAACACACGGATACAAGACACCCCCGGTTAGCTCTGATACCAATTATCAAGCATCAAAAAGGCACCTAAGATCAGGGGGTCGGGGATGATCAAAGAACATGGTAGACATGATGTTGTTCAAGTGAGAGAAAGTTAGAGAGAGGTGAATGAATGTTATGTGTTTTATTTCAAGTGAAATGAAAACAAGAAAAAATGAACAAACTTCCACACCCCCATGGAGAGTCATGGGGGTATTTATAGGCCTAACATGACTAAACTATACATACTTTACACATTAAGTCCCTGCGTGTAGCAAAGTATATAAATCTAGTCCAACTCACGTGAAAGGCGCCAGCTTACCAAAAAGTAAGTCTAACAATCTCCCTCCAAGATGGTGACTCACGTGAGTTGGTTACAATGATTCCTACAAGCAAAAATAAAGAAAAATGATAAGCTTGAATTCCAGCATTCCTTGAGACAGTCTTCAATGACCTTCATCTTCTTGAATACTCCAGCTCTATTTCTTCAGCATTGTAGAATCTAGTTGAGTTTTACTCCCTCCCAACTATAAGGCCTTTCATAAAACAAGCAGTAAAGACTGCTCTCTCCTAAACAGATCATACAGAGGACATCTATGGGAGGTGATAACGTCATCAACATTTTCTCACAAATTGAAGCAATCCCAGTCTTGATTCTATGATAGATTATCAGAAGTACACACTCTATCCCGAATATGAAGTCAACCTGTAGCACCAGAGTCAATTAAGTCCCGGAAATGCACATTTCTCCTGACAGGACAATGATGATAAAAAGTTGCCACATCAAAGTCAATTAAGTCCCGAATGTAGTCAACTTATCCCTCTATGTAGAAACAGTAACACCAAACTCAAGTGACCCCGCATGTACACATTTCTCCCTCCAGGATGATACCTATTAAAGGAATCATCCTTCATGTGTGTACGTGGTATGTCAACTGGAACCGCTTACTTAGCAACCAATACTATGTGAGAAGATGTCAACAGTATCTCTCTAAACAAAATTCTCTCAAGATCACCCCGAACCGAATCCCCTTATCAATTATGTTGGCTATTTATAGTGACCACTGATGAAGATAACCCGATAGTCCAAACTTGAAACTGAAGTAGAACTCCCCAAACTTGAACTTAAGCTTGCACTATAGTAGAATGAAGAGTGATGCAGATAAGTCTTAAACGTACCCCATACCAAAAGACGGTATAAAAAAGGTACAACTTCTCTAAAGTACCCTATACCAAAACATGCGGTATATGAAAAGGTACTACATCTCTTGAAGAAATCCACAACTGCAAGTGCGTGTGACACTGAGAACCGCAACGAAGCTCCCAAAAAATGATAGTTATCCATGTCGTCGTCCATCCTCCCCTTGACAATGGAAACTAGATACTTCAAGTCTTATTCATAACCGTATATGCTCGAGCAAGTTATCTTATAAAGTCGTAAGTACTCCTTTAAAGATAAAATAAGGACGCCTTTGAAAAATCTCACTTCAACCTCAAATAAGTAGCATCGAATCATCTTCGTAATCACATAAACCGTAATAGCCGTTAGGAATGTAGGTGAATTTTTGATAAGGATCGTTTTAGTGTATTGTACCGTGTTTGTTGTGTTTGTTGATCGTGAAGAAGTGTTATGAGCGAAAACGGATACCCGGCCAGAATTTCACTGTTTAAACGGCCCGCCAAAGTAGTAAAATCCGTCACATGAGCATTTGACACGACAAAATATTTACCACTTGGTTCTTACAAAATACCCGGCTCAATCCAATTAATCAAACCTGATTAATTTTGCACTATTCAGATATTTATTCGGTCATCCTGAATTAAATTGCAAAAATAACCGGCCCACTAGATGCCTTCGATAAATGTAGTGATCGGCCCGTCAACATGTATTTGGATCATCAACATATCCGAATATTTGCAGCCCATTTGCAAATAACGAAATATCCAAAAATTCTGCCCCATATTTTTGTTGACACACAAAAAAAATGAGTGGCAACCATAGATAACCCATATTGACGTTATCGTTGAAAAACTACATGGCCCACAACAGAGATAAACCATGCTAACAATAATACATGGTCATATTCAGCTTTTGAATTTAGAACCCCATAGACCACGTGTAGTCCAAAACAAAACCTGGCCCACTAGCACACTTGAGAAGCACCTAATAAAAATCATATCGAAACCTAATCACATCATTTAGCTTACACCACCCCCATCAACTCATCCTCTAAATCTGACGATACAACCAAAGCAACTTCACTCCATTCACAACCTCCTCTTTCAAAACTCCATCTCAATAGCTCCCATCTTAAACACTCTCTCCCAAAACTCAATTAGACATAACTCATCTTCTACCCCATCATAAGAATACCATCTCATAGAAATCATCGCCATAACACATACACCAATAACCCCCGAAATAAATTACACCATCATACGATTGTCATCTTAGGCCGAATCCCATACATGCAGTGAATGACACGGCCACAAGATCAATTTGTTTGATCTCAGGTAGGTTTATATGAGCATGAGTCGATTTGATATGGTCACAGATGGGAATTGTTAACCGTAAAAATCTTTTTATAGATTAAAAAAAAACGTTTAACAAGAAAAAAAACTGAGAGCATGATTGTGAGTGAAAACGAGTCTAGACGTGATGGATTTTTAAAAGAATAGAGTCGGTTAAGATTGGTTAGGATTGGTTAGGATTGGTTTTGAAGTACAAATTGGTTTAAGATTGGTTTAGTCTGTGTTGAAGAGTGATTTAAACAATGGTTGAGTCTGGGATTAGATCCTGATTGGTTTTGACTGTTAAGATGGTAGATTTGTTAAAAGTGTTGCGTGATAGATATAAACTGATGGATTTAGAAAAAATATTGAGTCTAAATCTGATATTTTAAATTAATTGATTTAAACTCCCATCGCAATGAATAAATGAGACCATCGTAATCTTTTAATTTTCAGTCCATCGCAATGTCAAACTTCATCCATCGCAATATTTCACTATATGTCCATCGCAATGAGACTTCATCCATCGCAATATCATTGGAAAAATTTGGGCAGCATGACGACTTAAACTTCCATTTCGATGAATCAGGCCATCCATCGCAATGAGGACAGCCTAACCCATCGGAATGTAAAAAAAAACCCATCGGAATAAATCTGAAAAAGAAGCCGTCGCAATGTGAAAGCATCGTAATATCCCATCTGGACAATAGCCATCGCAATATGGTTTTGACTCATACTTTGGTGTCCCCGAAAAAATGTTCTAGACCATGTGCTTTTGTCTTTTACCCAAAAGGCAAAACAGATCAAGTGAATGATAAGAAAAACAAAAACTATGATACAACGAGAATACCCAAAATATTGGACAAAGAGATTTACACACGAGACTTGAACAGATTAGGACAAGAAATTTGTAGCCTTAACGGAATCAAAAATTATGATAATAACAGGACATGTTAAAATCAGATAAAGAAATGAATCCAAAAAGCACAAACCGCTAATCTGAAAACCCCACACGAATCTGAATACGCAACACAAACACACGGATACAAGACACCCCCGGTTAGCTCTGATACCAATTGTCAAGCATCAAAAAGGCACCTAAGATCGGGGGGGTCGGGGATGATCAAAGAACATGGTAGACATGATGTTGTTCAAGTGAGAGAAAGTTAGAGAGAGGTGAATGAATGTTATGTGTTTTATTTCAAGTGAAATGAAAACAAGAAAAAATGAACAAACTTCCACACCCCCATGGAGAGTCATGGGGGTATTTATAGGCCTAACATGACTAAACTATACATACTTTACACATTAAGTCCCTGCGTGTAGCAAAGTATATAAATCTAGTCCAACTCACGTAAAAGGCGCCAGCTTACCAAAAAGTAAGTCTAACAATCTCCCTCCAAGATGGTGACTCACGTGAGTTGGTTACAATGATTCCTACAAGTAAAAATAAAGAAAAATGATAAGCTTGAATTCCAGCATTCCTTGAGACAGTCTTCAACGACCTTCATCTTCTTGAATACTCCAACTCTATTTCTTCAGCATTGTAGAATCTAGTTGAGTTTTACTCCCTCCCAACTAGAAGGCCTTTCATAAAACAAGCAGTAAAGACTGCTCCCTCCCAAACAGATCATACAGAGGACATCTGTGGGAGGTGATAACGTCATCAACATTTTCTCACAAATTGAAGCAATCCCAGTCTTGATTCTATGATAGATTATCAGAAGTACACACTCTATCCCGAATATGAAGTAAACCTGTAGCACTAGAGTCAATTAAGTCCCGGAAATGCACATTTCTCCTGACAGGACAATGATGATGAAAAGTTGCCACATCAAAGTCAATTAAGTCCCGAATGTAGTCAACTTATCCCTCTATGTAGAAACAGTAACACCAAAGTCAAGTGACCCCGCATGTACACATTTCTCCCTCCAGGATGATACCTATTAAGGGAATCATCCTTCATGTGTGTACGTGGTATGTCAACTGGAACCGCTTACTTAGCAACCAATACTATGTGAGAAGATGTCAACAGTATCTCTCTAAACAAAATTCTCTCAAGATCACCCCGAACCGAATCCCCTTATCAATTCTGTTGGCTATTTATAGTGACCACTGATGAAGATAACCCGATAGTCTAAACTTGAAACTGAAGTAGAACTCCCCAAACTTGAACTTAAGCTTGCACTATAGTAGAATGAAGAGCGATGCAGAGAAGTCTTAAACGTACCCCATACCAAAAGACGGTATAAAAAAGGTACAACTTCTCTAAAGTACCCTATACCAAAACATGCGGTATATGAAAAGGTACTACATCTCTTGAATAAATCCACAACTGCAAGTGCGTGTGACACTGAGAACCGCAACGAAGCTCCCAAAAAATGATAGTTATCCATGTCGTCGTCCATCCTCCCCTTGACAATGGAAACTAGATACTTCAAGTCTTATTCATAACCGTATATGCTCGAGCAAGTTATCTTATAAAGTCGTAAGTACTCCTTTAAAGATAAAATAAGGACGCCTCTGAAAAATCTCACTTCAACCTCAAATAAGTAGCATCGAATCATCTTCGTAATCACATAAACCGTAATAGCCGTTAGGAATGTAGGTGAATTTTTGATAAGGATCGTTTTAGTGTATTGTACCGTGTTTGTTGTGTTTGTTGTTCGTGAAGAAGTGTTATGAGCGAAAACGGATACCCGGCCAGAATTTCACTGTTTAAACGGCCCGCCAAAGTAGTAAAATCCGTCACATGAGCATTTGACACGACAAAATATTTACCACTTGGTTCTTACAAAATACCCGGCTCAATCCAATTAATCAAACCTGATTAATTTTGCACTATTCAAATATTTATTCGGTCATCCCGAATTAAATTGCAAAAATAATCGGCCCACTAGATGCCTTCGATAAATGTAGTGATCGGCCCGTCAACATGTATTTGGATCATCAACATATCCGAATATTTGCAGCCCATTTGCAAATAACGAAATATCCAAAAATTCTGCCCCATATTTTTGTTGACACACAAAAAAAATGAGTGGCAACCATAGATAACCCATATTGACGTTATCGTTGAAAAACTACATGGCCCACAACAGAGATAAACCATGCTAACAATAATACATGGTCATATTCATCTTTTGAATTTAGAACCCTATAGACCACGTGTAGTCCAAAACAAAACCTGGCCCACTAGCACACTTGAGAAGCACCTAATAAAAATCATATCGAAACCTAATCACATCATTTAGCTTACACCGCCCCATCAACTCATCCTCTAAATCTGACGATACAACCAAAGCAACTTCACTCCATTCACAACCTCCTCTTTCAAAACTCCATCTCAACAGCTCCCATCTTAAACACTCTCTCCCAAATCTCAATTAGACACAACTCATCTTCTACCCCATCATAAGAATACCATCTCATAGAAATCATCGCCATAACACATACACCAATAACCCCCGAAATAAATTACACCATCATACGATTGTCATCTTGGGTCGAATCCCATACATGCAGTGACTGACACGGCCACAAGATCAATTTGATTGATCTCAGGTAGGTTTATATGAGCATGAGTCGATTTGATATGGTCACAGATGGGAATTGTTAACCGTATAAATCTTTTTATAGATTAAAAAAAACGTTTAACAAGAAAAAAAAACTGAGAGCATGATTGTGAGTGAAAACGAGTCTAGACGTGATGGATTTTTAAAAGAATAGAGTCGGTTAAGATTGGTTAGGATTGGTTAGGATTGGTTTTGAAGTGCAAATTGGTTTAAGATTGGTTTAGTCTGTGTTGAAGAGTGATTTAAACAGTGGTTGAGTCTGGGATTAGATCCTGATTGGTTTTGACTATTAAGATGGTGGATTTTTAAAAGTGTTGCGTGATAGATATAAACTGATGGATTTAGAAAAAATATTGAGTCTAAATCTGATATTTTAAATTAATTGATTTAAACTCCCATCGCAATGAATAAATGAGACCATCGTAATCTTTTAATTTTTCAGTCCATCGCAATGTCAAACTTCATCCATCGCAATATTTCACTATCTGTCCATCGTAATGAGACTTCATCCATCGCAATATCATTGGAAAATTTTGGGCAGCATGACGACTTAAACTTCCATTTCGATGAATCAGGCCATCCATCGCAATGAGGACAGCCCAACCCATCGGAATGTAAAAAAAACCCCATCGGAATAAATCCGAAAAAGAAGCCGTCGCAATGTGAAAGCATCGTATTATCCCATCTGGACAATAGCCATCGCAATATGGTTTTGACTCATACTTTGGTGTCCCCGAAAAAATGTTCTGGACCATGTGCTTTTGACTTTTACCCAAAAGGCAAAACAGATCAAGTGAATGATAAGAAAAACAAAAACTATGATACAACGAGAATACCCAAAATATTGGACAAAGAGATTTACACACGAGACTTGAACAGATTAGGACAAGAAATTTGTAGCCTTAACGGAATCAAAAATTATGATAATTACAGGACATGTTAAAATCTGATAAAGAAATGAATCCAAAAAGCACAAACCGCTAATCTGAAAACCCCACACGAATCTGAATACGCAACACAAACACACGGATACAAGACACCCCCGGTTAGCTCTGATACCAATTGTCAAGCATCAAAAAGGCACCTAAGATCGGGGGGTCGGGGATGATCAAAGAACATGGTAGACATGATGTTGTTCAAGTGAGAGAAAGTTAGAGAGAGGTGAATGAATGTTATGTGTTTTATTTCAAGTGAAATGAAAACAAGAAAAAATGAACAAACTTCCACACCCCCATGGAGAGTCATGGGGGTATTTATAGGCCTAACATGACTAAACTATACATACTTTACACATTAAGTCCCTGCGTGTAGCAAAGTATATAAATCTAGTCCAACTCACGTGAAAGGCGCCAGCTTACCAAAAAGTAAGTCTAACAGGAATAACGATGATGTGACTGCAATCCTTCAATTACAAATTGTCAATGAGAAGTAATATTCGAAAGAAGATTCTATGACTAATTAGTTTTTGATATCCAATGAAAAAAGATGCTATTAGTAACACCCGTTGGATTGAAAGAGCCAATTTATTTTCCTATCATATTGGAAATTTATGAAGTGAAATTTTCTATAAGAAGATAGCACTTCGTTAAGTATCTTGGTAATTCTTTATGCTCACCCCGTTGAGATAAAAGAAGTACATAAGGTCGCTTGATTAAATTTCAAATATTTCTTAGAAAGATGATCAAAAAGATGAAAGAAGAACTCTACTATATAATGATAAAAGGAATTAACCTCGAGACATACCTGAGGGAATTTCAAGAGTTAGTAAGTTTAGATCCTATTCTAAAGAATGAGAAAAACTTTCATCAGAAGATTTTATCATGGAATATTGTAATGGAATTTTCATTTGAAATTCTATTAAGAAGACTTCATCAGAAGATTTTGTTATAAAAATTTATTAAGGAATTTTATCAAATATTTTAAAGAAAGATTACCACTTCCAAAATCCCAATATATTATAAAAAGTCATTCACCTCTACCCAAAGAGTTGATGAACAAGGTAATTAAGCACAATCCTATGCAAAAAATCAGAAAAATCTTAAGCGTAAATTCAGCAATGAGAGAACGTCCGTAAAATCCAAGTAAACTAAAATCCAACCTACGGTGAATATGATGGAAATTATATTCGGTGTAATAAATGCACTCTGCATCACACAGAACTTTGCACCATCCGGTGTCAGATTTTCAACATAGTAGGTCGTTGGATTGTGAATTCTAAAAGCAAGTGGCCTTATAAGCTATATGTTCAATAGAATTATCATGTATCTTATATACATGTTGAAAGGAATAAAATATCGTCTTCTATTTTAACGTCATTCGTCTCTAGAAAACCGTATTCTTAGATATTATATGCAAAACGTCTTACATACGCTAACGTAAGAAGGAAATATAAGGATATAATAAATACAAGAATATTAGTCTATATTCGTGTTATGACGGAAATTTCTAATTTAATGATTTACATCTTATTTATTTGATTGAATTAGGACGCTTCTTCAGTCAAATGAATAAATTTAAATCACCAAATCTATGATTTCTTCCTTGCATAAAGTTGGACGCATCTTTATGTTAGTAAGAATTAATAAATGGACTTAATAATATTCGATATAAGACAAGTATAGACCTAATGAAACGTTAAAATACTAAGTAAGATATTACGTATATTACTGTGTATAATATATTGGAAAGATACGTCAACACTCGCCTAAAATCTGGAACTTATAAATACCTAGAAGTTGAAATTGAACTCGAAGAAACTCTAAAATCCTTATATTATTAAGTCATCCGACTTACTAGTTCAACCTGAATTTCCTCCATGAAAATAAGAAAGAAAAACAAGGATTTTGTAGACATGATGTCATCTGTATCATTGTCGATTATTTTAGAACTATAAGATTTATTTAGGAAATTGATAATATTGAAAAATTTGACAGGGTTATATGAGATAATCTATTGACATAAAGTATCAATATCTATTTACTAAGGATGTTTTCTCTATCAATTACCCAAATTGATTTTGAAGAATGCAATAATCAATTCAAAATTTCAATTTGAGCAGTGACATATTGACTTGAGTTTCCCAAAGAACTCGGTAATAATCACAATCCTTTTCATATTTTTTCTAAGGAAGATTAAAGTGATTAAATGATATGTTTTTTATATTACGTTTGGTGATAAACTAAATTAATATGAGGTAATAATATGACTTTTATCACTAAAATATATTTCATATATAACCCTTTTGATGAAAATAGAAGAGATTTATTTGAAACTAAATATCAGCTGTAGAGCTATTTTCTTGATATGTGAATAAAAATCTAAGTAAAAATTTGAACCCCTATGAGCTATGTTTGCCCTTAATATGTTATGTTACTATTATAATCCCAGGACCCGATTTATTTAAGGGGGAGAGACTATGACAACCCATAAATTTCACATATATGTTATATGCTATAATTTAATGAAACTGGAAAATCCATTATAAATTTCTTCTTTTTATACTATTACTTGGTAAGATAAACTGCTTCTCACAACCTGAACTGTCTCTTCAACATATCCCTATATGTTGGAAATGTAATGTATATATATCAAGTCTAAGATCTAAAAGTAATTTAACAAGTACATTATGAAAAAAACATCTCAAATATAACTATGATGCCCTAATTTCCCTTGGAAACCCTCGAATCCCTTTAAATGAATTATAAACTCAAGAATGGTAAACTATGAATAGATAACACATATGAATAAGTCGTTATGGATTATAAACAATTTATAAAATATACATTAAAGACATAATAATGCCTAATAATAGTAAGAACAAACCATACAAAGCTAAGTACAAGTAATTATACATAATAGTCTAGATCACCACCTAAAAACCTTTGGTAAATAATGTTTCAAGCAATGTAACTACTTAATATCTATGTACAAATGTCAGATACATTATACTAAGTATAATATATCATATAAAGGAAAGGTAATTGATCACAAAATGCTAATATTCACTAATCCAAGGCTAATTACAAGTTCAGACCTAGTAACTAAGATTAGAATATAAAATCTATTCTATAAAAAATTAGAGTCTAATCTTTTACCACTAATTATAAAACTCAATTGTGTATCATATTAATATTATAAATTTACTCCAATATAAAGTACAAGTTAATAAAGCATAAGGTACAAGTTATCAAAGCATAGGATCTTAAGCTCCAATAATTATCCCTAGAATATGGTAAACCTATATAAACCCTTAAACCAAGAATGTAGAAAGCATAGAATTCATAAACATACTATATAAGCCCTAGAATAAGCATACATTAGGATATAAACCCTAATTACCCAAGACACAAAGTCATTAGGACTAATGACCTAGAACCCTTATAATAAGAAATCTACATGGAATCACTACCTAGTGTTTTAGGACAAGTCTACAAACACCCATTGCACTTAATTAAGGTTATAAGATTATAGTAAGACAATGTACAAGTACCCTAATGCACAAGGTACAAGATTTCAATGCACAACTTGTAAATTAGGTCAAAATAAGTATTTTCATCCTTTAGACATGTTTACTTAGAATAACTTAATAAAACCAATGTAGGGAATTCATGAACACATTAAGGACAATGTAAGGATGTATAAATTGAGTTTAAATCAGTAGCTAATTGAAGGATAATCACTTTTACTAAGACTTAACCATAAATCATTAGAAACCCTAACCCGCCTAAGTTTTCTTCCCATTTTCACATCAAACCATTGATAAACATTCAAACTAAAGACCCAAACTTCTTAATTATAATGTATTAGAGGTGGCAATTTTTGACCCATGGTTATCTTTTGGGTCAACATGGTTAATTTGAAAAAGAAAGGGGTCTAGTTGGGTTTCCCTTAATATTTTAGACGGGTATAGATGAGTCAAACAAGCTCCTTTTTAAAATTATAAATGGGTCTACTTGGATCACCTCATATGTCAAATGGGTATAGATGGGTTTCCTTTAATATTTCAAATGGGTCTAGATGGGTCACCCAATAGGTTTAATGATATCAGAAGAGTTTTTTTTTCCATTTTTTTCACTAGCTTGTCAAGTTTTCACACACTTGTTAATTTTTTACGTCTTCACCGTATTTTTATGTTTTCATCATAAATTTTACGTTTTAGTCAGAAATTTTACGTTTCCATAAAAAATTCTACGTTTTCGTCAGTAAATTTACGTTTTCGTCAGGAATTTTACGTTTTCGTCAGTAAATTTACGTTTTTCTCAGAAATTTTACGTTTTCGTCAGAAACTTTACTTTTTTGTCAGAAATTTTACGGTTTCCTCAGAAATTTTACAATTTCGTCAGAAATTTAACGTTTTCGTTAGTAAATTTTACGTTTTCATCAGTAAATTTTACGTTTTCGTCAGTAATTTTACGTTTTCATTAGAAATTTTACGTTTTCTTCAGAAATTTTACGTTTTCGTCAATAAATTTACGTTTTTATTAGGAATTTTATGTTTTTGTCAGGAATTTTACGTTTTCATCAGAAATTATACGTTTTCGTCAGTAAATTTATGTTTTTCTCATAAATTTTACGTTTTCGTCAGAAATTTTACTTTTTCGTCAGAAATTTTACGTTTTCGTAAGAAATTATACGTTTTCGTCAGTAAATTTTACGTTTTCGTCAGAAATTTTACGCTTTCGTCAGAAATTTTACGTTTTCATCAGTAATTTTACATTTTCGTCAGAAATCTTACGTTTTCTTCCGAAATTTTACGTTTTCGTCAGAAATTTTATGTTTTCGTCAGAAATTTTACGTTTTCGTCAGTAAATTGACGTTTTCGTAAGTAAGTTTATGTTTTCGTCAGAAATTTTAGGTTTTCGTCAGAAATTTTAGGTTTTTCTTAGAAAATTTACGGTTTCGTCAGTAAATTTACGTTTTTGTCAGAAAATTTACATTTTCGACAGAAATTTTACGTTTTCGTCCGAAGTTCTACGTTTTCATCAGTATATTTTACGTTTTCGTCAGAAATTTTACGTTTTCATCAATAATTTTACGTTTTTGTCAGAAATTTTACGTTTTCCTCAGAAATTTTACGTTTTCGTCAGTAAATTTACGTTTTTGTCAGTAAATTTACGTTTTCCTCAGAAATTTTAATTTTCCGTCAGAAATTTTACGTTTTCGTTAAAATTTTTACGTTTTCATTAGTAATTTTACGTTTTCGTCAGTAATTTTGCGTTTTTATCAGAAATTTTACGTTTTCATCCGTATTTTTACGCTTTCTTCATAAATTCTACGTTTTTGTCAGAAGTTCTACGTTTTCGTCAATAAATTTTACGTTTTCGTCTGAAATTTTACGTTTTCATCAGTAATTTTACGTTTTCGTCAGAAATTTTACGTTTTCTTTAGAAATTTTACGTTTTCGTAAGTAAATTTACGTTTTCGTCAGAAATTTTACGTTTTCTTCATAAATTCTACGTTTTCGTCAGTAAATTTTATGTTTTCGTCAGAAATTTTACGTTTTCATCAGTAATTTTACGTTTTCGTCAAAAATTTTACATTCTCTTCAGCAATTTTACTTTTTTGTTTTCGTCAGAAATTTTACGTTTTCGTCAGTAAATTTATGTTTTCGTTATAAATTTACGTTTTCGTCAAAATTTTTATGTTTTCGTCAGAAATTTTACGTTTTTATGTAATTTACTGACGAAAACGTAAAACTTCTGAAGAAAACGTAAATTTTTTTATGAAAACGTAAAATTTCTAATAAACGTAAAAATACGGCTGAAAAATAAAATTTTTGACGAAAACGTAATTTTACTGACGAAAACGTAAAATTTCTGACGAAAACGTAAAATTTCTGACGAAAACGTAAATTGTCTGACGAAAACGTATAAATAAGGATGAAAACGTAAAATTTCGGACGAAAACTTAAATTTTCTAACGAAAACGTAAAAATACGTATGAAAACATAAATTTATTGACGAAAACGTAAAATTTCTGATGAAAACCTAAAACTTCTGACGAAAACGTAAAATTTTTGATGTAAACGTAAAATTTCTGACGAAAACGTAAATTTACTGACGAAAACGTAAAATTTCTGAGGAAAGCGTAAAATTCCTGACGAAAATGTAAAATTACTGATGAAAACGTTTTGCCACCTCTACAATGTATATACCCTAACTAAACTCTAATCAATCACTAATCACATTCCTAAACCCTTAATCACCAAAATTACAAAGTTACAAGTTACAAGCCATAATTTGAAACCCGGTTTTGTATTTTCCCTCCAAAACTCATTTTAAACTCTTTTTCTCTCATTCCAAGTTTGAAATCCAAATATTTTAAGTATCCTAGGATTTTTTTGAATGTCTACAAGCAGGTGGGTAAGCTCTTTGTGTGCTACACATCATTGATCATATCCATATATTGCCGTGAGGTGTTTTTAGCCACAAAACCAAGATTGACATGAACCTAGCTCCTACAAACGTGCATAGACCTTCCCTAGGCACCCTTAGTCACTAATTTATCCATCATACACGTTCATAGCAAGAATTTGGATCCTAAGTGTTGGAAACACTATAAATAGAGGTGTATAGTTTTCATTATAACTCGCACCCTGTTTTCTTTGTATCTCCTACCCATTCTCCATTTCCACTTCAATAAACGTATTAGAACATCCCTAAGACCAGAAACCAAGTCTAGAAGGAAGCCATTGAAGCTTTGATAGCAAGTAGTGTTCATAGGAAGCCATTAGGAGCCACTTTGGAGCATCCTAGGTAATTTCTATGTTAGCTATGCTTTGATCTTGTTATAATGATATATTAGACTTTTTACAATGCTAAAATTATGCTAGAAATATAATCTAAAAAGAATTAAGTCATTTGGTCATTTTAAATAAAAGTTATAAGTTAAAGATGTCTTAAAACCCTAGTTTTGTAATTTATATGAAATAATAAGCAAAAACCCATTTCAAAAGCTATAATTCTGAAGAAAGGTTTTTATTATGGTTATAAACAAGTTTTGAAACTTTGTTTTAAAATTCTAGATCATTTGGTCCATTTTTGAGGTTGTTATGTGATTTTTACAATTATAGGGACTAAAACTGTCATTTTTGAAACTATTTAACATTTTGGGCCAAAAGTATCATTTTAAGAAAATTAATTATGTAAGAATAAATGTTGGAAATTTTGAGGCCTTGAGGTTAAATATCGAGGGTTTAAAATGCAAATACTAAAACTATATACTTAAGGGGTTAAAAGTGTGTTTAAGCCAAAGCATAACCAAAAGAGCTAATTTTGCCAATTTTGAAACTAAAGAATATTAATTATAAAAATGAGGAAGTAATTAAAGTATAATGTTAGTAAGGAGATTTATACAAAGATGTTCAATCTCGATATTACGTTATGACTGAGTGGTTAGGTTTACGATTTAAAGTACCCTCGCTCCTCAAACGTTTATAGAATGGATTCTAAGTATGATGGCCCGAACAAAGGTACTAGAATTACCACCAAATATTAATAAAAGAATATATAACCAACACTTAACGATACTGAACTAAAAGTCAAAGACTTGATACTATACACAATGTATTAATCAAGGTTTGTGTGAGATCATGCTGTTGTTTATGAGACCAAGTTGTGGTTTGTATGATCAAGCTGTTTACTTGTGAATGAAATATATCTGATATACCTCAGACTCTATGGATCCAAGGTGAGTTCATAGCCTCACTAGATCTAATTTATAAATGATTTGAACACCCGTGAGGGGGATATATGTTAAACTGGAATACAAGTATTTTTGGTATGCTTCTCATATATGTTTATTGACACTACGTTTATTGCTGCCTTTAAAAGTCCCTTTTTAATTATGACCGTTAATCATTTAATGAACGATAATATTGTGAATAGTACTATTTGGGGACTGGCATCCCCTATCTGGGCAAGTTGCACTTGCTGGAATGCTGATGGCTCTAACCTAGGCTAAACAGATACACTTTATTTTGCTTATACAGGAGTTTGGCAGACTGCCTGCTTAAGGGCATTTTGTTGGGTTCCGGTTATGTCTAGCAGCGGTGCATGAGCTAGTGCGATAATAATAAATTGTTTTATGTGAGCGAATAATAACGTAGCTCAAGAAAAAGGATCTTGTATTTAAAATGATTTTAAACCTGTGAATTTACTCAACCATTGTGTTGATTTTAAGCATATATCTCATGTTTAAAGATTTTTAGAATGGAGCAGCATGAGAATGGTATAAAGAGGCACAAGACAGAAATTATTCTAGATTTTTGGGAACCTTATAATGTAAAACTCTCATTTTTCAATGATATATAAAGAAAGTTATAATAATAGAAAACAACTGATTTTTAAATGTAAAACTCTGATTTTTGGCACCTCCGTCTTTTCCTTGATTGCGTTCAAGATCCTCATCGAACCCATGCTTCCACCATCACTCTTGCCTTCGTATTCATGAGCCGACATCCTATTGAGGTTTGCTTTCTTCGAGAAATCTCGAGCTCTATGAGGTCCATCGCATATGAAGCATCCACCACTCTTGTAACTCATCTTTAAGTTTTCTTCCTTTCTAGTGGGAGGTTTCTTCGGGTAATCGAACTTAGGATTTTCTCCCCCACCCTTCTCATGACTCACCTTTCGATCTTTTGGCTTAGGCGGTCCCCCTCGAACTAAAATCAATAAAGGCCTCGGTGTGAGCAATAGCCGTAGCGAGGTATTGGACTCCACGTCGCTCTAACTTTGTCTTAGCCAATCCTTGCAAACCATCAAGAAAGTAGAAGAGAGAATCTTGGTTGGAAAGTTCTGGAATCTCCAAGACAAATGTAGTGAACTCCTTCGCATACTCTTTAATCGCTCCGATTTGCTTAAGTTTACGAAGCTGACTCTTTGCCTCGTTCTTAGCATTCTCAGGATAGAATTGCTTCTTGAAATCCGCAACAAAATCGACCCAAGTATCAACAGAAACTGTACCTTGTTCGATATCTCCATGCAGAAATCTCCACCATAACGCCGCGGTATCCTTCAAGTAGTGTGTATCCGTCTCGATCTTTATAGCATCATCCACTATGTTAACACCCTTCAAGTATCGCTCCATCTCCCATAAGAAATCATTGACCACTCTAGCCTCCCGATTTCCTATGAAGGATGTTGGCTTAGGAACGTCTACTCTTGGTCCACGATTGCTAGTGCCGCATACACTAGCCAAGGAAAACTTGCACAACTCCACATCCGCTTGTAAGCTTCCAATAGTATAATGAATTACGGAGACCTCTTCCCCGAACTCCTCCCTTATTTTCCCCATCTCATACGTGAACAAATCTCTTAAGCCAAGGATTTCGCGCTTCATATCACCACTAAGAGCATTTAGGACTTCTCTAAAGTCCCCTTTCATTCTCGCAAAGTCGGCTTCCAAGTTCTCAACTCGGTTGTTCATTGCCACCATAGATGTCTCGACACCGTGCACTCTCTTATCTAAACTTGCCACAATATCCCTCGACGATCCTCTCTTCTTGGGGTCTTGTTTATCATTTCGAACACGGTTTCGATCAACAACACTTCCACTAGCATCATTCTTATCAATTTCAATCACCATCGCCTCAAATCAACTCGGCTCTGATACCACTTGCCACGGACTTGTTTCGACAAGGGTCTTCCGTGTGACACTTAGTCGCTACTAAGTCAGCCTTACTTGAACACTTAACGATCTAGGCAACTAAGAAAGCTTCCAAAGAAAGAACACAAGAGAACTAGGGAAAAATTCTTGTATTACTAAAGAGAACTTTACAAGATAATACAAGTGAAATGAGAGATGATTTATGCAAATGAGGATGGTCCTATTTATACTATAAATCTAGAGCAACATAGGGCTACATATTTAAAAATCCAAGAAGACCCATATTCTATATTCTTCTAATTAGGGTTTCTAAGGTCTTCCAAGAGCTTCCATGAATCTTCTAAGGGCTTTCATATTATTAAGTCTTCTTGTCATGTGTAAAACCATCCAGATCTCCTGTTAACCTTGTGAGATTAAGCGGGACATGACATTTTGATAACTTTAGAAGTTATGCTAATATTACTGATTTAGATATTTAAGTCTTCTAAGGGCTTTCATATTATTAAGTCTAGTCATGTGTAAAACCATCCAGATCCCTGTTAACCTTGTGAGATTAAGCGGGACATGACATTTTGATAACTTTAGAAGTTATGCTAATATTACTGATTTAGATATTTAGTTAATTTATACTATCAAATAGTATCAATGTTGTATATTGGTGTAAAGACATTTTTGGTAGAAACTAAGTGTAACCTTTGTTGGGTTTCTTGATTAATGTAATGTAACAAATTGCTAAGTAAGCTATTGTATTGTATTTTGCATTTTTGTTCACTTAATTTGTGCAACATTTTTGTGATTTAATAAAAATTTCATTTAGACTATTTTGTATTTGGGTGCTTAATATCGACTAATCTTTTAATATTGTCAAATATGTGTCATTTAATCTCAAATTGTCAAGCCTTTTTTTTCAAATATTTTCGGTCCGAATTTAACATAAGTGACTCAAAAACAAATACTCAAATTACACTTAGACCCTTTTTGTATAATCATGATCTATAGCCATTTGATTGGCAATAAAATTTGTTACTTCATGACTTTTTAATGACTAAAAGTGTGATTGGTTAGATGTATTAAGGGATACGAAAAAAGAAAAACAATCATTAACTAAGTTTGGTTTGTTATAGTGAAATAATTCATGATGCTATTAATTTTATGAATAATATATTATAAAACATTTAGACCCAAATTAGATTAACATGTATCATACATAAATAATTCCTTACATATCAATGTTTTAGGAAATAAAACGAGAGTTGTTAAACGTATTGAATTACAACTTAATATTGTAAATATAAAATATAGTATTAATAAAAATAGAAATCCTTGTGATATTACGTTAAAAACAAAAAAAAAAACAAAAACAAAAAAAAACAAAAAAACAAAAGCATAGTTTAATAACTGATAAATGAATAAATGGATTATTAAAAGATTACTAATAAATGGAAGTTACAATATAGACATGAAGGTTATATGAGGTAATCATTATTAATATTATTTTTATATTTAAAATATTATGTCGTAATTCAATACGTTTAACAAGTCTCATTTTCTTTCTAAAACATTGGTATGTAAGGAATTATTTCCGTATGATTAGTGGCGGAGTTAGATAATTTTTAGTGGGAGGGTCGAAACGATTCAAATTTCAAAATTCGTAAGATTTTTTACATGTTTATCAATTAGCAGTAGTCAATTTAGGGTTTTTTAGAAACCTGATATTAAGAATGGGAAGTAGATTTGAATATTAATTAAATAATACTAGTAATTAGGAATTAAGTAGGCCATTATTATATTGGGCTTTGTGTTGTGAGAGGGTCAAACCAAATGTTTTAGTATATCAAAAGTTGATCATAATACACTAGCAAGCTTATTAATAGGGAAGCCCCTTCATGTCTATACTTAGCTCCGCTTATGCGTATGATACATATCCATCATATCCATCTAATTTAAGTCTAAATTTGTATAATATAGTATTCATAAAATTAAAAGCATCATTTTTAAAATTTAGCATGTATACATGTACTACTAGATTGAATTAACCGAAATTAATCTTGATATAGAATCAAGCATCTCATAAGTAGTTTTTTTTTCCTCAAAACCAGATTTTTGAAAAAGAATTTAGTTGACATCAAAAGATGAATGTTATTAAGGTATCTAAAAAAGGGTTAATATACACAAAAGTTACTAAAGTTTGTCAAAAATTTTGATTTAGTTATTAAAGTTTAAAACCTAACGGATAGGTTACCCACGTATACGGGTTTGTGTTTTAGATTACTGAACATTTATAAAAGGTATACATGAGTTACTCGTGTGACCAGTTACCGACTAAGAGCCATTTTGACCTTCTACATCATATATTTGTGGGTTCCACCTTCATATTAATCACCCTATTTTATCCCTCTCTCTAACAGAGTCATATTCACCTTCCTTTTTCTTTTTCAATTGCATAATAAACAACCCGTACCCTCTTTCTTCCCCATAAACAAGATTTAAAAAATTCAAAACAAGTTCTGTCCAAATCAAAACATTGTCAATCACTATTGAAAAATAAAAACTGAACATTGCAGAGTCTACGTAAGGATAGTTGCGGTTAATCTGTTTGATATGTCAGCTGATCGGGCTTCTAGTGATCAAGTTCTAGTAGTATCGATTAGCCCACGTGTTTGTTTTACCCACATGTTTCTTCTACCAATGATCAAGTTCTAGCAAGTGATGGATGTCTGCCCGAAAATCTAAAATCTATATTATAAAACATATTTTATTTTTTAGTTATGATTTCACGAGGTGACTTTCATTTTTCAAGAAAGCATCAAAAAGTTACCATGAGGTAATCAAAGAAGAAACCCCGTATTAGACCCAACATCTTTCATCTAACCATTCATTGTCACTTGGCAGGCCTCAATATATAATACATCAACATAATACAATATCATGATACTTAGCATAAGAACATCATATTAATCAATTGATCTAAACGTTTATTAAGTTATTTATCATAAGGATAATTGACATACTCGTAATCAGAAATCTACAAATGTTTCCGAATAATGATTTATGTCTCTATTGGTATATATGTTATCTATCAATAAATATCATGATCAGCTTAATAAGGCTTCTCGCCAATATAATTCACGGGTGGATAATATATTACTCCCTCCGTCCCAAAATTATTGTCCACCGACAAAAAACACACAGTTTAAGAAAAGTACTACCTTTTCAGCTTTCTCTCTCTTACTTTTTGCAGAAAGACAGTTTTACCCTTAACCAATTAATTAAAAACCTTTGTAAAGTTTGTAATTATGATTTCACTTAAGGGTAAACTAGTAATCTCAATCTAACATTCCTACCTATTTTTAGAAGTTTTAGAAGTGGACAATTAAATTGGGACAAACCGAAATAGAAAGGTGGACTATAATTTTGGGACGGAGGGAGTACATGTCATGAAAACACCTGTACCTCCAAAACAAGTGACTCAAGCACACCCGATTCTCTTAGTCTTTCTCCAGACGATTTGCGTATAATGTCCACATTCTCGTCCTCCGCCACATGCATTTGTGCGATAGCTATACCACCGTTGCTCACCAACCCATGCCGTTGATGCTTGAACCGGTGTCCACCTATCACCACTTCCCTAAAAAATATTCTCACCCAAAGGTCCATTTGAATGCTTTAGCAAGCAATCTTGTCGCCTTTGCCTAACATACATGTCAGCATAGCGTGCTAAATTGGTGTCCCTTCTAGTGATGAACTTATGCCGATGCTCACCCAACTCAACAGTTTCTGATCTAACATTGTAATCTGTACGTTAAGCTACATGTAGTGATTCTAAGTCACACTTTTATTTTTCATGAGAGTGAGACATCTGCAATTATGAATGGTGGGATTTGTTTGTTGCTTGTTAATACATGCAAATGCAATCACGGTGATCTTCTATCAATTAAAAGTATGTCTTTTTTTTGCTTTACTTACTTTCTTGACTCGGTTAATTATTATTGCATAGTTAGTTTAATGATATGACTATTATTACTGTTAGAACCATGGACCCCCTTTTAGCTAGTTGCTGTTAAAAGGCATTAGAATGTTAAATTTCATAACGATCCGCTTATTGATTTATTGTACCACAAAAGTGGTTATATGGTTTAAAGTTTCTGAACTCTACTTCTATGTTGTTATCCTCTAGCTTGTCTGAGTCGTTTGATTGCATGGTCAAAGTAACACATTGATTAGTAGTTTATTGGGATTTATATGATAAATTAATATTATTAAAAAATAGAAATATAATGCCACGTCACATTTTACAGGTGACAACAGGTTAAAACATACCGGTAACCTGTATTACAGGTAATCAAAACTTGGGTAACCTATTTGTTAGGTTTTAAACTTTAGTAACTAAATCGAATTTTTTGACAAACTTTAGTAACTTTTGTGTATATTAACCCTCTAAAAAATGTACATCTTTTCTAATAGGGATGAGCATCTCGTCTTAAATCCTGAAACCAAACCGAACCGGAGCCGTACCGTAACTGTACCGATTTTTACTACCCAAATCCCGTTCGGAACGGTACCTTAACTACGGAATAAGATGAATCGGGGCCAACTATTAGGTACAGACCGGTACCAAATCGAGAGATTCTCGAAAAAATCAGAAAAACTCGATTTTCCGATACCGGTACCGATTTCTCGTACATATACAAATATCCAAATTATGTTCGGTACGATACCAATATCACCATTCGGTACGAAATCGATACGAGACCAATATCATGCTCATTCTATTTTTGAATACCAACCATTTTCATATTGTGTTCCAAACTTGCTTTTCAACCCATTTACAAGTAGTTCAAAACCTTATTGGGCTTAAAACATTAGCCCAACATATATCAAAACTAAACCTTAGAAACATCCTAAAATCCAGATTCTATAAAATCGTATCCAAAACTAGGGTTACCGCTTCCATAGTCAGTCCCGTCATGAGTCTCATAGATCTAGCTTCCTTTTTTTTTTTTGGGGGGGGGGGGGGGGGGGATATTAAAAACATGTAGCTAACTAGCGGTGTTTTGCTCCAGAAGTGCAGGTTGATGCTTCGAACTAATACGAGTGTCATATTTTTTTTCAAATTTTACATGGAACTTAGTTCAACTTTTTTTTAAAAAAGGTTTGAGACTTTTGTTTTCTATTAGATTTGATACAACTTCGTCAGGTTCTTCACGTTCGAACTATATCGTAACCAATTCGACTCGACCCATTTAGTGATTGGCTCGTTGACATGCCGATGTTACCATTTAAATTATCTAACGGAACCACTTCAGATTTGCTCTTGAGTCCGCAGTGCATATGCATGATATTAAATCCTTTAGAAAAAAAGATTATTGCAACTATCAAACTCGAAATCCGACTTGGTAAGATTGACTTGCTTGTGTGGCAAAGACAATTGTCATTTCATGATCGTGACATTTTGCGCAATACGCATTGTGTTTTGCATTACCCTTTTCGATAGTTGTCATGTTCGATAACCCTGTGTGTTTGCATTTCCTAACAGTTACTTATGTAACCTTATAGAAATAGAACTCACATAATGACATAAACGCTTTAAACGGAACAAACATTCATAATTAATACGAAAAAGTTCTTCACCATGCATGAATCATCAATCTAATGATTCAGGCGCTTCACATTCTGAAACACAACAATACAAAAGTAAACATATCAAATTCAACTAAACATGAGCTAGCTTAATGCAGGTTTTAGCTCTTTATTCTTTTAAGCTCAACACTTCTGAGCAATAAGATGATGGTTTCTCAAATGCTAAGCTGAACTTCCAGCCACACACACCCACTGACCCACAAAGATCGACTCGCAATTTATGTTGGGGTTAATCCCCAAAAACGATGCCAAACTCATCTGAAATGCCTGGCTGATGACGGTGCAATCATCACCAGCTTCCACACCATAAGCTTGATTACACACAACTGATTTTGCCTTTAGGAAGCCATCTGTATGTTCAAGCAGATTCCATCAATGTACATATGACAAGAAAAACTTATTGATTTACATGTACACAAAACCTTAAAAAGGGTAGCGACTTTGAAGGACTTACCTGCTAGGGTAACTCTGCTTTGTGCCAATGCTGCGAGGATTAGAAAAATCGAGAGTGTAGTGGCAAGTGTCACAAACATTGAAGTGTTCTTGGCCATGATCCTGAGTTCGTTGTTTTCTCTCGGTCAATTAATATAGATGATGACAATGATCAAGATGC
Organism: Glebionis coronaria; assembly: GCA_025667525.1. Classification (NCBI taxonomy): domain Eukaryota; kingdom Viridiplantae; phylum Streptophyta; class Magnoliopsida; order Asterales; family Asteraceae; genus Glebionis; species Glebionis coronaria. Next base: position 41,539,427 of record CM046878.1, read on the forward strand.
ATACTATGGGTTCTTGAGGTTCGTATTTATAGTGGATGATGATTCGGTTTATTTTTGATATAGTTCGTTGGATAAGCCAAATTTACATTGTAACACCATGATTTACAGCCGGCCATTGTTATAGCTATATTTGTTTTTACCTTTTGTTGCAAACATAGAGACCGAAATTCCATCCTGAAGAGATGTATCCATCACACAATCCTGAAGAGATGTATCCATCACAAAACGTGTCACTGATGTTTTAGATAGAACATATGATGAAGGAATACTGGCATTAATGATTCAGTGATTGTGGTTGATCGTCATTCTTGGAAGATTATCAGGAGTCAGGACACATAAACGAATTTCCACTGTCGATCTTAAAGTAGCTCATATACATTTTTCTGTTGTTTCAGTGATCTTAAAGTAGCTCATACATACAGTTATTTGCGCAATCAAATTAGAAACCAATGTTTCAGATCAGTTTAACTCGGATGGAGATAAAGTGAGGAAAATAGAAGTTTACAATTCTTGATCTGTTATAAATTACTTTCAAGGATCTCTGAATACATGATGATCCAACATTGTTGGTTTAATGTTGTTCAATCAAATACAAATGATGCTACGCGCTCAGATCTAACAATTCATATGAGAAAAACGATTGACCTCTCACCTTTATAACTACAGAATGCTAACAAACTCGTTAAATATGTACTCCATCGGATCTGTTTCAGGCTACTCATTTCTTCGTTTCTCACTTCTCATCTAACAAGATGCATAAAGCTCTTTTTGTTACTATGAAAGACTTCGTCTCAGTCTTTAACAGATTATGAATGTAAACCAACCCACTTACAATCCCGATGGATATCCAGAGCCATTAAAAAACTCATTTGAAAATTGAGCAAAACACTCCTTGTATGCGCAATTTTCACGCAGTTCTAGTGCCTCAGGGTATACATCAGGGTTCTTGGTGGATTGGATTACCTTCATATTCTACTAAAGACTGACACGAAGTTTTGCATTGTAACAAAAAAAGCTCTAATATCCTGTTAGATGACAAGTAGAAAATTAGAACTTGTCTAGTCACGCAATGAAAAAAAATCTTGATCAAAGGCAAAGAACCACATGATCCACTTTTGAATTGTTGTGAGTCGTGACCCGTTCATCTGCAAAATTGTAAGATGTGATTAGAGCTAAACCAAAAAGCAGCCCAGTATCTTCATATTACAACTCAAACTAATTTAATATCCTGTAAAATATGAACAAGAATTGAAACACTGAAGAATTAACAAATGGAACAATTCCTTCATGAACAAATAAAAACACTTTCTTGTATTTCTTTTAGTCAAAAAGTGCCGTTTTTTGTAGTGGAACTTCACCTTAGCTAAAAAAATTATTTATAGGGGCAAATTGTTGTACTTATGATATGAAAACAAATGTGCGAACACCCACGCGAAAATCCTAGATCCGTCCGTGTTATAACTACTGATTTTGTGTAAAACTGAACCGGATCCAAAACTAAATATATAAAAAAAGATAAACCGAAGACAGAACCAAAATATATTCTTTCAGGGTTCGAACTATTTTTAGTCTTAATAAGTTTCGATGTGTCCTCAAAACTTGTTAAATGTTTAACAACTAAAAATATTCAATTTTGTAACAGACTGCCAAAAACAAATACAAAAACATTTCAAGAGTGATTGAGCAGCAATAAACACAAAACTTAAAAACTAAGCTGTAATACATTACTTATTTTCTTCTCTACTATACTAAGTAATGATACCTTCAAGGGTTCGACCATCAAGTCAACCCGGTCGAGTCACTGGGTCAAACATGTGGAGTCACCGGGTCAACCTTGCCGAGTCACCGGGTCAAGTTGATCGAGTCACCGGGTCAAGCCAGTCGAGTCACCCGGTCAATACAATCAAGTCACCGGGTCCACCGGTCGAGTCACCGGGTCAACCGGTCGAGTCACGGGATCGACAAATGGTTCAACCCGGTCGAGCTACCGGATCATGGGTTCGACCACTCTAGATTAGCATATCGTTAACTATTTGCTGCAATGCAATTTCCACATCTATGCGCGGATACACGTGTAGTAAATATATAACAGCTCAATTTATAAACAAAAACTATATATGATTAACACAAAATGTAAATAAAGTGCTGTGTGGTTTAGGGTTTCATGTTTGGGCCTATGTTTTGAGCTCAATAAAGTTTTGCACTATATCTAGTTAGCTTTCGGGCCCCATAATATGTAGTTCAACACTTTTAAACGCAATTGGTTTACTGATCTTTTAAATGGTTTCAACTTTCAAAACTGAGAGCTAAAAACAACATTCAACTTGGGATTTTTTTTAAAAGTTTATATATTTGTATTTCTTAACCACACCGACAACAAGTAACAACAATACCTGATCTCGTCAGAACAAGATATGCGGGAAGTGAAATGTCGACCGATCATACCATTACTCTCTTGGGAACCCCCATGGGTAAAAACTGTTTCAATTTCCATAACCCTTAATAGTTCATGCTCTACCTTGTTATGAGACTTGCTTGTGTGGCAAAGACACATGTTATTTCTTGACCGTGACATTGGTTGCGCATTGTGTTCGATAACCGTGTATGTGTTTGCATTTCCTAACAGTTGCATATGTAAACTCACATGAACACTTCAAAGGAAATAATCATTCATAATTAATACGAAAAAGTTTTTCACTATGAATCATCAATCTAATGTTTCAAGTGCCTCACATTCTGATACAACGTACAAAAGTAAACATAGCAAATTCAACTAATTAAACCGGAGCTAGCACAATGAAGGTTTTCTAGCTCTTTATTCTTTTAAGCTCAACACTTCTGAGCAACAGGACGATGGTTTAACGTTAATCAGTTAAGCTGAACTTCCATCCACACACACCCACTGACCCACAAAGATCGACTCGCAATTCATGTTGGGGTTAATCCCCAAAAACGATCCCAAACTCATCTGAAACGCCTGGCTCATGGCGGTGCAATCATCACCAGCTTCCACGCCATAAACTTCATTACAGACAATTGATTTTGCCTTCAGGAAGCCATCTATATACATGTTCAAGATTCCATCAATAAAAAAGAAAATTGAAAGCTGGGTCAAATGTACATGTACGCGAAAGCTTAAAAAGGGTAGTGACTTTGAAGGACTTACCTGCTAGGGTAACTCTGCTTTGTGCCAATGCTGCGAGAATTAGAAAAATCGAGAGTGTAGTGGTAAGTGTCACAAACATTGAAGTGTTCTTGGCCATGATCCCGAGTTCGTTGTTTTCTCTTGGTCAATAAATATAAATGTTGATACTGATCAAGATGCATAATATGGGTTGTTGACGTTCGTATTTATAGTGAATGATTCGGTTTATGTTTCATATAGTTCCTTAGATAAGCCAAATTTACATTGTAATACCATGATTTACAGCCGGCCATTGTAATAGCTATATTTGTTTTTACCTTTTGTTGCAAACATAGGGACCGAAATTCCATCCTGAAGAGATGTATCCATCACAAAACGGGTCGCTGATGTTTCAGATGGAACATATAATGAACGAAAACTGGCATTAGTGATTCAGTGATTGTAGTTGATCGCCACATTTCTTTTGATAAGCGTGTTCAGTTATTTGCGCAATCAAATTATAAACCAATATTACAGATCAGTTTCACTTGGATGGAGATAAACTATCTGTTAATACATACTGTAGTAATTAGAACTTAAGACGATAAAAAAAATGCTCGCTGTTAGAAATTAACTTTCAAGGATCTCTGAATACATGTTGATCCATATCGTTGGTCTAGAACTTTTCAATAAAAAATAAACGATCTGACACATTCAGATCAACTACTTAACCACAATTTGTACATAAAAGAAAAACGACTGACCTCTAACCTCAATAACCATATAATGCTAACAAATAACCCCATTTACAAATAAGTATTTGTAGAAAAACATGATTCAATAGATCCCAAACAACTTTGGATTATATCAAACAAGACTTAAAGATCAAAGACTGAAAAAATAAAGCTAAAGACTACCAGTGCTAATCACGTGTAGTCCTATTATCTAACCAAAAGTGAGTGTTTTGCCCATTACCAATCTTCCCATTGAAGCTATCATTTTTTAAGTTCATCTGTTTTTTAAAAGAAAAGACACGTTGATCTGTTACCTGCACTTAATCATACATGCCCACATCAGATAATGCTTTTGCGACTCAGTTTTGTTTCATCATTGGTTAGGTTGAATCGTCCAAGGCCAAACGCCACATCTGCTTCCACAGTAGGCATCACCACCTATTCCGAGATCAGTAAAAGTATGAATATGAGTACCCTTTACATAATTCACGTCCATATTTGACATACACAATCATAATTAAAGACATACTCGGCCATTTTACAAAGATGGTCCTATTGATGCATCTACACCATACACCTAAAAATGATTACGTCTCCATACTAAAAAGATGCCCCATTTAATAAAGTTTATATGATCTGCTAGGTGGACACTTGAAGTAGAACAATGGCATTGGGGTTTAATGGTGTATTGCACTGAGATATAAAGGTGGATTCGCTACAGATCACAGGTATTTGTTTTGTAAATTGATCTTCTTTTTGGTTCTCCTAGAGATTAATGAATATGAGTTTCAGTTTTCGTTCCAATCTTGAATGCATGTAGAATGAAGATGGAATGAAAGCTACAGGCACCACCGTGCTCCACCAATGCAGGTAGCTATTCACTTTTGTATGATTTATTCTTAGTCTTTTCTACTTGCTAATGTCATCTGTTTTTTTTTTCCTTTTTTAGGCTTACCGACAATGCTGGACTCATGCCAACCAGAGGTATAGATTTGAAACCTTCTGTTGAAAAATTGAACGCGTTTTTGTGTATTGAACATGATGAACCTCTACTGCCAGCGTCCCATTTAATTTATTGTTTTGTTTCATGTTAGCGATTTTTCTATGGCAAACAAAGCTTTGATGTTTAAGTATGGTTTGGTTCGCATTATATATCGCGTAAAGTTAACTATTTTTTTGTCTGTTAATTACGCAGGAGTGACGGTGAACCAGTCAAAAATCAATCAACTCAAAGAATCAGGGCAGCTGCAATCATAACCGGTCCTAACGGGTAAGTTATTTGGAAAAAAATATGTGATCTTATATGATATATGCTCGTCTCAGCAACAAAGAGAAAGGATGATACAAATTTATAACATACAATAATTGGGCTATCCAAAATATCGGGATTCTTTTTACCAGTTTTGTCTGATTTGAAGTCAACCTGTAAAGTGGAACACATTGTTTACATACAACGAAACAGGTCCCAGATGCAGCTTAATGAGCGAAAACAATAAGAAGTTAGCTCAGGGAGTACCAAAAAGGGTGGTAACGACATTGGATCTGTACGAAACTGCTTTTTTTACTACAAACGTTTAGTGTACCATACGTCTAGTGCAGCCTGCTTTTACCGACCCATCTGCTCTAAAAGGGCCGTTTGGATTCTGTTATAACTGTAGCCAAACACCTCTTCAAATTGCAGCAATTCCGCCAGCTTAAATCACGAGAATTAGTTAAATCCCATATGCTAGACAACGCCAACGAAACAAAGAGAAACATTAAAGTTGTTTGTGCCGCATCTGTCATGTACTCATGTTTGCTTTAGGCTAGAGGTGGCAAATCTTGTCTATTTTCATAAATATGGGCACTTTTTGCCCATTTTCAAAAAAGGATGGGGCACTTTTTGCCCATTCTTTATTATTAATTGGCTAAACGGGCGCATATGTAATAAACTTATGGGCTTAATGGGCGCACATGTAAAACACTAATTAGGCTACTCGGCGGATATTTTATATTTAGTTTTTATCCCCGGCTTTTAAACAAATATTTTTATTTTTTAATTGTACGTTTTTATATGTCTTTTTTCTCATTTTAGCTTACGCCCGTTTAGCCAGCCCGTGCCCGTTTAGCCCGCGCCCGTTTGGCCCGTCGCCCGTTTAGCTCGTTGCCCGTTTAGCCCGCCGCCCGTGCCCGCCCGCCCGTTTTGCCACCTCTACTTTAGGCCAAGTCAGTGACCCTTAGAAGGCTAAATTTTAAATCCTTAAAATTATGTCAAAAGAGTAAACTATAAATGAAGTATGAAACATTATTATTACAGTACCATTTAGTAATGTATATCAGTAGCTGAAGAAAAGCAGGGTGACCAATTTTCTTTAACACGAGTTGGTTTACCAAAAGAATAAGAATTTTTTTTTGAGAAGAGCATGGGAATCTAGTAAAGAGGAGTGACTGATTTGGTTCTCCTTAAATTGATAATTGTTTGGCTAGAACTGAATTTATAACTATAAGCATTTGTATGGCTTTGTGCAAATTTCAGCTTATAGCTTGTTCTGTCAGAGATATTTTTTTTACAAGACATAGTGTGTATGCTGTCCGATATTCATTTTTTCATTTCAACTTGTATTGTTTTGTTGAATTCTGATACTAAGGTTTTAGGGATGTCTAAAACCTTAGATTACTTGTAATTTGTTTGATATATATTATACTAGATAGTTTACTTTTGCACACACAAAAAAAGAACAAAATAAAACTCACATATTTAATTTATTATTAGAAAGTCACGAACCAATGTCTAAAGATACACTTTGTATATTTTAGTAGCAGTCGGTTATTCAAAACATAATCATTCAGCAAATAAATGAAACAGCAGAATTATATAAGCTGCCTAGCAAGAAGCTATGCCCAAGGCAAAACAATTACACTAACTTATGATTGGAAGAGTCTCATTATGAAAGTTTGATAATCCAACAATGTTCATGTAAAGGAGAAAAATAGTCAAAATGTGAGTTCAGCATCAAATTTTTCAAGAAATGTTACCATTAGCAACGAGCGTATCTATCGATATAAGTCACCATGGTTTCAAATTTCTCCAAAGAAATCTGGTATAAATATAGTTTCTACTCAAGGGTCTTCATCAACATAATTACTTTTAAGCTGGTATATCTATACTTCTATATATCTATACATCTATATAAGCTGGTATATCTATACTTCTATATCTATATCTATATTTATATTTATACTACTTTATAAAGTATTTGAGACTTTCTTAAAATAGCAAGTTGTTGATATCTTCATCAACATTATATAATATAACATTTTCTAACAATCTTTTATAACAAACTTTTGTAACAACCTTTTAAAATAACATTTTTTCTTTTAAATTGAAAAATCTTTTTATTTATTTATTATTTTTATAATCTAATTTCATTATATTTTTAAAAAATTTGTATTTTTTAATTCGATATCCATTTTGATATATTTTTATTAACTTTTAGTCTTTTTCAATTTTATTGGGTTTTTAATTCGATTTTTTATAACTTTACAATGAGTAAGAGATTAATATTTGTTAGTCTCAAAATTCGTTATTAGGTACCCGCCGCCGCATTGCGCAGATACTGTTCTAGTATAACATTATACGTGAATGAAATTACATATGCAAACAAATATATCCTACAAATTTTTCTCACTTGTTTTTGTCGATACTCTACCCACATAACGATTTGTGTTATGATCTCACATCGGCCATGTATGGGAATGGTTGATGGTTTATAATGTCCAGGTGTTCCCTCCTAAAAAAACTAGCTTTTTGAGTGAGTTCTACACTTGAACTTATGAACCGATACGAGCCTAGTATCGGATAGGTTCGTAACTTCGTATCAATTGAGGAATAATATTCTCACGCAATATAAAGTACGCTGAGATTTAAGCTCTTCAAGAGTTCAAGCGATTGTCTCTTATATATAACTTATAAATTGCTTTCATGATCAAAGGATATGAGTAACTGAAGACCCATATTTTAGTGACAAACACTTTATGTAATTCCTACTTCGAGTATCGTATATACTTTATTGTGCTCTCAACGCGCTTCATCAATGCTATTGTTGGTCATCGTACCGCTAGCAGAACTGGCTTCAAGGACATCGGGTGTTGCATTATACGTTGGCACAAGCATCTTCATTGGAAGGTTTGGAAGTGCAGCTTCGAACTTGAGCACCTTAATTGCTTGGCTGATAGACGGCCTCAATCTCGAGTCAGGGTGAGCACACCACAAACCGACTATCATCAAACACTCGACTTCTTTTTTATCGAATACATTGCTCAGCATCTGATCCACACCAGAAAGCAACTCACCCTTTCCGAGTAAGTCCCAAACCCAATGCACCAATCCAAGATCAGAATTTGGGTCAACTCTATCCATTGCCTTTCGGCCGCAGGCGATCTCTAAAGCAACAACCCCAAAACTATACACGTCGGACTCTTTACTTGCCTTCCCTGTTGTTACATACTCAGGGGACATGTAGCCTAAAGTTCCTGCTAAACCAGTTGTTCGAAAACCTGATTCATGGTCCATGAGTCGAGCCAATCCAAAGTCTCCAAGCTTCGAATTGAAACCAGAATCAAGCATGATATTGCTCGCTTTAATATCGCGATGCAGTACACATTGTTCACACTCTTCATGAAGATAGAGCAAAGCAGAAGCTAATCCCATGGCAATCTTATATCTCACACCCCATTCCAGGACTTTTTTTTGCTGAAGAGGTAATAGTCAAGGCTGGCATTTGGCAAAAACTCATAGACAAGCAAAAATTGTGTTTGCTCATGGCACCAACCTATCAGTTGCACCAAGTTTCGGTGCCTTAAACTGCTAATAATCTTCACCTCTGTCGTGTACTCTTTTTTTCCTTGTTTAGAACCTTGTGAAATTCTTTTAACAGCGACCACCATGCCTTCATGCGATAAGTAGCCTTTGTAGACGCACCCGAAACCCCCCTCTCCCAACTTCAAGTCATCAGAGAAGTTATTCGTAGCCAAAGCAAGATCTCTGAAAGAAAATCTTTTAGGTCCTGTTCCTCTTTCAAGATCATCGGTCATCGATGTCAATGCATCTGTTTCGAGTGAGTTATGTCTGGATTTTCCATATCTCCTCCTAAACATAGCATATGCTACTATTACTACTACAATTACAATACTAACAGGAATTGCTATTCCCAGTGTTTCCATTTTTCTGGGCTGTCTTCTCTTTTTTGTGTTGTATTAAAACTTGAACTGAACTCCCAGTATTGAAGGATATGTCTCTCGACCAAAAAACCCGTGTTACCCGAAAATCCAAGTGTTACCCAGTCAGGAAGAACTTCCCTGAGGTCAACTTGATACGAAAGACTGGTGGCATTTAGATCAGTGGCATAGCGCCAAGACATGATCATCATCAACGTGGTAGCGTTGTAAGAAACATCCACATCTGTAAAATCTCCACTGCGCAAACTAGCATTCCAGTGGGTAAAATTAACAGAGGTGATGGAGTTCAAGTTGATACCTGCATGTTCATACGGTGGATCCCGTGAGTTTGCAACAGAATCAAATTCAAATACAATCATTTGGTTTTCGGGTGAGGCATCGTTAGTTGAGTTGAACAGCCCTATGTATTCACCATTTGAGTTAGCTGGGATTTGGAAGCCAACAGGGGCAAGAAAGAAAGCGAAAGAATCTCCATAGGATGAACTTCCCATTGTGTCGATCTTAAAAGTGAAGTGAGTTGTAAAATCAGAGAGCCTCCTAGATTTTTTGTCCCATATTTGGACTGGATCTGCGTATTTGGCATGGCCAACACGCATCTCGTAATCAACTCGGTTGAGCTGTATGACTCCGTTAGACGGAGCGGCATCACCTGAATAAGCAATGTTTTTTGTATCTGGAGAAAAAGTAGTGAACTCAAAATAATTTGATTCAGACAAAGGCAAGATGAATATGGTAGAAGAAACAAAGAAGATTATACAAAGAATTTCAACTCATGGACATGAGGAAGCCATGATAATATTAGCCAAGATCAAGAAGAAACAAAGTGAATGACACAACCATTATTTGGATATGTGTGATTACTTATAAAACCGGGAGACAGTGCGAAAAGTCTAATGTAAAAAAAATTGGTAAAAGGTTTTTAAACCGCAAGGTTGGATCAAGTGGTTATCACAATTACCTCGAGACAGGTTAACAGCTCACTCTTTGCAAGATCGTGGTCCTTCTCTATTTTTAGTAAACCGGAAACAGCCTCTCTATTAGATAATGGGTATGGTTATCTACGTCTCAACCTCCCTCGTATATGGTATTAGAACTCATAACATGTGAAAGATGATATTGAGAGTTACTTTATTTATTTTTACACCCGTTGTAATTGTAACTTGGAATTGGTAATGCGAAAAGTCTTGTGACATGATCACATATTGGGGAGAATGACCCAAAGTAAAATTTGTACGTGTTAAGTCAATGGAGAACAGTGGAAGACTGGTCGGGGTCGATCGTTAGGCCTGAAGCCATGCACCAACGAGAGCAGAAATGTCGTAGCTAGATTTCTATGAATGATCGATTTGTTATATTTAGAGTTTTATCTTGCTTAAGATTCAGTCGTATATTGCAAACGATCGAGTACTAGTCCAAAAGTCATGCGTGGGCGTGGGAAACCAAAGAAAAATCATTCGATTGTTTTGTGTGGGATCGTATGTTTTGTGTGGGAAACCAAAGAATTTTTTTTCGATTTGATCAAGTCGATCATAACAAAACAATCTGTTTACTACTCGTATAAATGACTTGTCTTTTTGGGTAAAAGGGACTTCACCCCGGTAAAATAAAATGACTTGTCTTTTTTTGGGTAAAAATTTTTACAAATAAAACTTGAGTTGATCAACAACGTAAAACGTTGTACATATACATGCCATGAACAAAATGTAACTTGAATAGTGTTTTCTTTCAAGGTTTTAGTTTTTCTATCAGCTCCGTTGCTCTTACAATATGTAAGAGTCATAAGATAATGATCAATCAATTGTAACCAGTGTTTTAGGACTCGGGCCAAATTGTAAACCGATTGGGTGACTTTAGTTTCGACCAAAAACCTGACTGAACCGTCTGTGAAAGCTGTTAAACCGTGATCCGATAGCTCAACCGAATCAATTAAAAATCGGTTTTTAAAACATTAATCAATTGTAACACCGTTTAACTTTTCATCCTTCATGAAATATAAGATGCCTAATAGGCAAATGATATTGATCTCTTAAGAAGTTAACAAATATTCTTTTCTTTTTTTCTTTTTTTCAGAGCAGATAATAGATTATATGGAATTAAGCAAAAAGCTTGAGAAAAGAAGTGTTACAAAATATTCTAAGCATACTAGTTATGACGAAAGTTCCTATCTTGGTGACTAATCCAAGAGAAAAAAAGAGTTTTAATGTCTTTCAGAAGTGTCTTCTCGTAGAGGCGCCAAGTCAAAGCACAACCTAATCTTATATTGTCATATTACCCAAGTCAGTCAAGGTTTTTGTGGTTGCCCAGAACATCTTTGGAATTTTTGGAAGAAAACAATGGTTTTTTTTAAATGCATCTTGAATGCACATGTCAATAGAAAAATGTTTATAGTCTTTGTTTTAATTCATTTTTTATATGTGTTTATTAAGTTCAAAAAATGATGCAAGGTACGTTTAAATAGGTAAAATTGACAAGATTTTTGTAAGACCGAACCGGACCGAGGACCGAAACGGTCCAAAACCCCGGACCGAGGACCGGACCAAAATTGTACGGTCTGATTCGGTTTTCCGATCCGGATCGGTTTTGGTTCTGCCAGCCCTACGTTCAAGCTCCAACACCTCTTGCTTAGCCACCGGTTCTTCGGTCAACACGGAATTCAAATCAATTTTTTCAAGAAGATTGAAGGGTAAAATCAAAAATTTATAATTGTCATAATTTATCTTTTAATATTAGTCGTTACTTTATTTTTATATAAAGATTTGGTTAGGCTATTAATAATTACCTGTTTCCTTATCATTAGTTTAGAAGAGATCTTGAATTTCCTTCCAAAACTCTAGTAGTATAAGTTCTAATACATCTATGTTTCACGACGGTGATTTGAATAATAAAAGAGAGTTTCTCTTGAAGTTCTAGTTGTGCATATTTTTAGGGTTCATTGATTTGTTATTTGTTATTTGTGTGGTATTTTATAATTCACAATGGACCTACCATCATTTGGTATCAAAGCTAAGTTTATTGAGGCCATATCCCATGAAACAATTTTTTTGTCTACGTTCATTATTTTCTGCACAAATGTGAGAAAATTGACGGCACGAATTTGTTAACCGTTGAATCTTTATGATTTTTTGGCAGGATCTTCAAGAAACATAGATCTACGATCTCACCGTTTGGATTTACGTTGAAGTTATTGACAGGTAGATATACCTGTCTAAAGTCGGTGATTTTTTATGCTTAAATTTTATTCATATGGCTATACTTATACCACAATTTTGTGTGCATGGAAGACCTAATGGTTATGTAAATCATAGATTCGTCGGTAGAGGCAACAATATATCAAACCAAAGAGGACTATGTGTTGTAAGTTGTAACGAACGAAGACCTACTTAAACAAATGAAGGAAGTTCAGATGGATTCCCAAACAAGCAAACTATAGAGTCATCGAATGAGGCAACGATCACGTGAGTGAGGATGATGTCTCTTTACTTAGATGCTCTTATTGAATGGGTTGGCATGAGGGAATGTGATTCTCCATGGAGAAGTCGTGGTAAGGAAATGGATGGGGGTTACAAAGTAAAGGAATTTGAGACTTGGAAAGACAAGACTCGAGGACTAGTTTTTTTCCAAGAGGGGGAGAATGATGCAAGGCACGTTCAAGCTCCACCTTCTCTTGCTCAGTCGTCGATTCTTCGATATACACGGAATTCAAATAAATTGGTTCGAGAAGATGGAAGGGTAAAAATCGATAATTTATAATTTAATAATCTATCTTTTAATATTAGCCGTTACTTTTTTTATATAAAGATTTGTTTAGATTATTAATAGTTATCCGTTTCTTTATTACTAGTTTTAGAAGATATCTTGGCTTTCTTTCTAAGACTCTAATAGTATAAGTTTTAATACATCTATGGTTTAGGACGGTGATTTGAATTAAAAAAAAAGAGTTTCTCTTGAAGTCCCTGTTGAGCACCTTTGATGGTTTATTAAATTCTTTGTTATTTGTTATTTGTTATGTGGTTTTATACATTCACAACGGATTTGTCATCAAAAAAGTTTGTCCACTCAGTCATATTTCCTTCTAGCTTCGTCCCTAATCACGATGAATATCCTAAAACTAATAATCTAGTCTATACTATATATTAAAAGAAAACAATTTCTAATTATAGAATGTTACAAAAATCAACTTAATAATTTTAATGCATCATGTACAAATCTACTTAGCTTCAAAACTGAAAATAAAAATATTTAATATCATTTAATACTCATTCTTAAAATTAATCAATACATAATATTAAAACTAATTAATACATATTTTAATATTCATATTAAAACTAATTAATACATATTAATTAATACACACTTAAAAAAAACAATTAATACACCTCATTACTTAGAAATACTATTATATATTCACATTGTACAACAATTAAAATCATATATATATATCTACAAAATTGTACATATTGTCTACAAAAAATGATGAGGTTCAACTGAGAACTGGAGTCACAATCGGCTCAACTAGCAAAAAACCCGTCAGAAGACGAACTGGAGAAGACCCACCGAAACTAATAAAAACGTAACTGTTAAATTAATTTGTACTACTTTTTTAACAACACATAAATCGGTACTACTTATAAAAGAGATTGTACTCTCTCTTCAAAATTTTAAGTAGTATAACGTTAAAAGGTTTTGGTATAAACCTATACAACACAAATTGTTTCCATATTAATTGGTGGGCAGTAAAAAGTAAATGACAAAACTAATACAAATTAATATGCAACATGTACAAATAATTATTACTATAAATTATAATTTTTAGATACAATTATTTATATTGTTTACTAACGTAAGTTTAATATCAAATTTTATGTTTCTTTGAACCTCTCAATATGTTTTTCATAAATTTGCATTTTTGAAGACATATATCGTCTATGTATGCATTTTAGTACAAATTTAGTGAAATACATATCATTTTGCTAATAATTCGACTAAATCGTACACATCAAAGTAAGAAGATTTTAAGGTCATTATGATGTATGAAAATGTGTAAACGTATAAATTAAGAAGATTTTTTATATTTATATGTTACAGTATATAATATTGTGACGAATGTTACACAGATTTACAAATATCTTTCACCATCAATCACATTCCCATAATACTATTTTTATATGAAATGGTTTATTATTCCTCAAAGTTATCCTAATTTAAAGTTATCATCATTATTAATAAATATAAGTATAAAACATCACACTTGCATATCTTTAGTTTCATGGTAGCCGCAATCGCAGCCGCAACGCACGGATACTCTGCTAGCAAGTACTTAACCAAATTCTGCAAAGAGCTACTTACACATTTTGTAATGATGCAATTCCAAGTATGAAACCTTTTGAATGATCTAAAACGATAGAATAGCACGCAAGCTAGCATCTCAAAAATATACAAGAAACAATTTTTCTTGGAAACAGTGACTATTTTTCACATTTACTATATGATTATTAAAAGCCAATTATTCAATGTATACTATTTTTGTAGAAAAGAAATACTCGTAACAGATGATTTAGACTTATACCAATACTCATGGCCCATTTGTGCTAAATAACAAAACAGTCAACACCATTAAGTAGATCACGGATATTAGAATGTTAAGGTCGTCGTTTACTTGGTCTATGACAAAAATACCCTTGGGTCATGTACGTACTATTTACTATTTACACTTACAGTACTTTTTTTACCTAGCAAATTCAACTTGTCCGAAAATTGTATAGTAAAAAATCTTTTAGGATTCAAGTTAGAGGGGGTTCAAGGTGTATGCACATGTTGCTGTTGCATCTGGTCTCCTAAAAATAGCAATAAATTTTTTTATACTATAGGTACGTTTGGCAAAAATAGTGGTAGCAGTGAGCAGTAGTAGTGAGCAGTAGCGAACGGGAGCTGTGAGCTGTGGTTTTGAGCAGTAGTTGTGGTTTTTAATAAAAACGTTTGATAATGTAACTGTATTTGTAATTATTATGTGTAAAATAGCTTATCAATGCTCAAAGCTCTTAAATGTGAGGTAAAGCTCTTATAAGATGAATCAAACTATATCAAGTCATTTATCTAGGGAAGCCATATTGTCCCAGCATAACAAACTCCATGAAAAGCCTTGCGATCGTAACGGACAAACCTCCATGAGCACCGTAACGGACAAACCTCCATTTAAACCACTTGAGCCAAATAGGCTTGACCCTCGAACAATGAACGAAAATAGGATTGGCATACGGACACATCAATTATGGAAATTAATATCGAGAAGTTTAAGCATGGTCAACAGAAGCAGCCTATCCTTCGCAAGCCTCCATATGTATCAGATGACTTTATTAGCAACCGAAGATCCACATTTGAGACTTGTCGCCAGAGCAGTGATCTTGAAAAGACACAATTCATTAATATTTAAAAATTGTTTGATTGAGAAAGAGACGTACATGTTAATCGAAAGACCAATCCCAACCGTCACTAACATCAAATCTTGGAATTCAGATAGGGATCGCCTCAACGATTAACACGCCACGACCAGAAACCGTCCCAATGACTTTTATTCAATTCCATGTTCATCTTCAAGCACACCTCCAACCAATAATAAGTTGCGTAAAAAAGGTGGCGCGCCTCGCCAAATTTCACATTTCCTAAAATGCCATCAAAATACATCTTTTTTTTTGTTATACCACTACCAAATACAATCATTATCTGGAATTTTGTCTTAATTTTTCTAATAAGTTCTACTTGTCCAAAGCTTGTGAGTTGAAAAGAATTAAGATTCAACCGAACAGTGACTGTATCTTATAATGGAGCTAAAGTATATCTGGAAAGTTCTATTTCTTGTGGGATGATGTGATTTGATGACGTATAGTCCCCAGTCGGGTTATGAACCCGGCCCACGGGTACTACCCGTATCCGGCCCATCACGAATGGGTGGGAATAATGTTATTTGAGCTTATGGGCTTAGATGAACAGTAACCGCACACACGTGTGCGGCCCACGGCCCGGCATGGCCGGTACAGGGTTAGGCAGAATCATACTCCTACTATGAGTAGGATTTATCCCAAAGGAGAGGATATTCACTCACTATAATTAGAAGATAACAATCAATCTAATTCTGGTATTTATCATTTCCTTGGGGCCGAAGCATCAGTGAGAGCCCATTAGGGTTTCACTGCTTATATAAGGAACCCCCAAGGGTTCCACAAAGGTATTACATTCTACACACTTACATCTCATCCGATTCTTATAACCCTAACCAATTACTTACTCTCACGCCGGAGTCTAATCGTGGGATACATTCCTACGGTAAGCCTAACGCGTGTTGTTTTAGTGTGCAGGATCCCAACCAGATAATTCACTTGGTGCAGGAGCGGAGTCCAACCAACCCGAATTAAGCCTAATTCGGGTCTAGCAAGGATCACCCAACTTTTGTATCAACAAGTTGGCGCCATCCGTGGGACCATTACACTAAGCTAGAGCAAATCTTATCTCGATCTCTAAATGACAAAGGGACATCCGCAAGGAAACCCCAGGAACACAAATCCTGGGAATCGGAAGTCCCCATGGGATGGGATACTCATTCCAAACCGATCCCCTAGTAACCAAACAGGCGGACCGAATAACCGGAATAGTCTTCAGTCTATGGGTATGACAAGCACGTTCGCTGTCACCCCACCACCTACTTCGACCCTGGATAACCCTAATCCAGGGAGTGCGCCCAACCCCCCTAACAAGGAGTCGCGCAGACCATCGACTGAGGAAGAAGTGGAGGTCGAACCACTTAGTGAGGAAGATCTCACTCGAGTTCTCACGTAGAACTTTGAGAGGATCGTCCCAGGAATTGCATCCAGGTTGAACCTAGGGAGGGACCTCCAATCTAGGCTCAACTTTGGAAGTGTCGGACCAAGGACCTCTCCTCAAATTCAGAGGAAGCGAAGGGCACGAGCCTAGGAGCGAAACCTCTTTGAGGAGACTCCCCAACCTAGGAATGTGTTCGAACACATAGGGGATCGTCTTATGCAGGAACTACTGTAACACCCCCAGATTGGTCAAATGCAGCGGAATAATAGTTGGGGTGTTACTTGGGTGGATCGATAGCACATAGCATATAGAGCGATGATCATAAAATCATTCAAAAACATATTACATGAATTAATCGTACACATTGTATCTTGTTCAGAATAAAACCACATTTATTGTAAAGCAGAAATAAATATCCCAGCCCAAATGGTCAACATGATGCTTTCCTAAAATGCTGGAATCCAATGCATGAACCTGCTTACTTTCCTGAGAAAACATAAAAGTAAAAATGTGGGGGTCAACACGAGGTTGGTGAATTCACAGGTTTAATTAAATAAAGTATTAATATGCAAAGCATCACGAAGGTAGCAGGACATCACAGCCCAATACTACAGTAGTTCCTACTGCCCTGTAATAGAAGCTAGACATGATTGTCAGTACGCCCATTGGGTCTATCCTGAAGTTTGTTTCCCTTAATCCGACAATGACATAAACCTGCTGCTTGGCCTAAGCATCACGTGACAGCTGATCACGACAGGCCGGGTGTTGTCAACACCCGAATAGATCTATCCATACATTTCGCGCTACACTATTAACTATTACAGTCCACGGGAATGGGGCAAACAGTAGGCAATAAATTGTTGTTGTCTGTGCATGCTTGCATAAAAATAAACGTTTGTATGTTTTCTCCCCCAGTTATAAAACAGTAAAGATGGGGCCATGAACTCACCTTAGTGATAATGTGGTAGTGAGGATGATGTCACAGTATAGTCACGTACTGGAGGAATTACCTAAGTAATTTGAATGTCTCAGTGAATGTAGAAATAATTATGCATGACAATGGGTGCATATGAAAAATATATGATCACAGTTTATAGATTGATACGTTGGCTTAATTTATTCACAATAAATTAAGGATGTGTTTATATATATTGTTTTCAAGGAAAGAATATATATAAATATACAAGTTTATTAATTTGTGTTTAAGGAAAAAGGTATAGTAAATTAAATAACTCCACAAGTTTTATTTAATTTAAAATGAAGAATAAACTTTATACCTTGTTATGTCTTTAAGGTTTCACAAAGGAGATGGTTAAACGGTTTTGTTAATATCGTATAGTTGTAATTTAATTTAGATAATCCGTTTTGCATATTACCCGTTTTATGATAACCATTTTTAAGTAATTAATTTGGGATAACACTTGTAAATAATATATAGTTTAGAAATCTTATTATATATTTTCATCCGTTATAGTTATCACATCGTTAGTCCTTGTCGGTTATCCCGTTTTATGAAAACGCCCCTAGGGCTTGATAAACTTTCGGGAAAAGGCAAAATACCCCCCTCCAATCCCACGGCATAAAAATAAATGGGATTAGGGTTTGATTTAAGTTTCAAAAGTGTCACAAATGGTCCTTGTAGTTCATTATTACCCACGGTTTGATTCTAGGTACCCTTTAGTTTCAAAAATATCATAAACGGCCCTTGTATTTTATATAAGTCACGAAAATGATTTAAGATTTCTCTTGTTTCTCAAAATTGGCCATATCTTTTAGAACTTGTCACAAATGGCCCAAAAAGTTACTTGTTTAAATCAAATGGGCTAAAGTGGCCCATTAAAGGTCTCGGTTTATTGTGTTTAAGCTTAATGGGCTTAAATGGCCCAACAAGGGTCACGGTTTATTTGATTTAAGTTTTACCAAAGTTAAATAATTTTTACCAAGTAGTAAAAGTAATAAATAAAGTTTCTATTTTAATATTTCCACTTTTGGGTCCAATCTTTCACCAATATACACAACCGGCACAAAAAGTAACCCCTTATTTCCTTTAATGGGCTACACGGCCCATTAACATTCGGCTAAGGTAAAAAGGGGTGTTGGGCTTGGTAAAACTTTGTGGTAATTTAGTAAATATTAATTTCTCACTAATGGGCTTATGTTAATTTACTATATGGGCTTATATATATCCGGCTTATATTTTTATTACCCCTAGCTTATATAGTTTCGGCTTATATTTTTATTACTCATAAGCTTATGTAATTTTGAAGGCTTGTGGGCTTATTTTAAGGTCTTCTAAATTCGGCTTATATTAATATTGCACATGAGCTTATATAAATTCGGCTTTTATTACCCATGAGCTTATATAAATTCGGCTTATATATGTTTTAAGGCAAAGGAAAATGCTAACGCCCCTATAGGTTCATATATACGTGTTTTCAAGGATTTACAACGTAAGGCTTTCCAATTTAACCTATGTCGTGAGTTTATAAGTTGTTTAGAGTGGGACTAAGAACTTTTACGTGTGCATGTATCCTAACCTTAATATGTTTAGCATGGGAATGCATGAAACGCGAAAATGGTTAAGGAAAGGAAATGAGAAGTTCATGCTTACTTGTTTTGGCCAAAGTGTAGACGAAAGGTGATGAAGATGAGGCGGCTTATAATCACACGAGTCTTAGGAGTCTTTACTTCAAGTCTTCAATGCTAGATTCGGTTAGTAAATGTGATAAGTTGAGGTTTGTTTAGTCTAGGTGTTTTGTGAGGATTTTGATCCGAGTGTTTGTGGTGAGGGAGAGGAATGAGTGTCTCAAGTTATATGTATTCAATGTGAGGTGAAAGAGGTGTGGCTTGGGATTATGACACGGCAAGAGAGAGGGATAGCCAAGATTTTCCTAGCTTTGATTTGTACAAGAAGTACAAAACCTTAAATGTCCCAAATTTGTACAAGTTTGGTAGGGTTTGTGAGTGTGTATCCGTGGCATTTTAGGATTCCAAGAGAGGGTAAAGGTGTGTGAGTAATTATGGGTTTAAGGTTGTACAAAGTTTGTGTGTGGTGTGGGATGTTTACACGGCTCAAGACAAAGGAGAAAGAGTGATGTGTCTTAGCTTCTTAATCACACTCTTAGGACATCCTTAAATGCTAACTTAGTACAATTTCTCCCATGGTTTTGAGGAGACAAAACCAAAACCGGCGGTTTTGGTATATGTTAGGGAGGAAAAATATATTTTGTGTATTAAGTTGTTAAGATTAATGTTAAGTTATAAAGGTTTGAGTAAAATGAAATGTTTTAGTGAAAAAAGTTTGTAGTTAAGTTTTTTATATGCGTGTATGTATAGGTTTGGGTTCGTTTTGCTTATTAGTCGGGTTAAAATATGTGTCAAATGATTTTTAAGTTATAGTAATTTGAGTAAGCTCGGGTTTTAAGTGTTCAAGTTACGTTTAGTGCCTTTTGGTGAAAGAATGATCCCTAGGTAGTTATATTAGTACATTTACGTATAAAATATATTCATAGTATGATTTATTAAATAATCATATGTAAAAGTGATAGTTAGGGTAATCTGAAATCATTTATACTGAAAATATATATCCATAAATATATACAGATTATTTGAATTCATCAATGCTTATATATTTATAAATAGGTAATCAGTCATATACTGTGATCATGACGTTGTTCTTGGAGAAAAATCAGTGGGATGCATGCAAGTGATCATATGTTTCAAAAGACTCTAAGTTCTCAACATTAGGTCATTTGTTGTCATGTATGATTACTGAAATATAAACATACAAATGTAGTCACACTTTTGTAATAAAAGTGCATAGTCACAATAAAATTGTGATATAATTGCTTTCCTGATAAGATGATGCATGCTTATGAAATGCATGGGATGGTTCAAATGATTCATGCAAAGAAAAGTGGTATAAAATATTTAGATATCATGAAGTGACGTACATAATGTTCACAAGTCAAAACCTGAAATTCTCAGGTTTTACAGCATAAACCCGTTATTTTAGCTTTGTCCTCAAAGCTTAAGGTGACGTCACTGCTTAGGTAAAAAGGTGTGGATACTTGGCTTTGAACGATTCTTCGTGTTCCCAAGTAAACTCATGTCCTTTCCTAGAGTTCCATCGTACTTTAACTAACGGGATTTGGCTTCTCTTCAACCTCTTGACTTCTCTCTCCACAACTTCCACTGGTTCTTCTACAAATTGAAGTTTGTCATCGAAATGGACTCCCTCCAATGGCATTGCTAAAGGTTCATCTGAGTAGCACTTCTTCAAGTTTGAGACATGAAATGTAGGGTGTACTCGGCTTAACTGCTGAGGCAGCTCTAAGCGGTAGGCCACTTCTCCAATCCTGGCAATTACTTTGAAGGGTCCTACGTATCGTGGATTTAGCTTTCCTCGTTTCCCAAACCGTACAACACCCTTCCAAGGTGACACCTTTGGCATAACACGGTCACCTACGGCAAATTCCATAGGTTTACGTTTCCTATCAGCATAACTCTTCTGTCTATCCTGGGCAGCTTAAATTCGTTGCTTGATGAGAGTGATTTTCTCAGTGGTCTCTTGGATTAGTTCGGGTCCTGTTAGCTGAAATTCTCCCACTTCTGCCCAGCATACTGGTGAGCGACATTTGCAGCCATAGAGGGCCTCAAATGGTGCTGCCTTAATACTGGCATGGTAACTGTTGTTGTAGGAGAACTCTACTAATGGGATGTGTTCGACCCATCCTTTTCCAAAGTCGATCACACATGCCCTCAGCATGTCTTCTAGTGTTTGGATTGTTCGTTCACTCTGCCCGTCTGTCTGTGGATGATATGCGGTACTCATATCCAGGTTTGTTCCCAACGCTCTTTGAAAAGCTTTCCAAAAGTTTGATGTAAACCTGCCATCTCTATCACAGATGATGGAGACTGGTATTCCATGCCTTGTCACGAATTCCTTTAAGTATATCTTGGCTAACTTGCTCAGAGAATCGTTTTCCCTGATGGGTAGGAAATGGGCGGATTTTGTGAGGCGGTCTACGATTACCCAGATTGTATCGTACCCGTGGGATGATGTAGGAAGTTTGGTGATGAAATCCATGGTGATATTATCCCATTTCCATTTTGGTATGTCGGGTTGAACGAGTAACCCTGATGGTCGTTGATGTTCGATTTTCACTCTAGCACAAGTCAGACATTTCTTCACATAGGTGGCAATATCTGCTTTCATGTTCGGCCACCAATATAATCTTTTCACATCTTGGTACATCTTTTCGGATCCGGGGTGTATGGAGTACTTGGATTTATGGGATTCGTGCATGATCATGTTTCTTAAATCTCCATAACAGGGTAGCCAACTCCTCCCGTGTAGACATAATGTTCCATCTGTTCTAGCTTCCAACTTCTCTTTGCTTAGGTCTGTCCTAAGCATTCCTCCTATGTCTTCCCTTCCGATGTTCTCAGGCTTTTGTGCTTGAAGTTGAGCCTCTAATATCTGTTTGGGTAGGTCCAAACTAATGGTCATGACTAGGGCTCGAACTCTCATGGGAGGATCAGTTCCCTTTCGGCTTAGTGCATCGGCAACTACATTTACTTTGCCTGGGTGGTATTTGATGTCGCAGTCGTAGTCGCTGAGTAGTTCTATCCAACGACGTTGTCTCATATTTAATTCCTTCTGGTCTAAAATATGTTGCAAACTCTTGTGATCGGTGTGGACTGTGCATTTGGTACCGTACAGATAGTGCCTCCAGATTTTTAAGGCAAAAACTACGGATCCAAGTTCTAGATCATGGGTGGAGTAATTTTGCTCGTGCTTCTTCAGTTGCCTTTCTGAGTGAGCTTGGTCATTGGTTTAGCGATCTTAGAGAAGTCTTCGATAAATCGTCGGTAGTAACCGGCAAGTCCTAAGAATTGACGAATCTCCTTTGGAGATGTGGGAGATGTCCAATCTTTCACAGATTCGACTTTCGCCGGATCAACTTGGATTCCCTTGTCGTCAATTACATGACCAAGAAAGTGTACTTTTGGGATCCAAAAATCGCACTTTGAGAATTTTGCATACAGCTTTTCTTCCTTAAGCAATTTTAGCACTTGAGCTAGATGTTCTCCGTGTTCTTTCTCATTCTTGGAATAGATGAGGATGTCGTCTATAAACACTATTACGAACTTATCCAGGTAGGGTCTGCATACTCGGTTCATAAGATCCATGAATATGGCTGGTGCATTAGTTAGTCCAAATGGCATGACTTGGAACTCATAATGACCGTATCGTGTCCTGAAAGCTGTTTTTGGTCTGTCCTTTTCTCTGACCTTCAATTGATGATACCCAGATCGTTAGTCGATCTTGGAGTATATGCTTGATCCTTGTAGTTGATCAAATAGGTCATCGATTCGTGGTAACGGGTAGCGGTTTTTCACAGTTAACTTATTCAGTTCTCTGTAATCGATACACATTCGGAACAAACCGTCTTTCTTTTTGACAAACAGTACTGGAGCTCCCCAGGGTGAGGAACTGGGCCTTATGAAGCCTTTATCTGACAGTTCTTTGAGTTGTTCCGCGAGTTCTTTCATTTCGGTGGGTGCTAAACGGTAGGGTGCTTTAGCTACAGGTGCGGCTCCTGGCACCAAGTCTATTTGGAATTCAACTTGACGAGTTGGAGGTAATCCTGGCAAGTCGTCTGGAAAGACTTCGGGATAATCACGGACGATGGGTACGTCCTTGATCTGTTTCTCCTTAGGTTTCTCTTCCTGATCTGTTTTAGAAATATGTGCTAAAAAGATAGGGCATCCTTTTAGTAGATATTTCTGGGCTTGGGTGCACGAGATTACACTCAACCTAGTATCTGCTTTATCCGAATTTCCGTCTCCTCGGATAATTAGGTCGGTGCCTCCCCATGGTATGCGGACTAGTTTCTTGTCACACACAATGGTTGCATGATACTTGGATAACCAGTCCATACCAATGATGACGTCAAAACTACTTAGTTGTATGGGTATCAATTGAATATCAAATGGGTGGTTTCGGAGGTTTAGAGTACAGCCTCTTATGATGGTGTTTGTTTCTATGATTTTTCCGTCTGCTAGTTCAACTCTGTAACAGTTATCTAATGGGGTCGGTAAAATGTCTAGCAAGCTACCAAATTCAGTGGATACGAAACTCCTATCGGCTCCCGTATCGAATAAAATACTTGCATAGCGATTATTTAGAAGGAACGTACCAGTAACTACATTGGAGTCGGGGTTGGCCCTGTTCTCTCCTATGACATAAACCCTGGCGGGTGCTCCGCTTTGGCCTTCATTCTTACGCTTTGGACAGTCAGGTCTGATGTGTCCAATTTCTCCACAACCAAAGCAATGGATTTCTTTGCGAGCCATGTTTCCACTGCCTGTGAGCTGGCGGTTTCCTTGGTATCCACTTCCACGGGAATTCTGCCTGTTGCCATTGTGGGGCTTGTTGTTGGTACTGAAATTGTTTCTGTTGGTCAGGACAGGTGTATTGCTCTGCTCGAGACTTCAACACCCATTTGTGGAGTGGTGATGAAAATTACACTTGGGGCATCTGGGTTTGTTTCCTGCGTATCGCGGTGGTCCTGAGGAAATAGCACTGCATATTTGACTTAAGCCTTGCCTCTTGGGCTGTTGAGTCTGAGGATGATGACGGTAGTTATCATCGACTTTCCTCTTGTGTTCTGCCTGCCTAGTCACATGATCACGACCACGCTTGTCCACTAGTTCTGTGGCAAACTCGATGGCACTCTCGATAGTAGTAGGTCGAGATGCAAGCACACTGTCGTGGACAGAATCGGGAAGTCCACTAACGTACTTTTCTATCTTATCCGCCACTTTCGGGTACATGCGGGTACACATCAAGGTTAGTTCTTGGAATTTCTGGTTGTAGCTGGTGATATTGAAGTTGATGCATTTGAGATTCCACAATTCAATCTCTAGCTTCTTGATTTCGCTACGGGGACAGTATTTCATGGTAAGCTTTTCCTTCAACGCAGTCCACGTCATACCATAAGCTCCATCGTGTCCGAGGGTTGCAACTTGTGAGTTCCACCATGTGAGTGCATGTTCCAAAAGAGTACAGGTGGCGAACTTTACTTTGTTCTCTTCGGTGCAGTCACTAATACGAAACACCGTCTCAGTCCTCTCAAACCATTGCATGAGCTCGACTACCCCTTCCTTGCCCTTGAAATAGCTGGGTTTGCATTTTAGGAAGTCAGGGTAAGTACATCCTCGAGCTTCGCGGTTTCGGTTATTAGAGTTTTCACTGTCTCCATGGGTTCCGCTGGGGCGGTTTTCCCTGGCAGCTAAGGCGTCAGTAATGCCTTGCTCAATCAGTACTCTGAGTTGTGCATCAGATATGGTCGTTGCAGGTGTTTCTGCGGCGTTTGGGCGTACGCGTCTTGGTGGCATTTTCTATAAGAAAATTCTGAGATTCGTTAGTTGATAAAAGATGGTTATATTAAAATGCATGGGAAATGTCTATGCATAGAATTCACAACAAATTTGATAATCCGTTAAGAGTTCATAATAATATAAATGTAACCAAACAAATGAACAGTAACATATCATTCCTGTGAATAATAATGTAGTACAAGTACAACCGATCTAAGACAGGGTCATAGCAACCTGTCTGAAATAGTGGTACATATGTTTGTGATACAACCAAAAGATATCCTACCTACTAAGGTTAGGTACTACAAATACATCAGAAAAGGAAATACAAATACAAAAGAGATAAATCATGAGAGCTGAGATGCAACTCAGTGCTTGTCATGATGTACAACTGAAAATCTACCCTACACTAGTGTGGCTGCCTGCAGGTGCAGATGGTCCAACTGGTGGTGCATGCTCGTCCTGCATACGGATCACGGCACTCCGGGTCTCCCTGGTGTGTCTCAAGGCCTCTAGTAGCTGCTGCTGACGTGCAGTGTCAGCACTGCGTAGCTGCTCTGTCTCTGTAGTAATCCCCTGATGACGGAGATCTGCTAGGTCCATGAAGGTCCTGAAGGTGTCCTCCTGTGAGTAGATGGCGGCTCGAGTCTCGTAGGAATGACTCTCCAACATAGCTAAACGGCAACGAAGGTAAGCTACCTCGTCTAATAGCCAATGTATGGTCTCTCTGGTGGTGTATGACTCTCCGGCCATGGCCCAATAGAGAGAGTCTAGTCTCTCCTGGAGCACGGCGCGACCCTGCTGGTCCGCCTGTAGTAGAGAGTGAATGAGAGTGGTGTCCTGTGCCTGTCGGGCTGTAAGTGCATCGACCTGTGCCTGAAGGGCACTAAGTCTAGCCTGCCCGGCTCCTGAACCCTCTCCAACCTCATAAGTCGAATCGGTGATAGGGTCATGCCTCCTCTTACGAGGTGGCAAGGCACTGGTGGGGTGAGTGCGAGGTACAGAAGGTGGTGGTGGTAGGAAAGGTACGACCTGGTCCGCCTCTCTGGGAGGGGATGCAGGTACTACAAGAAGTGGTGTAGTAGGAAGTGTAGTGGGTGGTGAAGGAGTAGGTGAATCTGTGAGTACGATGACCCCGTCCTGCTGGTCATCTCTGGACTCTGTATCAGATGCTGGTCTAACTAACACTGATGTCGGTGACAAAGGTATGATGGTAGGAACCATAAGCTCCTCGAAGGTAGTAACAACAGTAGGCGTCGTCATGATATCTAAAAGTAATATTTTATAGTTTTGAGCAAGTTTTCAACTTACACAACATAAAATGTTTTCATGATGCATATGGGATGTGGTTTAAAAAGCTTTTAATCATGAGGTAAAAAGTATAAAACAGATACTTATGTGATTTATTTGCCATGAGGAAATAAATCAATGTGAGGTTAGCTCATAATAATATGCATGCTCTATAATGCCATATGCCTAACTTATAGGTTCCCAAAAATCAATTTTTCTTTTCAAACTGATTTTTATGTTCAGTTATAGTCCAGTTTTAAAAATTCCATTTCTTAAAATTTGTAAGTCTTTGATCTGGTTCTCTATAACTATGCTCTCTGATACCATTCTCTGTAACACCCCCAGATTGGTCAAATGCAGCGGAATAATAGTTGGGGTGTTACTTGGGTGGATCGATAGCACATAGCATATAGAGCGATGATCATAAAATCATTCAAAAACATATTACATGAATTAATCGTACACATTGTATCTTGTTCAGAATAAAACCACATTTATTGTAAAGCAGAAATAAATATCCCAGCCCAAATGGTCAACATGATGCTTTCCTAAAATGCTGGAATCCAATGCATGAACCTGCTTACTTTCCTGAGAAAACATAAAAGTAAAAATGTGGGGGTCAACACGAGGTTGGTGAATTCACAGGTTTAATTAAATAAAGTATTAATATGCAAAGCATCACGAAGGTAGCAAGACATCACAGCCCAATACTACAGTAGTTCCTACTGCCCTGTAATAGAAGCTAGACATGATTGTCAGTACGCCCATTGGGTCTATCCTGAAGTTTGTTTCCCTTAATCCGACAATGACATAAACCTGCTGCTTGGCCTAAGCATCACGTGACAGCTGATCACGACAGGCCGGGTGTTGTCAACACCCGAATAGATCTATCCATACATTTCGCGCTACACTATTAACTATTACAGTCCACGGGAATGGGGCAAACAGTAGGCAATAAATTGTTGTTGTCTGTGCATGCTTGCATAAAAATAAACGTTTGTATGTTTTCTCCCCCAGTTATAAAACAGTAAAGATGGGGCCATGAACTCACCTTAGTGATAATGTGGTAGTGAGGATGATGTCACAGTATAGTCACGTACTGGAGGAATTACCTAAGTAATTTGAATGTCTCAGTGAATGTAGAAATAATTATGCATGACAATGGGTGCATATGAAAAATGTATGATCACAGTTTATAGATTGATACGTTGGCTTAATTTATTCACAATAAATTAAGGATGTGTTTATATATATTGTTTTCAAGGAAAGAATATATATAAATATACAAGTTTATTAATTTGTGTTTAAGGAAAAAGGTATAGTAAATTAAATAACTCCACAAGTTTTATTTAATTTAAAATGAAGAATAAACTTTATACCTTGTTATGTCTTTAAGGTTTCACAAAGGAGATGGTTAAACGGTTTTGTTAATATCGTATAGTTGTAATTTAATTTAGATAATCCGTTTTGCATATTACCCGGGTTTTATGATAACCATTTTTAAGTAATTAATTTGGGATAACACTTGTAAATAATATATAGTTTAGAAATCTTATTATATATTTTCATCCGTTATAGTTATCACATCGTTAGTCCTTGTCGGTTATCCCGTTTTATGAAAACGCCCCTAGGGCTTGATAAACTTTCGGGAAAAGGCAAAATACCCCCCTCCAATCCCACGGCATAAAAATAAATGGGATTAGGGTTTGATTTAAGTTTCAAAAGTGTCACAAATGGTCCTTGTAGTTCATTATTACCCACGGTTTGATTCTAGGTACCCTTTAGTTTCAAAAATATCATAAACGGCCCTTGTATTTTATATAAGTCACGAAAATGATTTAAGATTTCTCTTGTTTCTCAAAATTGGCCATATCTTTTGGAACTTGTCACAAATGGCCCAAAAAGTTACTTGTTTAAATCAAATGGGCTAAAGTGGCCCATTAAAGGTCTCGGTTTATTGTGTTTAAGCTTAATGGGCTTAAATGGCCCAACAAGGGTCACGGTTTATTTGATTTAAGTTTTACCAAAGTTAAATAATTTTTACCAAGTAGTAAAAGTAATAAATAAAGTTTCTATTTTAATATTTCCACTTTTGGGTCCAATCTTTCACCAATATACACAACCGGCACAAAAAGTAACCCCTTATTTCCTTTAATGGGCTACACGGCCCATTAACATTCGGCTAAGGTAAAAAGGGGTGTTGGGCTTGGTAAAACTTTGTGGTAATTTAGTAAATATTAATTTCTCACTAATGGGCTTATGTTAATTTACTATATGGGCTTATATATATCCGGCTTATATTTTTATTACCCCTAGCTTATATAGTTTCGGCTTATATTTTTATTACTCATAAGCTTATGTAATTTTGAAGGCTTGTGGGCTTATTTTAAGGTCTTCTAAATTCGGCTTATATTAATATTGCACATGAGCTTATATAAATTCGGCTTTTATTACCCATGAGCTTATATAAATTCGGCTTATATATGTTTTAAGGCAAAGGAAAATGCTAACGCCCCTATAGGTTCATATATACGTGTTTTCAAGGATTTACAACGTAAGGCTTTCCAATTTAACCTATGTCGTGAGTTTATAAGTTGTTTAGAGTGGGACTAAGAACTTTTACGTGTGCATGTATCCTAACCTTAATATGTTTAGCATGGGAATGCATGAAACTCGAAAATGGTTAAGGAAAGGAAATGAGAAGTTCATGCTTACTTGTTTTGGCCAAAGTGTAGACGAAAGGTGATGAAGATGAGGCGGCTTATAATCACACGAGTCTTAGGAGTCTTTACTTAAAGTCTTCAATGCTAGATTCGGTTAGTAAATGTGATAAGTTGAGGTTTGTTTAGTCTAGGTGTTTTGTGAGGATTTTGATCCGAGTGTTTGTGGTGAGGGAGAGGAATGAGTGTCTCAAGTTATATGTATTCAAAGTGAGGTGAAAGAGGTGTGGCATGGGATTATGACACGGCAAGAGAGAGGGATAGCCAAGATTTTCCTAGCTTTGATTTGTACAAGAAGTACAAAACCTTAAATGTCCCAAATTTGTACAAGTTTGGTAGGGTTTGTGAGTGTGTATCCGTGGCATTTTAGGATTCCAAGAGAGGGAAAAGGTGTGTGAGTAATTATGGGTTTAAGGTTGTACAAAGTTTGTGTGTGGTGTGGGATGTTTACACGGCTCAAGACAAAGGAGAAAGAGTGATGTGTCTTAGCTTCTTAATCACACTCTTAGGACATCCTTAAATGCTAACTTAGTACAATTTCTCCCATGGTTTTGAGGAGACAAAACCAAAACCGGCGGTTTTGGTATATGTTAGGGAGGAAAAATATATTTTGTGTATTAAGTTGTTAAGATTAATGTTAAGTTATAAAGGTTTGAGTAAAATGAAATGTTTTAGTGAAAAAGGTTTGTAGTTAAGTTTTTTATATGCGTGTATGTATAGGGTTGGGTTCGTTTTGCTTATTAGTCGGGTTAAAATATGTGTCAAATGATTTTTAAGTTATAGTAATTTGAGTAAGCTCGGGTTTTAAGTGTTCAAGTTACGTTTAGTGCCTTTTGGTGAAAGAATGATCCCTAGGTAGTTATATTAGTACATTTACGTATAAAATATATTCATAGTATGATTTATTAAATAATCATATGTAAAAGTGATAGTTAGGGTAATCTGAAATCATTTATACTGAAAATATATATCCATAAATATATACAGATTATTTGAATTCATCAATGCTTATATATTTATAAATAGGTAATCAGTCATATACTGTGATCATGACGTTGTTCTTGGAGAAAAATCAGTGGGATGCATGCAAGTGATCATATGTTTCAAAAGACTCTAAGTTCTCAACATTAGGTCATTTGTTGTCCTGTATGATTACTGAAATATAAACATACAAATGTAGTCACACTTTTGTAATAAAAGTGCATAGTCACAATAAAATTGTGATATAATTGCTTTCCTGATAAGATGATGCATGCTTATGAAATGCATGGGATGGTTCAAATGATTCATGCAAAGAAAAGTGGTATAAAATATTTAGATATCATGAAGTGACGTACATAATGTTCACAAGTCAAAACCTGAAATTCTCAGGTTTTACAACTACTACAATCCCGTGAGGAGGGAGAGAGGTCCGATGGTTCACCCGAACGACCAGATCTAGAGCTAACCAGAACTAATCGCCGCACAAGCGTGTGGGACAGGATGAATACTGGGAAGAAGGCTCCTAGCTCTTCTCATAAGAGAGGTCCTCACCCAAAGGATGGGGCACCGCCCCCTTCTCCCGGTCCATCAGGAGAGGATTCGGATGACCATCCACCCAAGCGTCGCCGACCAAGGCGTACCCCTCCACCGCCACCAGACAATGAAGAGTACTATGGCGGCCCCTATTATCGAGAGGCGGAAGCAGAAGATCTTTCCCGCCCATGGTGTGACCCTAGTCTCACCCGTCCATGGGCTGATCCCAGGGAAGATCCTTTTACTCTCCGCATACGGAATTACTCCGAGGATACAAAGCGTCGCATGCCGACGTGTGTCAAGACTTATGATGGGACTGGCGATCCGGATGATCACCTAAAGATATTTGACACGCAGGCGAAAATTGAACGATGGCCCATGCCTATATGGTGCCAAATGTTCAATTCAACCTATATCGGCAATGCTCATGATTGGTTTGAGTGACTTCCTCCACGGAGCATTGATAGCTTCACTGAACTATGTACTGCGTTCAAGAACAATTATACTCAGCGAAAGAAGTATAATAGGGACCCGGTCTCATTGGCAACCGTCAAGCAACGGCCGGGGGAATCTACGGAGGCCTTCACCGAACGCTTCAATGACGAATGCACGCGCACAAAGACAATGCCGGAACTTCTGAAAATTTCTGATTATATGCACGCCATAATAATAACTGGCTTTAAGTCCAAGTATAAAAATATCGTTGTTCCGATCTCTTCGAATTGATTACTAGTTAAGAGTGTGACTCAGTTGTTCTTGGTGGAATATAAAATGAGTTGTCGTTGTAGTAATTTAAATTGCAAAACTTTAAACTAAATGACGGTAATTAAAAACTAAAACTAAATAAATCGTAAAAGGTGCAATATTAAAAACTTTAAAAGGTAATTTAACTAAATGACGAAAATTTAATGCTTGACGAAAAATTAATTTGACAATGTAATAAAAATGTAAACTTGAAAGAATGTAAACTTAAAAATCAAACAAAGCAAAAATTTAATTCAAAACCCAAAACCATCGGAATGTCAGATCAGAATGCTGTCACCATACCCATCGGAATCCAGATCGCAATATAGGTACAAAATCTATCAAAATAATTAAGATGCTATCTATCAGAATGAATACAAAGCCATCGGAATGTCACTCAGATCGGAATGTTGCTATATAAATTTGGGCAGCACTTCGATTTAAAATAACCTTAAGAGCCGTCGGAATATGCGATCGCAATCCCAGATCGGAATAAGGGGGGTGTTTCAGATCGCAAAGTCAGACCGGAGTGCTAGATCGGAATAAACCGTCGGAATGTAAAACCCTCTTACAAACTGTCACTGTCGGAATATGAGAGAAAAACCGTCGGAATACTCAAATCCATAAGCTAAATAAGCTAATTCTAATAAGCTAACCGAAACTAGAAAAAAGAAGAATAAGATAACAAAGTAAGCACAAAATTAAAACCTTTCAAGACACAAAATAAGGAAACTTTAAAAAGACTAAAACTTTTTAAGAAATCTTAAAAACAATAAGCTAGATACAAAATAAGCCAATAAGCATGTCAAGCTCAAAGCTTAATTCGTAAGAAACTTAGATTAACCAAAAGATAAACTTTTTAACAAATCAAACATCAAATTAAAACAAGACGTGTAAAAACTCGGATTAAAGATTAACAAAAATTAAGAAAGGTAGAATAAGATTAAGATTAAAACAAGAATTAAGCTATTAAAAGTAAAGGTTTGATTTAAACTAGAAAGAAATGAAGATGAAAGATTAGGATCCTAGTGAGAGAAACTGTCACTTTCTCTCTCTAAAATTACCTACCAAACGAAAATGAAGACTAATTCTAAAACTAGCTAACCAACCCTCCTAAATGTGTTTAGGAGGGTATTTATAGGAAAATGGGAGGTGCATGTGTTGCCTCCTCTTTCTTTCTTCACGCCTTTCGTCTTTTAAGTTCTTCGACTTTGTCTCGGGATTAATTAAACTCGTCTTATAATTTCTTCATTTATTAGACTTGAGTTCTTCGGCTTTATTAAACTTTCGTCTTTAGACTTGTTCTTCAGAAAAGGCCTTGGACTTCCGTTCTTTTTGCACTCTTGATCTCTTGATTTTGTCTTTTGTCGTTTTCTTGATAAAAGCCCGTGAAAGCCCGTGTTTTCCTTCCTTTTCACATCTTGGTCCTAAATCACAACAAAAACACAAACCACGCATAATTCTGACATTTACGACATAAAATACACGTTTGGGCTTGGTTATTATTGTAGTTAAGTAGTAAAAGGATGGGTGTTTTCACACCTATCAAATCCCCTACACTTAACCATTGCAATGTCCTCATGCAATGCATTAGTTACAAAGCGCGTTTTATATTTTCCATCACAATCAATCCACATTGGCCTTTATTTAATAGATAGAAAAGTTCAAAAATCAGAAAACAAGTAAAGAGATCAAAAACTTACCTTATGGTTTTGGAAATGTCATGAATGATTATCACCCTCAAGTTTCACGTTCCCCAAACCAAGCTTAAAAACGAGATCATTGTTATTATAAGTTAGCAAACTAACACGAACTCATATGAGCCAATTATTCACTTAGACTCCCTTATTCCTAGGTGTATCTCTTATATTTTATTATCGTCTTGAATGATCACGAGGATGCATTGTTTGACTTATTTCGATTGTTTATTTAGGCCGAAAATAAAGTAGGACGATTTAATCAATAGTTAGCTAAAGGACAAAATCTTTTAAAACTGCTTCTCGGGACCTCATAAAGTTCATATCTTGGCATAATTTGCTTCACGATTTGAGACCTCTCTCGGACCGATATTTGGCAGTGACTTCATACTTCAAATCTTGAGAGACGTTCTTGAAATTATGGTCTTCTCTTCATAATAGGAATTTCTTCACTTGAAGTTTTTGAGAGATTCTTCATATTTGGACCACGACTTCTTCATTTTTTTCTCTAGTCTTTATTTGGGATTTTGATATACAACGACTCGCCTCCTTTTTGGACTTGGATCTATTTATCCTCATACCTTGTTAGGGCCTTTTTGGATAGACTTTTCCATGATCTTTACGGGAGTATTTGCTTTTCGTCGTGTGTCTCGATCCTTCATATTGATTTTTGATGAATGATTCTTCACATCACTTTTGGATCTTTAGCAACAAAATGTAGCCCTCATGCCTTGTTAGGGCCTTTTCAGACTCGCCAATCTTCGCATCCCGCTTCAATAAGTTATGCCTTGGCTATGAACTCTAATTAATACCGAGCAACTTTTAAACGATCTTGGGCTAGAAGCTAAGTAACTTTTCAAATCGTACAACCTTATTTATTGTAATTAAATTTATTAACAAGCGATGGGAGAATAGGCTTATAATCAACTCACATAAATTCACGAAACAATACCAAACTTATAATTGACTCTATCATCTCTCGTTCTCCATAATTTAAAATCTCAAGGAATGAGACTCGTGGATGCTTAGCCAATTAAATCAAAGTTTTGGGTTTTCGAGTCATCTATAGTATCTTGCAAATTCTTAGACTTTTTCAAGTTTAGAAAACGCATTTTAAAGTTCCCTTGATAAACGACTCTCTAGGATCAATTATAGGAACTTGCGAAAAGTGCTTGTTCTTAACCTATGAGAGTTAAGACTTTCGCGTTTTAAAGCTCCCTATATAAAAGCCTAGCAAAACTTGACTTAAACACGTTAAGGATACTAGCTAGAGTAAACTTGGATAAGTAAACTCGGGTTGAGTCAAAAGATTCACAACGTTTAAAAATTTAAAACCACTTTATTAAAATTTATTCTAGCAACGAAATAAAATAACTAAAATAAAGGAAAATACAACTATACTACTAGGCCAAAATAGATCAAAAATTTTGAAAAATGTCGAAAAATCAATTTTCCGGTTAAAATAAGGACAAATACAAGGAAAAGACCACTTAACTTCGATAGAAGTCCCCCTTACACTTAATATAAACATTGTCCTCAATGT
Source organism: Glebionis coronaria (assembly GCA_025667525.1). Lineage (NCBI taxonomy): Eukaryota > Viridiplantae > Streptophyta > Magnoliopsida > Asterales > Asteraceae > Glebionis > Glebionis coronaria. The sequence continues at coordinate 41,574,214 of CM046878.1, forward strand.
TTAAGCATGTGGAAGTAACCTCCCCTACACTTAGGACATTGTGCACTTTGTTTAAATCTTGCTAAGGAAAGGACAACTAAAGTGATTCATATTTTTATATTGAAGAATATAAAATAGAGAATCAAAAGAGTTTAGGATAGAACAGGGAAGATGGGAACACGGAATCACGGTTCGTCAAAGGTCATCAAGAATGGATCTTTGAAAGCTCGAATCCCTGCACATGATAAGAAAGAAGACAACAAACACATACCAGGGTCTCCCCCTACACTTACTAGAGAACAGAATAAAAGGATAGATAATTGGGTTGCCTCCCAAAAAGCGCTTGTTTTTTATAACCGAGTCGTGAGCCTGACTCGACCTTGATTAGCATAGGAAGAAGCTTGAAACAAATCCACCGGGATCAAAGACATGGTTTTCATCCAGTAAGTAGCACAAGCTTAAGGCGAACAAGGCAAGCCAAAGAAGAGTAGGCAAGGTTCCCTTAAGCAATGATTGATCACGGTGGTAGCAGGGTGAAGTGCAAGCATATCTCCATAAGTTCCAAAGATTTTTCCTTTTATTTCATCATATGGATACTGAGATGGCTTAAAAAGTGCAATGTCGGGGTCGAACACCTTTTCCTTTAGGGGAAAATAACACTCAGGCTCAACAGACCTTGAAGAAGATCTGATCATAAATCTCGCAATCTCATCCTCATACGGAGGATAGAGAGGAGTTAAGACATAAGTGCTGCTGATATCGGTGTCGGCCGGCTTCTTCTCCTTTAAAGCGGGTTTCTTAATATCCAAATTAGGATAAAGACCATAATCATCAAAGTCTAAAGGAGGAGCATCACTCTCATTTGGGAAGTAAGTATTGAGAAATGTAGCAAAGTCTTCCTCAAATGAGTAGTCATCCAAAGTAGGATTAAGCATGGTTGGTTGAGGATCTTCGTCATGTGAAGAATCACTCGAGAGAGTATCAGCCTCAGCAAAATCATCATAAGTGGGCATGTCTGGATACTCTGAAACGAAAGCAGCATAATCATCCCCATCGGAACTAGAATCGTCAGCATAATCATCATAGATTGGTGAAGGATCATAATTTGGTGGAGGATCTTCATTGGAGATAGAATCATCCACATCATCATGGAACAGTGGATTATCATAGCAAGAATCGAACAGAGGATTGTTGTAGACGATAAAATCATCGAGCACATTAATCATATTCGCTGATTCTCTTCCAGTTGATTTGTTTGTGATCTTCCCCATTTTGAAAACTTGGGCATCATTCCCGACCCTTAAGATGAGCTCACCTTCGGCAACATCAACTAAAGCTTTTCCGGTTCTCAAGAATGGCCGGCCAAGTATTAACGGAATACGAGGGTCCATTTCATAATCAACAACAACAAAGCCAACCGGAAAAGTGAAGGTGCCAACTTTTACAAATACATTTTCGGCAATACCAACAGGGTAAGCGAGAGTGCGATTGGCTAGCTCAAGAGTCATCTTTGTTGGTGTAAGGTCGGGTAATGATAGTGTTTTCCAAACACTTAAAGGCATCAAGTTTATACTTGCCCCGAGATCGGCTAAGGCATTAAATTCTTCGGTTTGGTTGAAAATGAAAGGTAGCACGAAACGACCGGGATCTCCAAGTTTTTCTGGAAGTTCTTTAAGAAGGACGGCAGAACAATTTTCATTCAATCGAGTATTAACAAACTCGGCCATCTTTTCCTTCTTGCTAAGCAAATCCTTAAACATCTTGACAAATTTAGGCATTTGTGCAAGAGCTTCAACAAGGCTAAAGGTGATGTTTATGCCGGCAATCTTGTTTAAAAAGTTGGAGACTTGAACGTCATCCTTAGTAAGAATTCTACCTTTGTCCAGTCGGGAAGGGTAAGGAATGTTGGGTTTAGGTGGTGTGGGTGTAGCAGGTGAAGGTGTAGCAGGTACAGGTTGAGATGTTGAGGCTTGAGAAGTAGAAGGTTTAGAGGTGGTAGGTAGGGTTGGTGGAGGGTTTTGTTTAGGTACTTCTTCCGTGAGAGGTGGAGACGGTAATGGAGAACTAGTACTAGGTGTGGAAGTAGGAGGGATAAATGGAGGTGGAGGAGGTGTAGATTGAGTAACGGGAGGAGGGGTAGAAGGTCCTACTAGAGTTGCTCCACTTCGGGTAGTAATAGCACTCACATTCGCTCTAGGGTTTGTTTCGGTGTTAGAAGGAAGAGCACCTTGTAGACGACGGGTTTGTAACATTTGAGCAAATTTCCTATCTGTGGACTCTTAAATTTGTCTAGTAGATTCTTGCATTGCTAGCATGATTTTCTCATGTTCATTCAACTTTTGCAAAACCAAGTACATTGGCGGAGGAGGTAAATTGAACCCTTGTGGTTGAAAACCTTGATTTGGGTATTGGTTATAAGGTGGAAAACCTTGAGGACTGAAACCTTGGTGTTGAAAGCCTTGGTTTTGCATCGGATAATTACCTTGGTTTCCATTTGAGCCCCTCACATTGGCATTACCTTGAAAATTAGCTCTTGGTGGCCCTTGGTTGTTTTGGTTAGGTTGTGGTGGTCTTTGTTGAAAACCGGGTGGAGCCAAATAATTTGTCGAATTGTAAGACAAGTGATTAACATCGAAATTAGGCTTGAAATGAACTCTCTCGGTGGTGTTGTACGCATACACTTCCGCGTGAGATTGATCATAAGCTTTATCACAGTTAGCATAAGAGTGTGGCCCACCACAAGTTTCACAAGTTATATTAATAGCATTGTTGTTTTTGGTATTGTTAACGGCTTGTAAAGCCAGTGCCTCAACAACCGTAGTAAGCTTATCAAGTCTCCTTTCAGTGTCACTAGTGCTAGCACTAGCCACATTAGCCCGAACACTTTTGGTTTGAACTTTAGATTTATTCTCAATAATATCCCATGCGGCATTAGAAGACTTAACCAAGATATTACCCCCCGAGGCACTATTTAGTGAATCTTGGTCAGTCATGCTTAAACCATTGTAAAAAGTGTTAATTTGATGCACTTTTGTGAAACCATGTTGTGGACACTTTCTTAAAAGTTCCTTAAAATGGTCCCAAGATTCAATAAATGTCTCATAGTACTTTTGTTCAAAATTAATGATTTCATTCCGCAAGTCGGTAGTACGTGAGGGTGGGAAAAAGAAGTTGATGAATTTGGTCTGTAAATCCGACCACGTAAGAATTCTTTGTGGCGGTTCCTTATCAAGCCAATGTCTGGCTTGTCCATCTAAGGAGAAAGGAAAAAGTTGCAAGCGAATAACCTCTTGTGAAACCCCATTAAACTTGACTGTATTAGTGAGTTGAAGAAACCTTTTTATATGGTCGTGAGGATCATCAAGTGTACGCCCCAAGAATGGTTGACCAGAGACCATTTGAATGAAACCGGATTTGAGCTCAAAATTGTTGGCTCCAATCTCGGGTATGGCAATAGCATCGGTGTTGCCCTCAACGTGCGATTGCAAAAGCTCAATCATTCGTCGATTGTCCATGGTGACAATAGGTTGAGTTTCGACTTCGGATTGAGTTGCTTTCTTCTTACGAGCACGGGTACGCATACACACCTACAAAAGAAAAGAAAGATATACAAGAAATATTTTTGGTTTTTATGGTTTTTCTATATTTTTGTTTTTTGGATTTTTGAAAATTTTTAAAAATTTAATATTTTTAAAGATTTTTGAAAATTCTAAGCAAGAAAAATAGCGTGCAAAGATGAACGGATCCCAAAATCCAACGTGTCTCTCACAATAAACCGTTTATCTTTACGAAAAGAGCCGGCAGTGGCGCCATTTAATAACTGGCTTTAAGTCCAAGTATAAAAATATCGTTGTTCCGATCTCTTCGAATTGATTACTAGTTAAGAGTGCGACTCAGTTTTTCTTGGTGGAATATAAAATGAGTTGTCGTTGTAGTAATTTAAATTGCAAAACTTTATACTAAATGACGGTAATTAAAAACTAAAACTAAATAAATCGTAAAAGGTGCAATATTAAAAACTTTAAAAGGTAATTTAACTAAATGAAGAAAATTTAATGCTTGACGAAAAATTAATTTGACAATGTAATAAAAATGTAAACTTGAAATAATGTAATCTTAAAAATCAAACAAAGCAAAAATATAATTCAAAACTCAAAACCATCGGAATGTCAGATCGGAATGCTGTCACCATACCCATCGGAATCCTGATCGCAATATAGGTACAAAATCTATCGGTATAATTAAGATGCTATCTATCGGAATGAATACAAAGCCATCGGAATGTCACTCAGATCGGAATGTTGCTATATAAATTTGGGCAGCACTTCGATTTAAAATAACCTTAAGAGTCGTCGGAATATGCGATCGCAATGTGCGATCGCAATCCCAGATCGGAATAAGGGGGTGTTTCAGATCGCAAAGTCAGACCGGAGTGCTAGATCGGAATAAACCGTCGGAATGTAAAACCCTCTTCCAAACTGTCACTGTCGGAATATGAGATAAACACCGTCGGAATACTCAATTCCCTTTCCGATGGAATAACAAATCGCAATAAGCATAAGCTAAATAAGCTAATTCTAATAAGCTAACCGAAACTATAAAAAAGAAGAATAAGATAACAAAGTAAGCACAAAATTAAAACCTTTCAAGACACAAAATAAGGAAACTTTAAAAAGACTAAAACTTTTTAAGAAATCTTAAAAACAATAAGCTAGATACAAAATAAGCCAATAAGCATGTCAAGCTCAAAGCTTAATTCGTAGGAAACTTAGATTAACCAAAAGATAAACTTTTTAACAAATCAAACATCAAATTAAAACAAGACGTGTAAAAACTCGGATTAAAGATTAACAAAAATTAAGAAAGGTAGAATAAGATTAAGATTAAAACAAGAATTAAGCTATTAAAAGTAAAGGTTTGATTTAAACTAGAAAGAAAGGAAGATGAAAGATTAGGATCCTAGTGAGAGACATTGTCACTTTCTCTCTCTAAAATTACCTACCAAACGAAAATGAAGAATAATTCTAAAACTAGCTAACCAACCCTCCTAAATGTGTCTAGGAGGGTATTTATAGGAAAATGGGAGGTGCATGTGTTGCCTCCTCTTTCTTTCTTCACGCCTTTCGTCTTTTAAGTTCTTCGACTTTATCGACTTTGTCTCGGGATTAATTAAACTCGTCTTATTATTTCTTCATTTATTAGACTTGAGTTCTTCGGCTTTATTAAACTTTCGTCTTTAGACTTGTTCTTCGATAAATCTTCAGAAAAGGCCTTGGACTTCCGTTCTTTTTGCACTCTTGATCTCTTGACTTTGTCTTTTGTCGTTTTCTTGATAAAAGCCCGTGAAAGCCCGTGTTTTCCTTCCTTTTCACATCTTGGTCCTAAATCACAACAAAAACACAAACCACGCATAATTCTGACATTTACGACATAAAATACACGTTTGGGCTTGGTTATTATTGTAGTTAAGTAGTAAAAGGAGGGGTGTTTTCACACCTATCAAATAACAGACAGGGAATTAATTAGATGACTCAATGACAAGCGACCGGAGAGGTATGACGACCTTATGGAAAGGGTCAAAAACTTCATAGAGGGAGAAACTACGGTAGCCGCGGCTTACCCTTCAAAAGGAAACATCTACCGATCGAACGACCAGTCTAGGAGACAGTCGGGCGGTCAAAACAACCAGAGCAGTGGGAGGAGCTCAGACTACAAGAGCCAAAACAAAGGAGGGCAGTCGGAGGACAAATTTACCCCTCTAAAGATGTCTTACCGGGAGATCTTGCTGACAGAAGGGGCCAACTTCCTGAGACCTTCCCCAATGACGACTCCGCTGGACCGTCGTCAAGGAAATCGCTTTTGCGAATTCCACAACGACAAGGGCCACGGCACGAAGGAATGTATCCAGCTCAAGAAGCACATTGAGTCACTGATCAAGTCAGGCAAACTCAAGCATTTGGTCAAGGATTGGAAGGATGGAAAGGACAACAAGAAGTATGAAAAGAAGGATCCCCAAAAGGACAAACCTTCGACTATATACATGATCCAATCCAGGCAGCGCCGCACAAGGCAGAAAACTAGCCAAAAATTTTCACGCAGCAGAGAAATCTCATTCCCTCCCATCACGGCAACTGATGTAGCCGATTCACCTCTCACGATTGAGATAAGCATTGGAACACACAATGTCTGTCGTATGTATGTGGATGGAGGGTCATCAGCAGAAGTACTATACGAACACTGTTTCGTACAGTTACGACCAGAAATAAGAAGCCAATTAGTACCGGCCACGTCGTCGCTCATTGGCTTTAGTGGAGACACCATCTGGCCAATAGGACAGCTGCGTCTGCTTGTAACCATTGGGAATGAAGAGCATTCCACCACGGCGTGGATGAACTTTATGGTGATACGCTCACACTCTCCATACAATGGGATCATAGGCATGCCAGGTATCCTGGCCACACGGGCTCACGGAATGATTAAATTCCCTGTGGAAGGAGGAATTGTCACTATCTATAATGCAATCATACCACCATCTGAGTGTCACGCCGTGACAACACCAGTTCCACCTGTTCCCTCAAAGGATGAATCACCACCTCCCAATTGGAAGGTGGCAATCCATCCTGATTATCCAAAACAAGAGGTATCCATAGGGGGAACACTCTCGGATAACGGCAAGAGGGCCATGTGCTCTCTCCTAAAAGCAAACTTAGATGTGTTCGCATGGGAGCCCAAGCACATGACAGGCGTTCCTCGTGCGATATCAGAACATAAGCTCCAAATCCGCCAGGGATATCCTCCCGTTAAGCAAAAGAAGCGCGGTTAGGCACCAGAACGCAGCCAAGTAATATTAGATGAAGTACGGAAATTGGTGGATGCAGGTATCATGCGCGAGGTATACTACCACGAGTGGTTATCCAACCAGGTCATGGTCAAAAAGCATGATGGGAGCTGGCGCATGTGCGTGGACTTCATGGACCTGAACAATGCCTGTCCGCAGGACTGCTATCCGTTACCAGAGATTGATTGGAAGGTGGAATCCCTATGTGGATATCCCTTTAAGTGCTTCTTAGATGCATACAAAGGATACCACCAGATCCAGATGGCGGAAGAGGACGCAGAGAAGACGGTGTTCCATACTAGTCAAGGCGTATACTGTTATACAAAAATGCCATCCGGACTAAAGAACGCCGAGGCAACATATCAGCGGCTTGTTGACAAAGCCTTCGACTCACAGATAGGCCGCAACCTGGAGGTCTATGTTGATGATTTTGTCATCAAAAGTCATACGGAGGATTCACTTCTCCGAGACGTCCAAGAGACGTTTGACACATTGAGGAGGATTAATATGAAACTAAATCCAAAGAAATGTACGCTTGGGGAAACTGAAGGAATGTTCCTTGGATATATGATTGATCCAAATGGCATCAAGCCTTGCCCGGAAAAGACGGACGCGGTAATACAGTTACCATCTCCTCAGACACGGAAAGAGGTGCAATCCTTAAATGGGAAGTTGGCCGGGCTAAACAGGTTCTTATCAAAGTCCGCGGAGAAGTCACTCCCTGATAGGTGAGAAAACACCCATCCTTTTACCACTTATTTCTTGCTAAAACAAGACCAAAACGCGTATTTAATATCATTTGTTTGGAATTATGCGTGGTTTGTGTGTTTGTTGTGTTTTCAGAGTCAACCGGATAAATATTGAAGAAAACATGGGATTGCACGGGTTTTATCAAAGAAAAAGACTCAAGACGAAGTCTGTTGTCCAAGAGATGCAAAAGATTTGAAGTCAATGGGCCTATTTGAAGATTTATCGAAGAAAAGGACCAAAGATGGAAGATTTACATATGTCGAAGAAATCAAGTCTATTAAACGAAGAAATTTAAAGACGAGTTGAATTTATTCGTCGACAAATCCCGAATCGAAATCGAAAACGTCAACTTTTCTGAAAAGACGAGAAGACGAAAAGAAAGAAGTAAGCCCACTCACCAACCAACCACTTGGCCTATATAAAGAAGCCCCTTCACACATTTTGAGCTAGTTTTTTATTCCAGTTCTTTTCTTTTCTATCGTAGGAAGCCAACACCATTAAGGTGTTGGTGATTTTTATTATTATTGAATCTTGAATCTTGTAAGTTTTTTAATCTTTCCTTTTGTTTACTTTACCTTAATCAATCAATATAATCCTTCCATTAATCTTGTTCATCTTCATCTTTTTGATTTAAAGTTTAAAGTTCTTATTTGGTTGATTTTAATCCATAAAAGTAAGTGGGTTTTGTGTTTTTATTGTTTTGATTTGATGTTTATGATTAGTAGATGATTATGGTTAAATTGGGTTAAGTTTTGGTTAAAAACTTGGTGGATTTTGGCTAAAAATCGTGTCATTTAATCTCCCTGTTTCTCGTGTTCTTGAGTTTCCCCAGATTTCGAATGAACACAAATGTTCCGGATGAAGGATCTTAGTTAAAAGTTCCGAATCAGTCATTTTAAAAGTTCTGAATCAATATTTCGTTTGAAAGTTCCGAATCAGTTTATTTGAAAGTTCCGAGTCAGTTCATTTTGAAAAGTTCCGAATCAGTTATTTTTAAAGTTCTGAATCAACTTTCGAATCAGTCATTTTAAAAGTTCCGAATCAGTGTTTCGTTTGAAAGTTCTGAATCAGTTTATTTGAAAGTTCCGAGTCAGTTCATTTTAAAAACTTCCGAATCAGATTTTTGAAAAAGTTCCGAATCAAGTAAGTCTAAAAGTTCCGAATCAAGTAATTGTAAAAGTTCCGAATGAGTGTTTTAAAAAGTTCCGAATCAGTTTGTTCTGAATCAAGGGTTTTTATCATTTATTCCGAATCAATTAATTCTTCCGAATGAAGCTAATCGTCCGAATGAGCAGTTTTTGTCATAAATATTCCGGATCAGTTTTCTTTTGAGCATTCCGAATCAGTGTTAAGTGGTATTTACTGTTTCTGTTTTAATTGTTAAATTTTAATTCAAGTTTTATTAATTGCTTTTAAATTAATTGCTTTTTTTTTTGGAAACGGCAAATAATTAAACGGAAGCCTACTCGCAATATTTCAACGAGCACCCCGAGTTCGAGCTCCGCATAGCGGGCAAACCCAGCCCCCAAAGGGGTTTCCAGGGAGAATTCCCCACGTGGGCCCGTGTGAGGTATGAGTTAAATTTATGCATAATGCGACGACCACAAGGATCGAACCCACAACCTGCAGCCCACAGTGGATGTAAACCCAGTGCATCACGCCAGCAGGGCTGGAGGTCATTTGCAACCCCTTTTAGTAGAATATAAAATTTTACATCTTAGTGCATTTAAACCAAGTGCATTTAAACCTTTTAGTAGAATAGAAAACCAACCCCTTTTTTAGTAACCAAGAACAACTATTCCACTTTGAACTGTGATCGATTCGAGAAGATTCCGAGAATTTATCTGAACCCCAAGAAAAAACATATGTATCAAATGGCGCCGCTGTCAGCTCTTCTCGTAAAGATTAACAATTTTTTGTGAGAACTTCGATTTTGGGATCCGTTCACCGTGAACGTTAATTTTTCATAAAAATTTTCAAAAACCCTAAAAAATATAAAATTTTAAAAATACAAAAAAAATTAAAAACATAAAAAACCAAAAATATTTCTTGTTTGCTTTGTTAGTTCTTTTGTACGTGCATGCGTACACAATCAATGTCTTATCAAGAGCCCGAGCCTCTCGAAGACTTAGACATGGCCGGTGTACACAACAACAATAACAATCCACCTCAAAACAACATGAATAATAACAACAATGAACCTCTACCGGATAATCGCCCTATGATTGAACTTTTGCAAGCACATGTAGAGGGCAACAACGATCCAATTGTCATACCCGCGATTGCAGCCAACAACTTTGAGCTCAAATCCAGCTTTATTCAGATGGTCTCTGCTCAACCATTCTTGGGGCGTACCATTGATGATCCACATGACCACATCAAAAGGTTCCTGCAACTCACGAATACGGTCAAATTCAATGGTGTTCCACAAGAGGTAATCCGTTTACAACTTTTTCCCTTTTCTTTAGAGCGACAAGCCCGTCATTGGCTTACAAAGGAACCGGCACAAAGTATTCTGACGTGGACGGAGTTGGAGACCAAATTCATAAACTACTTTTTCCCACCCTCTCGTACTACCGCTTTGTGGACTGAAATTATTAATTTTGAACAAAAGTACGATGAGTCTTTTAGTGAATCTTGGGACCGTTTTAAAGAACTTTTAAGAAAGTGACCACAACATGGTTTTACCAAAGTGCACCAAATTAAAACTTTTTACAATGGTATAAGCATGAATGACCAAGATTCACTAAATAGTGCCTCGAGGGGTAAAATTTTGGTTAAGAGTTCTAATGCCGCTTGGGATATTATCGAAAATAAGTCTCGTGTGCAAACCAAGAGTGTTCGGACCAATGCCGCTAGTGCTAGTACTAGTGACAACGACAAGAGACTTGATAAAATTACGTCGCTTCTTGAATGGCTTGCTACCCAAACCGCTAGCAACACCAACAGCATCAACGCTAAAAACGCTCAAGTTAATGCTGTTAGCCAACCATGTGAAATATGCGGGGGTCCTCACTCTTACACCACTTGTACCTCCACCCAAGACTATCCTTCTGAGAATGTTAATGCAGCATACGGTACTTATCCTCCGGCCGCTTATCAAGCTCGTCCTCAAGGTGACCGCAACTTGCTCAGCTATCGCTCAAACAACTTTCTTTCCCCGCCCGGTTTTCCTCCTAACAACCCAAACCAACAACAAAACCTCAATCGCCCTCCTCAACAACAACCTCGTGCACCATACCAACCACCTCAAAGACAACCATATCCACCTCAAAGAAACAACCAAGTTTACCAACGACCTGCTTATCAACCACCCGCCTACAATGCTCCTCCCAACCAACCCACCGCATTACACCAAGATATTGGAATCTACATGAGGACTAATGATGTGATCGTGGACAATCTCCAGCGGGAAGTGCTCAACTTGAAAGCAGACATGGTGAAACAAGGGAACGATCTTCGAGCTGATATGCGAAACACTTTGGCAAGTCAAACGAATGACTTAAGGAACATGATGGCTGGTTTCTTCCAAGGTAATCAATCCTCTTCTTCGGGTACTCTTCCGAGTAACACCGTTGCGAATCCAAGAAGGGAGATGAAAGCAATCACCACTCGCAGTGGCAAAGGTACCAAGGAACTCGAGCTTCCTATACCTCCACCGGTGATTGTGACTAAGGAAAACGAGTCACCTACTCATATTCCTCATCTTGCTACTTCCTCAATTCCTCCACCTCTTACTTCTACCCCTCCTCCACCCAAGGATGTGAGTGATCCTTCGATCCCAAAGCCTTCCTCTTCTTTCGATATACCTTATCCCTCAAGGTTGAGGAAAGAGAAGCTCAAAAGCAAGGACGATATTCAGGTTTCGAACTTTCTCAAAATGTTTAAACAATTGAATTTCAACATCTCCTTCACTGAGGCTCTCCCTCACATGCCTAAATATGCGAAAATGTTCAAAGATCTTCTTAGTGACAAGGAAAAGCTTCTTGATATCGCTAATACCCAACTTAATGAGAATTGCTCTGCAGTGCTCTTAAGGAAATTGCCAACCAAACTTGGTGATCCGGGTCGCTTCTTAATCCCTTGCAACTTCCCGGGAGTAGAGAATTGCATGGCCCTAGCCGATCTAGGTGCCAGTATTAACTTAATGCCTTTAAGTGTTTGGAAGCAATTATCTCTCCCTGTGCTAGTCCCCACCAAAATGACTTTGGAATTAGCTAACCGTACGGTTGCTTATCCAGTGGGGATAGCCGAAGACGTTTTTGTAGGAGTCGACAAATTCACTTTTCCTGCCGATTTAGTCGTGGTCGACTACGAGATGGACCCTCGTGTTCCATTAATCGTTGGACATCCATTCTTGAGGACCGGTCGCACTCTCATCGATGTAGAAGCGGGTGAGCTTATCATGAGAGTTGGTGACGATCAAATTGTCTTCAACATGGGTAAGATTTTTAAACAGCCTTATTCCTACGAGAGTGTTAATTGTATCGACGTTCTTGATGAGGCTTGTGAAGAACACTTCAAAGATGCTTGTAAAAGTATTCCTACCTATCCTCCCAATGTCGAGACCGTTGCCTCTACTGATTCATCACTATCTCTATTTGGAGAAAGTGATTTCCTTTGGAAAGATTTTGAAGCAACGATGGGAGATGCGAACTTAGAAAATGACGATTCTCCCACAGATTGGGATGAAGACATTCGTCTCATTGGGAACCTTCTCAAAGAGGACAATATTTCTCCACCATCTCCCAAGGCTATTACTATCGATGCACCGAATTTGAATACGCCTACTGATACAAGGCTTTTGACACCCCGTATAAAAATTAGTTCGTTGATGTGTGTCTAATCGAATTGATCTGGGTTAACTATGCGACTCAGTCGTTCTTTGGTGAAACAAAAGGTTGTGTCGTTGTAGTATATTAAAATTGCAAAAACAATTAAGATAAATCTAAAATCTAATCTTAAAATAAATGACGGGAATTTAAAGCGAGACTAAAAGTAAATGGCACTTAATTAAATCTAAACTAACTAAAAGTAAAGGGTGCAATATTAAAACTTCGAAAAGTAAATTAATTAAGTGACTTAAATAAAAGCGTGACGAAAATTAAACTTGATAATGTAATATAATTTGAAAACTTAAAAATAAATCAAGTAAAAAGGCAGGAAAACAAAAATTAAAATAAAAACAAAAACAAAACAAGAATACGAATCAGATCGTACTACGATCGCAACCAATGAAGTGGTTGGATCGCACCCGGATAGTAGCTTGATCGCAGTCTAGATCACACTTGGTGATCGTAGCCCACGATCGCACTTGATGCGATGGAAACAAAATGGATCGTACTCTATGGATCGTACTCCACCACGATCGCAACAAAGTGGATCGCAGTGGGTGATCGTGACCAAGCGATCGCACTCGGGTCGCACTCTATGATCTTACCCACGATCGCAACGAGTGATCGTGGTGTGGATTATGGAGTGTGATCGTAATGTGATCCTAGTCCTTGATCGCAACACTGGATCGCAAGTAGAAACCCTTAAGGGTTTATGCGATCGCACTTGTTGGATCGTACTGGGGTAAAAAGCAGTTACGATGGGAATAAGAAAAACAGAATAAGCAAACGAAATAAGCACTAAGACAAATAAGCAAATACCAAAGAAACACTTTTGAATATAAGCAAATAACAAAACTTAATTTAAAACGAGATTAAGAAAAACAAAATAAGCTTAAATTTAAAAACTTTTCAAAACACAAAATAAGCAAACTAAATAAGCAAACTTTTGAAAAGATGAAACTTTAAGAAAACTAAGAAAATCAAATAAGCTAAGTATGAAACAAGCCAATAAGATTGTCAAACTTATAGCTTATCTCATACAAAAACTTAGATAAAAGTAAAAAGATAAACTTTTTAGTAAAATAAGCAAATAGATTAAGCAACAAACTTGCTTAATCCGAATTTGAAATGAACCAAAAAGAAGAAAAGTAGGATGAGAATGATGAAAAGAAACTTGATCAAATGTAAATAAAGATTAAAGCAACAAAATTAAGAACACTTACTTGAAATTAAATGTATTTAAGGTGCAAGACAATGTATTTAAATGAACATGAAATTAAATGACAAGGTAATTAAAAGGTGGAAGACTAATTGTCACACTTAGCCAACAAAAATGAAAGTGATTATCCTAATGACTATATATAGAGGAGGATTAAGGAATGCTTAGGAAGCTTCCTCCCCTCCTTCATTTCTTCTTAATTGCATGATTAAGTCCCTCAAGCCTTTAATCTTCGTTTAATTGCACCATTAATCCTTAAGCCTTTTAATCTTCTTAATCTTGGACTTTAATGACTTTTGACTCGGGATTTCTTCAAACTCGTCTTTTAATTCTTCAATAAATTAGACTTGAGTTTTTCGGCTTTTGATAAACTTCCGTCTTTTGACTTTTTCTTCGATAAATCTTCAGAATTGGTATTGGACTTCCGTTCTTTTTGCACCCTTGACTTCTTGACTTCGTCTTTCATCTTTTTCTTCAATAAAAGCCCGTAAATGCCTGTGTTTTCTCCACTTTTCACCTTTTCGTCCTAAATCACAACAAAAACACAAACCACGCATAATTCTGACATAAAAGACAGAAAATACACGTTTTGACTCGGTTATTATTGTAATTAATTGGTAAAAAGGATGGGTGTTTACACACCTATCAAATCCCTTACACTTGACCATTGCAATGTCCTCATGTAATGCATTAGTTACAAAGCACGTTTACATTTTTCATCATAATCAATCCACCTTGGCCTTTATTAAAGAGATATAAAACTATAAACATTCAAAGTAAAGAAATCAAAAACATACCTTGGGTTTTGGAAATGTCATGAATAATCATCATCCTCAAGTTTTCACTTTCTCCAAACCAAGCTTAAAAACGAGATCATTGTTATTATAAGTTAGTAAACTAACACGAACTCATGTGGGCCAATTACTCACTTAGACTCCCTTATTCCTAGGTGTATCTCTTATATTTTATTGTTGTCTTGAATGATCACGAGGATGCATTGTTGAATTATTTCGATAGTTTATTAGACCGAAAATAAAGTGAACGATTTAATCAATAGTTAGCTAAAGGATAAAATCTTTTAAAACAGCTTCTCGGGACCTCATAAAGTTCCTATCTTGGCATAACTCGCTTCGCGATTTAAGACCTTTCTCGGACCGATATTTGGCAGCGACTTCATACTTCAAATCTTTGAGAGACGTTCATGAAATAATGGCCTTCTCTTCATATGGAATTTCTTCACTTGAAGTTTTGAGAGATTCTTCATATTAGGACCACGACTTCTTCATTTTTCTCCAATCTTTATTTTGAACTTTGATATACAACAATCCGCCTCCTTTTTGGACTTGGCTTTATTTATCCTCATACCTTGCTAGGGTCTTTTGGGATAGACTTCTCCATGACTTTTGGGGAGTTTTTGCTTTTCGTCGTGTGTCTCGATCCTTCATATTGATTTTTGATAAATGATTCTTCACATCACTTGGGATCTTTAGCAACAAAATGTAGCCCTCATGTCTTGTTAGGACCTTTTTGGACTCTCCAATCTTTGCATCTCGCTTCAATAAGTTATGCCTTGGCTATGAACTCTAATCCATACCGAGCAACTTTTAAACGATCTTGGGCTAGAAGCTAAGTAACTTTTCAAATCGTACAACCTTATTTATTGCAGATAAAATTATTAGTAGGCGATGGGAGAATAGGCTTATAATTAACTCATATAAATTCACGAAAGAATACCAAACTTATAATTGGCTCTATCATCTCTCGTTCTCCACAGTTTAAAATCTCAAGGAATGAGACTCGTGGATGCTTAGCCTATTAAATCAAAGTTTTGGGTTTTCGTGTCGTCTATAGGATCTTGCAAACTCTTAGACTTTTTCAAGTTTAGAAATCGCGTTTTAAAGTTCCCTTGATAAACGACTCTTTAAGATTAATTATAGGAACTTGCGAAAAGTTCTTGTTCTTAACCCGTGAGAGTTAAGACTTTCGCGTTTTAAAGATCCCTATATAAAAGCCTAGCAAAACTTGACTTAAACACGTTAAGGATACTAGCTAGAGTAAACTTAGATAAGTAAACTCGGGTTGAGTCAAAAGATTCACAACGTTTGAAAATTGAAACCACTTTATTAAAAATTTATTCTAGCAAAGAAAGAAAATAACTATACAAAGGTAAAAACTAATGGCCCAAAATAGATCAAAAAATTTGAAAAATGTCAAAATTTTGATTTTCCGGTTAAAATGAGGACAAATACAAGGAAAAGGCCACTTAACTTCGATAGAAGCCCCCCTACACTTAATATAAACATTGTCCTCAATGTTTAAGCATGTGGGAGTAAACTCCCCTACACTTAGGACATTATGCACTTTGTTTAAATCTCGCTAAGGAAAAGACAACTAACGAGATTCCTATTTTAATATTGGAAAATATAAAATAGTGAATCGAAAAGTGTTTAGGATAGAACCGGGAAGAAGGGAACACGGAATCACGGGTCGTCAAGAATCATCAAGAGTGGATCATTGAGCTCGAATCCCTGATTAAGAGAGGAGAGGAAATAGCAAACACCAACGGGTCTCCCCTACACTTAGGATAAAGAAAGCT
Organism: Glebionis coronaria; assembly: GCA_025667525.1. NCBI lineage: Eukaryota > Viridiplantae > Streptophyta > Magnoliopsida > Asterales > Asteraceae > Glebionis > Glebionis coronaria. Next base: position 41,590,431 of record CM046878.1, read on the forward strand.
AAAAGATAGATGCATGGGTTGCCTCCCAAGAAGCGCTTGATTTTTGTTTACCGAGTCGTGAGCCTGACTCGACCTTGATCATCATAGGAAGAAGCATGAAACATATCCACCAGGATCAAAGACATAATTTTCGTCCATCAAGAAGCAGAAGCTTAAGGCGAACAAGGCAAGCCAAAGAAGAGTAGGCAAGGTTCCCTTAAGCAAAGATGGAGCACGGTGGGAGCAAGGGTGAAGTGGTGCAAGCAGATTTCAATAAGTTCCAAAGATATTTCCTTTTATTTCATCAGGTGGATACTGAGATGGCTGTAGAATATCGATACCGGGGTCGAACACCTTTTCCTTTAGGGGAAAATAGCACTCAGGCTCAGCAGAATGTGAAGAAGATCCGCGAAAAAGATGCACAACCTCGTCCTCAGAAGGGGGACAAAGAGGTGTTAACTCATACGTGTTGCGGATATTGGTGTTGACCGGTTTCTTCTCCTTTGAAAGAATGTTCTTCAAATCCAAAGTAGGATCAAGACGATAATCTTCAAAATCTAAAGGAGGTGCATCACTCTCATGAGGGAAGTAAGTATTAAGAAAAGTTGAAAAGTCTTCCTCAAATGAGTAATCGTCCAAAGTAGGATCGAGTGATGGCGGAGGATCTCATCATGTGAAGAATCACTCGAAAGAGTATCGGCCTCATCAAAATCATCATATGTGGGCAGGTCGGGATACTCGGAAGTACAATCATCATAATCATCCGAATCTGAGCTAGAATCATCATCATAAGCATCAAAGATCGGCGGAGAATCATAAATTGGAGAAGAGTCCAAATTGGATAGAGAATCATCCGCATCATCTTCAAAAAGTGGATTATCAATACAAGACTCGAATAGAGGATTGTTGTAGATGACAAAATCATCGAGCACATTAATCATATTCATAGATTCTCGTCCAAAGGATTTGCTTGTAAGCTTCCCCATTTTAAAAACTTGTGCATCATCCCCGACTCTTAAGATTAACTCACCTTCGGCAACATCAACTAGAGCTCGTCCGGTTCTCAAGAATGACCGACCAAGTATTAAAGGAATACGAGGGTCCATTTCATAATCAACAACGACAAAGTCGACCGGGAAAGTAAATGTGCCAACTTTAATAAACACGTCTTCGGCAATACCAACGGGGTAAGCGAGAGTGCGATTTGCAAGTTCAAGAGTCATCTTTGTTGGAGTAAGGTCGGGTAATGATAGTGTTTTCCAAACACTCAAAGGCATAAGATTAATACTAGCCCCGAGATCAGCTAGGGCAGTAAATTCTTCGGTTTTGTTGAAAATGCACGGCAACACAAAACGACCAGGATCTCCAAGCTTTTCCGGAAGTTCTTTAAGAATAACTGCAGAGCAGTTTTCATTTAATCGTGTGTTGGCGAGCTCAATAACATTTGATATAAGGCTTTTGACACCCCATATAAAAATTAGTTCGTTGATGTGTGTCTAATCGAATTGATCTGGGTTAACTATGCGACTCAGTCGTTCTTTGGTGAAACAAAAGGTTGTGTCGTTGTAGTATATTAAAAGTGCAAAAACAATTAAGATAAATCTAAAATCTAATCTTAAAATAAATGACAGGAATTTAAAGCGAGACTAAAAGTAAATGGCACTTAATTAAATCTAAACTAATTAAAAGTAAAAGGTGCAATATTAAAACTTCGAAAAGTAAATTAATTAAATGACTTAAATAAAAGCGTGACGAAAATTAAACTTGATAATGTAATATAATTTGAAAACTTAAAAATAAATCAAGTAAAAAGGCGGGAAAACAAAATTTAAAATAAAAACAAAAACAAAACAAGAATACGAATCAGATCGCACTACGATCGCAACCAATGAAGTGGTTGGATCGCACCCGGATCGTAGCTTGATCGCAGTCTAGACCACACTTGGTGATCGTAGCCCACGATCGCACTTGATGCGATGGAAACAAAATGGATCGTACTCTATGAATCGTACTCCACCACGATCGCAACAAAGTGGATCGCAGTGGGTGATCGTGACCAAGCGATCGCACTCGGATCGCACTCTATGATCTTACCCACGATCGCCACGAGTGATCGTGGTGTGGATTATGGAGTGTGATCGTAATGTGATCCTAGTTCTTGATCGCAACACTGGATCGCAAGTAGAAACCCTTAAGGGTTTATGCGATCGCACTTGTTGGATCGTACTGGGGTAAAAAGCAGTTACGATGGGAATAAGAAAAACAGAATAAGCAAACGAAATAAGCACTAAGACAAATAAGCAAATACCAAAGAAACACTTTTGAATATAAGCAAATAACAAAACTTAATTTAAAACGAGATTAAGAAAAACAAAATAAGCTTAAATTTAAAAACTTTTCAAAACACAAAATAAGCAAACTAAATAAGCAAACTTTTGAAAAGATGAAACTTTAAGAAAACTAAGAAAATCAAATAAGCTAAGTATGAAACAAGCCAATAAGATTGTCAAACTTATAGCTTATCTCATACAAAAACTTAGATAAAAGTAAAAAGATAAACTTTTTAGTAAAATAAACAAAGAGATTAAGCAACAAACTTGCTTAATCCGAATTTGAAATGAAACAAAAAGAAGAAAAGTAGGATGAGAATGATGAAAAGAAACTTGATCAAATGTAAATAAAGATTAAAGCAACAAAATTAAGAACACTTACTTGAAATTAAAGGTATTTAAGGTGCAAGACAATGTATTTAAATGAACATGAAATTAAATGACAAGGTAATTAAAAGGTGGAAGACTAATTGTCACACTTAGCCAACAAAAATGAAAGTGATTATCCTAATGACTATATATAGAGGAGGATTAAGGAATGCTTAGGAAGCTTCCTCCCCTCCTTCATTTCTTCTTAACTGCATGATTAAGTCCCTCAAGCCTTTAATCTTCATTTAATTGCACCATTAGTCCTTAAGCCTTTTAATCTTCTTAAATCTTAGACTTTAATGACTTTTGGCTCGGGATTTCTTCAAACTCATCTTTTAATTCTTCAATAAATTAGACTTGAGTTTTCGGCTTTTGATAAACTTCCGTCTTTTGACTTTTTCTTCGATAAATCTTCAGAATTGGTCTTGGACTTCCGTTCTTTTTGCACCCTTGGCTTCTTGACTTCGTCTTTCATCTTTTTCTTCAATAAAAGCCCGTAAATGCCCGTGTTTTCTCCACTTTTCACCTTTTCGTCCTAAATCACAACCAAAACATAAACCACGCATAACTCCGACATAAAATACATAAAATACACGTTTTGGCTCAGTTATTATTGTAATTAAGTGGTAAAAAGGATGGGTGTTTACACACCTATCAAATCCCCTACACTTGACCATTGCAATGTCCTCATGCAATGCATTAGTTACAAAGCACGTTTACATTTTTCATCATAATCAATCCACCTTGGCCTTTATTAAAGAGATAGAAAACTATAAACATTCAAAGTAAAGAAATCAAAAACATACCTTGGGTTTTGGAAATATCATGAATAATCATCATCCTCAAGTTTTCACTTTCTCCAAACCAAGCTTAAAAACGAGATCATTGTTATTATAAGTTAGTAAACTAACGCGAACTCATGTGGGCCAATTACTCACTTAGACTCCCTTTTTCCTAGGTGTATCTCTTATATTTTATTGTTGTCTTGAATGATCACGAGGATGCATTGTTGACTTATTTTGATAGTTTATTAGACCGAAAATAAAGTGAACGATTTAATCAATAGTTAGCTAAAGGACAAAATCTTTTAAAACTGCTTCTCGGGACCTCATAAAGTTCATATCTTTGCATAACTCGCTTCGCGATTTGAGACCTTTCTCGCACCGATATTTGGCAGCGACTTCATACTTCAAATCTTTGAGAGATGTTCATGAAATAATGGCCTTCTCTTCATATAGGAATTTCTTCACTTGAAGTTTTGAGAGATTCTTCATATTAGGACCACGACCTCTTCATTTTTCTCCAATATTTATTTTGGACTTTGATATACAACGATCCGCCTCCTTTTTGGACTTGGCTTTATTTATCCTCATACCTTGCTAGGGTATTTTCGGATAGACTTCTCCATGACTTTTGGGGAGTTTTTGCTTTTCGTCGTGTGTCTCGATCCTTCATATTGATTTTTGATAAATGATTCTTCACATCACTTGGGATCTTTAGCAACAAAATGTAGCCCTCATGTCTTGTTAGGACCTTTTTGGACTCGCCAATCTTCGCATCCCGCTTCAATAATTTATGCCTTGGCTATGAACTCTAATCCATACCGAGCAACTTTTAAACGATCTTGGGCTAGAAGCTAAGTAACTTTTCAAATCGTACAACCTTATTTATTGCAGATAAAATTATTAGCAGGCGATGGGAGAATAGGCTTATAATTAACTCACATAAATTCACGAAAGAATACCAAACTTATAATTGGCTCTATCATCTCTCGTTCTCCACAGTTTAAAATCTCAAGGAATGAGACTCGTGGATGCTTAGCCTATTAAATCAAAGTTTTGGGTTTTCGTGTCGTCTATAGGATCTTGCAAACTCTTAGACTTTTTCAAGTTTAGAAATCGCGTTTTAAAGTTCCCTTGATAAACGACTCTCTAGGATCAATTATAGGAACTTGCGAAAAGTTCTTGTTCTTAACCCGTGAGAGTTAAGACTTTCGTGTTTTAAAGCTCCCTATATAAAAGCCTAGCAAAACTTGACATAAACACCTTAAGGATACTAGCTAGAGTAAACTTAGATAAGTAAACTCGGGTTGAGTCAAAAGATTCACAACGTTTGAAAATTAAAACCACTTTATTAAAAATTTATTCTAGCAAAGAAAGAAAATAACTATACAAAGGTAAAAACTAATGGGCCAAAATAGATCAAAAAATTTGAAAAATGTCAAAAAATTGATTTTCCGGTTAAAATGAGGACAAATACAAGGAAAAGGCCACTTAACTTCGATAGAAGCCCCCCCTACACTTAATATAAACATTGTCCTCAATGTTTAAGCATGTGGGAGTAAACTCCCCTACACTTAGGACATTGTGCACTTTGTTTAAATCTCGCTAAGGAAAAGACAACTAACGAGATTCCTATTTTAATATTGGAAAATATAAAATAGTGAATCGAAAAGAGTTTAGGATAGAACCAGGAAGAAGGGAACACGGAATCACGGGTTGTCAAGAATCATCAAGAGTGGATCATTGAGCTCGAATCCCTGATTAAGAGAGGAGAGGAAATAGCAAACACCAACGGGTCTCCCCTACACTTAGGATAAAGAAAGCTAAAAGATAGATGCATGGGTTGCCTCCCAAAAAGCGCTTGATTTTTGTTTACCGAGTCGTGAGCCTGACTCGGCCTTGATCATCATAGGAAGAAGCATGAAACATATCCACCAGGATCAAAGACATAATTTTCGTCCATCAAGAAGCAGAAGCTTAAGGCGAACAAGGCAAGCCAAAGAAGAGTAGGCAAGGTTCCCTTAAGCAAAGATGGAGCACGGTGGGAGCAAGGGTGAAGTGGTGCAAGCAGATTTCCATAAGTTCCAAAGATATTTCCTTTTATTTCATCAGGTGGATACTGATATGGCTGCAGAATATCGATACCGGGGTCGAACACCTTTTCCTTTAGGGGAAAATAGCACTCAGGCTCATCAAAATATGAAGAAGATCCGCGAAAAAGATGCACAACCTCGTCCTTAGAAGGGGGACAAAGAGGTGTTAACTCATACGTGCTGCGGATATTGGTGTTGACCAGTTTCTTCTCCTTTGAAAGAATGTTCTTCAAATCCAAAGAAGGATCAAGACGATAATCTTCAAAATCTAAAGGAGGTGCATCACTCTCATGAGGGAAGTAAGTATTAAGAAAAGTTGAAAAGTCTTCCTCAAATGAGTAATCGTCCAAAGTAGGATCGAGTGATGGCGGAGGATCTTCATCATGTGAAGAATCACTCGAAAGAGTATCAGCCTCATCAAAATCATCATATGTGGGCAGGTCGGGATACTCGGAAGTACAATCATCATAATCATCCGAATTTGAGCTAGAATCATCATCATAAACATCAAAGATCGGTGGAGAATCATAAATGGGAGAAGCGTCCAAATTGGATAGAGAATCATCCGCATCATCTTCAAAAAATGGATTATCAATGCAAGACTCGAATAGAGGATTGTTGTAGATGACAAAATCATCGAGCACATTAATCATATTCATAGATTCTCGTCCAAAGGATTTGCTTGTAAGCTTCCCCATTTTAAAAACTTGTGCATCATCCCCGACTCTTAAGATTAACTCACCTTCGGCAACATCAACTAGAGCTCGTCCGGTTCTCAAGAATGGCCGACCAAGTATTAAAGGAATACGAGGGTCCATTTCATAATCAACAACGACAAAGTCGATCGGGAAAGTAAATGTGCCAACTTTAATAAACACGTCTTCGGCAATACCAACTAGGTAAGCGAGAGTGCGATTTGCAAGTTCAAGAGTCATCTTTGTTGGAGTAAGGTCGGGTAATGATAGTGTTTTCCAAACACTCAAAGGCATAAGATTAATACTAGCCCCGAGATCAGCTAGGGCAGTAAATTCTTCAGTTTTGTAGAAAATGCACGGCAACACAAAACGACCGGGATCTCCAAGCTTTTCCGGAAGTTCTTTAAGAATAACTGCAGAGCAGTTTTCATTTAATCGTGTGTTGGCGAGCTCAATCAACTTCTCCTTCTTGTTTAGCAATTCCTTGAATGCTTTCACAAATTTCGGCATGTGGACAAGTGCTTCAACAAGGCTAATGTTGATGTTCATTTGAGAGAGCATCTTCACATAGCTTGACACTTGACAGTCATTCTTGGTTAGCTCGTTGGTCTTGCCTAAGCGTGAAGGATAAGGGATATTAGGTTTGGGTGGTGAAGGTGAAGGCGTAGCAGGTAAAGGTTGAGATGTTGAAGGTTCCTTCCTAGGTACATCGTCATGACGAGGCGGAGACGGTAATGGTGCACTAATACTAGGTGTAGGAGGAGTAGGGATAAATGGTGGTGGAGGAGGTGTAGATGATGGGGGTGGGATTGGTGGTCCTACTATGGTTACTCCACTACGGGTAGTAATAGCACTCACATTAGCTCGCGGATTGGTGACGGTGTTTGAAGGTAGAGAACTTGAAGTAGAAGGTTGAGCGGCGGGCAAGAAACTAGCAAGCATATTCTTCAAATCATTGGTTTGATTGCTGAAGGAGGATTGAATATTATCTCGAAGCTCGGATCGAATATCATTTCCTTGCTTGGTGATATCTCCTTTCAGATTAATAATTTGGCTCTGCAGATTCTTGATTTGCTCACCTTGGGTTCTCATGATGGCTTCAACATCGGGGTTAATGGGTGGGGCTTGTTGAGCGGGTGGGTGATAAGGATTAGAAGCTCTAGGTGGGATTTGGTTGCTTCTATTATAGTTGTTGTTGGCGGAGTTTTGGTTTTGAGGAGAAAAACCGGGTGAAAGGTAGTTGTTAGATCGGTAACTCAGCAAATTTCGATCCCCTTGAGGTCGAGCTTGGTAATTTTCCGGTGAATAATTACCATAAGTTGCATACACGTTTTCCAGATTTCCTTGTGTAGAAGGACAATCAGTGTATGAGTGTGGACCGCCGCATGTTTCACAAGAAGGTGCTACCGCTTTAACTTGTTGTTGTTGGTTTGAAGCGAGAAGCAAGATACTTTTGCTCATTTCAGTCATCATGCGAGTGAGTTCGGTCATATCAGGGTTTGCTGAAGTAGAAGAAACATTGACTCTCGGGTTGTTCCTTGAAGAAGCGGAGGAATCCCAGTTTTTGTGATGAGTAGTCATGTTCTCAATAAGCTCTCTACACTCCTCGGGTCTCCTTTTCATAAATGTGCCACCGGCGGCTGCATTAATCGTATCACGGTCTCGAAAAGTCAAACCGTTGTAGAAAGTATCAATTAGGGTCACAGGGAGCATGTTGTGGTTGGGACAACGATCGATCAAGACATTATATCTTTCCCAAGCATCAAAGAGAGATTCATCGGGATCTTGCATGAAACCGTTGATTTGATTGCGAAGGCTCGTGACCATGGATGGTGGAAAGTAGCGCGACAAAAAGCGTTGAGTCATATCATCCCAAGTATGAATAGAATTATTCGGGAGACGATCAAACCATTTCTCGGCATGATGTGATAAAGTATGTGGAAAGAGTTGTAGGCATAGAACATCCATTGTGGCACCAGGCAGCTTCATGCTTTGGGTGATTGTAATGAACTTGTCGAGGTGTTTGTTGGCATCATCATCAGGCATTCCTCGAAAAGGATTTGTTTGCACTCGCTGAATCATGTGGTGCTTCAACGAAAACTCCGGAGTCGTGATTTGCATCGGCGCAATCGGTCCTCCTCGTCCAAACATGGTAGGTTGACAAAGCTCCTCCATTGTCCAAAGATCGGACTGTGGATGAACATTGTTGTTATTATTGTTGAGGTGCGGTGGATTATTATTGTTGTTAACACCTGCCATACTTAAATCTTCAGGAGTCTCGGGCTCTTGATAATTAGAAGATCTAGTACGCATACACCTACGAAGGCAAAAGAAAACAATACCAAAGACAAAGAGAATATATATACACAATAAAGATAAAATCTTTTTGGATTTTTGAAATTTTTAATTTTTATGGATTTTTAACAATTTTTAATTTTTATGGTTTTTTTGAAATTTTTATGCAAGAAAAATAACGCTCACAAGTGAACGGATCCCAAAAAGCAACGCGTCTCTCACAGAAAACCGTTTATCTTTACGAAAAGACCCGGCAGCGGCGCCATTTGATACAAGGCTTTGACACCCCGTATAAAAATTAGTTCGTTGACGTGTGTCTAATCGAATCGATCTGGGTTAACTATGCGACTCAGTCGTTCTTTGGTGAAACAAAAGGTTGTGTCGTTGTAGTATATTAAAAGTGCAAAAACAGTTAAGATAAATCAAAAATCTAATCTTAAAATAAATGACGGGAATTTAAAGCGAGACTAAAAGTAAATGGCACTTAATTAAATCTAAACTAATTAAAAGTAAAGGGTGCAATATTAAAACTTCGAAAAGTAAATTAATTAAATGACTTAAATAAAAGCGTGACGAAAATTAAACTTGATAATGTAATATAATTTGAAAACTTAAAAATAAATCAAGTAAAAAGGCGGGAAAACAAAATTTAAAATAAAAACAAAAACAAAACAAGAATACGAATCAGATCGCACTACGATCGCAACCAATGAAGTGGTTGGATCGCACCCGGATCGTAGCTTGATCGCAGTCTAGATCACACTTGGTGATCGTAGCCCACGATCGCACTTGATGCGATGGAAACAAAATGGATCGTACTCTATGGATCGTACTCCACCACGATCGCAACAAAGTGGATCGCAGTGGGTGATCGTGACCAAGCGATCGCACTCGGATCGCACTCTACGATCTTACCCACGATCGCGACGAGTGATCGTGGTGTGGATTATGAAGTGCGATCGTAATGTGATCCTAGTCCTTGATCGCAACACTGGATCGCAAGTAGAAACCCTTACGGGTTTATGCGATCGCACTTGTTGGATCGTACTGGGGTAAAAAGCAGTTACGATGGGAATAAGAAAAACAGAATAAGCAAACGAAATAAGCACTAAGACAAATAAGCAAATACCAAAGAAACACTTTTGAATATAAGCAAATAACAAAACTTAATTTAAAACGAGATTAAGAAAAACAAAATAAGCTTAAATTTAAAAACTTTTCAAAACACAAAATAAGCAAACTTTCGAAAAGATGAAACTTTGAGAAAACTAAGAAAATCAAATAAGCTAAGTATGAAACAAGCCAATAAGATTGTCAAACTTATAGCTTATCTCATACAAAAACTTAGATAAAAGTAAAAAGATAAACTTTTTAGTAAAATAAGCAAAGAGATTAAGGAACAAACTTGCTTAATCCGAATTTGAAATGAACCAAAAAGAAGAAAAGTAGGATGAGAATGATGAAAAGAAACTTGATCAAATGTAAATAAAGATTAAAGCAACAAAATTAAGAACACTTACTTGAAATTAAATGTATTTAAGGTGCAAGACAATGTATTTAAATGAACATGAAATTAAATGACAAGGTAATTAAAAGGTGGAAGACTAATTGTCACACTTAGCCAACAAAAATGAAAGTGATTATCCTAATGACTATATATAGGGGAGGATTAAGGAATGCTTAGGAAGCTTCCTCCCCTCCTTCATTTCTTCTTAATTGCATGATTAAGTCCCTCAAGCCTTTAATCTTCATTTAATTGCACCATTAGTCCTTAAGCCTTTTAATCTTCTTAAATCTTGGACTTTAATGACTTTTGGCTCGGGATTTCTTCAAACTCATCTTTTAATTCTTCAATAAATTAGACTTGAGTTTTTCGGCTTTTGATAAACTTTCGTCTTTTGACTTTTTCTTCGATAAATCTTCAGAATTGGTCTTGGACTTCCGTTCTTTTTGCACCCTTGACTTCTTGACTTCGTCTTTCATCTTTTTCTTCAATAAAAGCCCGTAAATGCCCGTGTTTTCTCCACTTTTCACCTTTTCGTCCTAAATCACAACAAAAATACAAACCACGCATAATTCCGACATAAAATACATAAAATACACGTTTTGGCTCGGTTATTATTATAATTAAGTGGTAAAAAGGATGGGTGTTTACACACCTATCACCTACCATCGAAAATCCTCCGGATTTAGAGCTTAAGGAGTTACCATCTCACCTCGAGTACGTGTTCCTTGAAGATAAGAAGAAGTCGCCCGTCATCATTGCTAAGGACTTGAAAGAAGAAGAAAAATCTCGCCTCATCGCCGTGCTTAAAGATCATAAGAAGGCAATTGCTTGGAAAATTTCCGATATTCGCGGAATTGATCCGAACTTTTGTACTCACAAGATTCTCATGGAAGATGACTTTAAACCCGCAATCCAGAGCCAAAGAAGGGTTAATCCTCGCATTCATGACGTCATCAAACAAGAGGTTATCAAACTTCTTGATGCCGGCTTGATTTACCCTATTTCGGATTCGCCATGGGTAAGTCCCGTCCATTGTGTGCCCAAGAAGGGCGGAATAACCGTTGTTCCCAATGAACACAACGAGTTGATTCCCACTCGTCTCGTTACTGGGTGGAGAGTTTGTATCGACTATCACAAACTCAATGATGCCACGAGAAAAGATCATTTTCCTCTTCCTTTCATGGATCAAATGCTCGAGCGTCTAGCGGGTAATGACTATTACTGCTTCTTAGACGGTTTCTCCGGGTATTTTCAAATTCCCATCGATCCCAAAGACCAAGAAAAGACCACATTCACTTGTCCCTATGGAACATTTGCTTACAAACGCATGCCTTTCGGTTTATGCAATGCTCCTGGGACGTTCCAAAGGTGTATGATGGCTATCTTCCATGACATGGTTGAAGAAACTATGGAAGTATTCATGGATGATTTCTCGGTTTATGGCGATTCTTTCTCTGCTTGCCTTGCCAATTTAGAACGTCTGCTTAAGCGGTGTGAAGACACTCGCCTTGTTCTTAATTGGGAAAAATGCCATTTCATGGTAAAAGAGGGCATCGTGCTAGGACACAAAATCTCCAAAGCCGGTCTTGAAGTGGACCGTGCTAAAGTCGATTTTATTGCTAAATTGCCTCCACCTTCAACCGTGAAGGGTGTGAGAAGTTTCCTTGGTCATGCGGGCTTCTACCGTCGCTTTATCAAAGATTTTTCTAAAATCGCTCGACCGATGACCCACCTCTTGGAAAAAGATACTCCTTTTATCTTTTCTAAATAGTGTATTGAAGCCTTCAACCTTCTTAAGGATAAGCTAACTAAGGCACCGGTCTTGGTTACCCCTAATTGGGAGCTGCCTTTCGAGTTGATGTGTGATGCTAGCGATTTTGCTATTGGAGCGGTTTTGGGCCAAAGAGTGAACAAACACTTCCAACCAATCCATTACGCTAGCAAGACAATGACAGGGGCTCAATTGCATTACACGACAACCGAAAAAGAGCTTTTAGCTGTTGTCTATGCTTTTGAAAAGTTCCGCCCCTATCTTGTCCTTTCTACCACCATTGTTTATACCGATCATTCCGCGTTGACGTACTTGTTAACTAAACAAGATTCTAAACCAAGACTTCTTCGCTGGGTTTTGCTACTTCAAGAATTTAACATCGAAATTCGTGATAAGAAGGGAGCTGAAAACCTAGCCGCGGATCATCTCAGTAGACTTGAGGATCCATATCAAATGGATCATCCGAACAAAGAGATCAATGATTCTTTTCCCCTGGAGACCTTAATGTCTATCAACTCGAATCAAGATGAGACCCCGTGGTTTGCGGACATTGCAAACTACTTGGCGGGTGGAATTCTCATTGACGGGTTAACATCCCAGCAAAAGAAAAATTTCTTCAAAGACATTAAGACTTACTTTTGGGATGACCCGTATCTATTCAAACAATGTGCTGATTTGATTATTCGCCGATGTGTTAATGGACCGGTAGCTTTAGACATTCTCGAAGCTTGCCACAAAGGACCCATCGGTGGTCACTTTGGTCCCAACTACACCGCCAAAAAAGTGTTTGACTCGGGATTTTATTGGCCCACCATTTATCATGATGCTCACGAGATGGTTAAACATTGTGATGCTTGCCAAAAACAAGGCAAGATCACACATAAAGATGAGATGCCTCAGAATTTCATACAAGAATGTGAAATCTTTGATGTTTGGGGCATCGACTTTATGGGGCCATTCCATTCATCTAAAGGAAACAAATACATCCTTGTAGACGTTGACTACGTTTCTAAATGGGTTGAAGCCAAAGCTTTACCCACTAATGACGCAAGGGTGGTTTGTAACTTTTTGAAATCGCTGTTCGCTAGATTCGGTGTGCCTCGTGCCATTATTAGTGATCGCGGGACTCATTTTTGCAATGATCAATTTGCTAGAGTCATGGCTAAGTATGGTGTAAATCATCGTCTTTCCACCGCATACCACCCACAAACTAATGGCCAGGCTGAAATCTCTAACCGAGGGTTAAAGCGAATTCTTGAACGAACCGTGGGAGAGCATCGTGCCTCATTGGCCGATAAACTTGATGATGCTTTGTGGGCTTTTCGTACCGCATACAAGACTCCGATTGCTTGTACACCATATCGTCTCGTGTACGGGAAAGCATGCCACCTCCCCATTGAGTTGGAGCACAAGGCTTACTGGGCCTTGAAGTGGGCTAATTTCGATATCAACAAAGCCGGTGACCTACGCAAGATCTTACTCAATGAGCTGAATGAACTCCGGAATGAGGCTTATGAAAATTCCTTGATCTATAAGGAAAGGACTAAGCTCATTTACGACTCTAAGATTAAAAACCAAGAGTTCCGAGTTGGAGACAAAGTTTTACTCTTTAACTCTCAGTTGAAAATCTTTTCGGGCAGGCTGAAATCTCGTTGGTCCGGCCCATTCACCATTGCCCAAATTTTTCCATATGGTACTCTCGAGCTCGCTCAACCTAATGGACCTAATTTTAAGGTGAATGGCAACGAGTGAAGTTGTACTTTGGTGAGGACATCTCTCCTGAGATGATTCCATCCCTCACCACGTTTCCCATGAACTAATTTTGGGTCGAGTCAGGCTCGTGACTCGGTTATCAAAAACAAGCGCTCCTCGGGAGGCAACCCGAGTATCTATCCTTTTCCGTTTTAACCTCCTAAGTGTAAGGGGACTCCTATAGGTTGTTTGTGTTTGTGTGGTGATGTGATTACAGGGATGAGTGCACTCTTGGAATCTTTGAAGAACCGTGCTCTCGTGTTATCCGAAATCCGGTTCTATCTCTCAACTATCGTGATTCAATTCTCTTCATACTCACATTTGAAATTGATCACTTTAGTCGTCTCTTCCTTAGCTTGATTTAACCAACGTGCACAATGTCATAAGTGTAGGGGGACTTTTCCCACATGCTTAAACATTGAGGACAATGTTTATATTAAGTGTAGGGGAGACTTCTATCGAAGTTTTAAGTGGACTTTTCCATGAAAATGCCTTCATTTAACCGGAAAATCATCTTTTTCAACATTTTTCAAATTTTTAATTAACTTTGGCCATTTAGTCGCAATTTTTAAATTTTTATCGTTGCTTTCATATGTATATATCCCGCAATAAAGTCAAAAATATTAATAAAGTGGTGTAGCTAGTTTTGAAATCTTTAACATATTAGGCCCGTTGCGATTATTTTGACTCAACCCGAATAGACTTATCCAAGTTTATTCTAGCTAGTATCCTTAACCATGTAGACCTTAATTGGTTTATTAGGCTAAGCATCCACGAGTCTTATTACTTGAGATTTTAAATTGTGGAGAACGAGAAATGATAGAGTCAATTATAAGTCGGTATTCTTGCACAAGCACACTTGGTGTGATTATCTGCCTATTCTCCCATCACTTGCTAATAATTTATCTGCAATAAGTAAGGTCGTACGATTTGAAAAGTTACTTAGGTTCTAGCCCAAGATCGTTTAAAAGTTGCTCGGTAATGATAAGAGTTCATAGCCAAGGCATAACTTATGAAGCAGGGCGTGAAGATTCCGAAAAGGCCCTAACAAGGCATGAGGATTCAATCTTATTGCTAAAGATCCAAGGTGATGTGAAAAGCATTATTCCGAAAATCAATATGAAGGATCAAGACTCACGACGAAAAGCAATCAACTCCCATAAAGATCATGGAGAAGTCTATCCGAAAAGACCCTAACAAGGTATGAGGATAAATAGATCCAAGTCCGAAAAGGAGGCGGATCGTTGTATCTCAAAATCCCAATTAACGATTGAAGAAATAATGATGAAGTCGTGGTCAACAAAGTTGGAGTATCCCTCAAAAGTCTCCAAGTGAAGAAACTCTATTAACGAAGAGAAGACCATTATCTCAAGAACGTCTCTCAAGATATGAAGTATGAAGTACATGCCAAATATCGGCCCGAGAAAGGTCTCAAATCGTGAAGCGAGTTATGCCAAGATATGAACTTTTTGATATCCCGAGAAGCAGTTTTAAGAGATTTTGTCCTTTAGCTAACTATTAATCAAATCATCCTACTTTGCTTTCAGCCTAAATAAACTATCGCAATAAGTCCAAAAATGCATCTTCATGATCATTCTAAGACAAAAATAAAATATAAGAGATACACCTAGGAATAAGGGAGTTTAAGCATATAATTAAGCCATGTGTGTAAGTGTTTGTTTTGCTAACTTATAATAACAATGATCTCGTTTTTAAGCTTAGTTTGGGGAACGTGAAACTTGAGGGTGATGAATCATCGTAGCACCGAAGCCCTAATGTAAGTCTTATATCTCTTTGCAAGTTATTTCCATGTAGCTATTTTCAAGTGAAAATGGTTTTCTATCCTTTTGTTTCCTTTAAAGTTTTAATTTCTCTTAGTACTCTAATTTTTGTTTTAGTAGTATATTAATAAGGCCAAGGTTGATTGATTAAGAGAAAAGTGTAAAATTGCTTTATCACTAAGCATTGCATGAGGGCATGGCAATGGTTAAGTGTAGGAGATTTGATAGGTGTGAAAACACCCATCCTTTTACCACTTATTTCTTGCTAAAACAAGACCAAAACGCGTATTTAATGTCATTTGTTTGGAATTATGCGTGGTTTGTGTGTTTGTTGTGTTTTCAGAGTCAACCGGATAAATATTGAAGAAAACATGGGATTGCACGGGTTTTATCGAAGAAAAAGACTCAAGACGAAGTCTATTGTCCAAGAGATGCAAAAGATTTGAAGTCAATGGGCCTATTTGAAGATTTATCGAAGAAAAGGACCAAAGATGGAAGATTTACATATGTCGAAGAACTCAAGTCTATTAAACGAAGAAATTTAAAGACGAGTTGAATTTATTCGTCGACAAATCCCGAATCAAAATCGAAAACGTCAACTTTTCTGAAAAGACGAGAAGACGAAAAGAAAGAAGGAAGCCCACTCACCAACCAACCACTTGGCCTATATAAAGAAGCCCCTTCACACATTTTGAGCTAGTTTTTCATTCCAGTTCTTTTCTTTTCTTTTCTTTCGTAGGAAGCCAACACCATTAAGGTGTTGGTGATTTTTCATTATTATTGAATCTTGAATCTTGTAAGTTTTTTAATCTTTCCTTTTGTTTACTTTACCTTAATCAATCAATATAATCCTTCCATTAATCTTGTTCATCTTCATCTTTTTGATTTAAAGTTTAAAGTTCTTATTTGGTTGATTTTAATCCATAAAAGTAAGTGGATTTTGTGTTTTTATTGTTTTGATTTGATGTTTATGATTAGTAGATGATTAGTGGTTAAATTGGGTTAAGTTTTGGTTAAAAACTTGGTGGATTTTGGCTAAAAATCGTGTCATTTAATCTCCATGTTTCTCGTGTTCTTGAGTTTCCCCAGATTCCGAATGAACACAAATGTTCCGGATGAAGGATCTTAGATAAAAGTTCCAAATCAGTCATTTTAAAAGTTCCGAATCAATGTTTCGTTTGAAAGTTCCGAATCAGTTTATTTGAAAGTTCCGAGTCAGTTCATTTTGAAAAGCTCCGAATCAGTTATTTTTAAAGTTCCGAATCAACTTCCGAATCAGTCATTTTAAAAGTTCTGAATCAATGTTTCGTTTGAAAGTTCCGAATCAGTTTATTTGAAAGTTCTGAGTCAGTTCATTTTAAAAAGTTCTGAATCAGATTTTTGAAAATGTTTCGAATCAAGTAAGTCTAAAAGTTCTTAATCAAGTAATTGTAAAAGTTCCGAATGAGTGTTTTAAAAAGTTCCGAATCAGTTTGTTCTGAATCAAGGGTTTTTATCATTTATTCCGAATCAATTAATTCTTCCGTATGAGCAGTTTTTGTCATAAATATTCCCGATCAGTTTTCTTTTGAGCATTCCGAATCAGTGTTAAGTGGTATTTACTGTTTCTGTTTTAACTATTAAATTTTAATTCAAGTTTTAGTAATTGCTTTTAAATTAATTGCTTTTAGTTTAAGTTTACATCTTAGTGCATTTAAAACTTTTAGTAGATTAGAAAACCAACCCCTTTTTTTAGTAACCAAGAATAACTATTCCACTTTGAACCGTGATCGATTCGAGAAGATTCCGAGAACTTAAATTGAACCCAAGCAAAACAAGTATCACTCCCCCTGTTCAAAACACTCAAGAAGTGCATCAAGAAGGGAGACTTCCGGTGGACAAAGGAAGCGGATGAAGCTTTTGGTCAGCTCAAGCAGCACCTCGCATCTCTCCCCATGCTAGTGGCCCCCCGACCCAAGGAGGAGCTCATCATGTATCTGTTAGCCACACATGGAGCAATAAGTGCGGTACTCATGACGGATAGGGACACAGTCCAAACTCCGGTCTACTTTATAAGTAGAACACTACAAGGGCCGGATTTGAATTATTCTTCCATGGAAAAATTGGTTTTGGCATTAGTGTTTGCTACGAAACGGTTACGCCGGTACTTTCAGGCGCACCCAATTGTAGTTATTACTAATCAACCAATAAAACAAGTCATCTCCAGACCAGATGTGGCCGGTAGGCTACAGAAGTGGAGCATTCTATTGGGAGAGCATAACATATCTTATAGACCAAGGACGGTTGTTAAAGGCCAAATCTTGACAGATTTCTTGATAGAAAAGCCGGATGAGGAAGGACCAGTCGTACAACGAGAGGACACTCCAGCAGAACCATGGGTATTATTTACGGATGGATCTTCGTGCACGGATGGATCAGGAGCTGGTCTCATCCTTACGAATCCGGAAGGAATGGAGTTTACATACGCCATGCGCTTTGAGTTCACAGCCACCAATAATGAGGCAGAATATGAAGCGTTGATTGCGGGTTTAAAAATCGCCGCTAGAATGGGAGTCCGCAACCTTGAGGCCTACGTGGACTCACGGCTTGTCGCGAACCACATTCTAGGGGGGTACATAGCCAAGGAGGATAACATGGTTCGATATTTGGAGAAAGTCAAGTCACTCATCGCGGCTTTCAGCAAGTTTTCTATCAAGCATGTACCAAGAGGTGAAAACAAGAAGGCGGACGCTCTTAGCAAGATCGCGTCTACAAGTTTCGCCCACTTATCCAAGCAAGTCTTGGTGGAAATACTAAAGGAAAAGTCTATAACAGAAGGGGAAGTCGCAACTATAGTTGAGGAAGATCGACCTACATGGATGACCCCGATCATCAACTATTTGACTAATGAAACCCTTCCAGACGAGGAAAATGCGGCACGACGTATCAGAAGGAAGTCGCAGCACTTCGAGCTTCGAGAAGGTATTCTTTACAAGTGTTCTTTCTTACAACCGTGGTTGCGGTGTGTTGGGCCACGCCAGGCTACTTATGTGATCAGTGAGATACATGAAGGGTTATGCGGCATGCACGCGGGTCCTCGATCCGTAGTAGCTCGAGCTCTACGCACAGGTTATTATTGGCCTACTATGCATAGGGATGCACGCGACATGATTCGCAAATGCAATGATTGCCAAGTGCACAGACCAGTACTACGACATCCGCAGCAGGAACTTACACCCATTACATCCCCATGGCCATTCTATAAGTGGGGGGATTGATATTGCAGGACCTTTCCCCGTAACTGCGGGGGGAGTTAAGTTCTTGATTGTCGCAATGGACTACTTTACACGTTGGATAGAGGCCAAGGCAGTCAAATCCATCACAGGCAAACAAGTTAAAAAGTTTGTTTGGGAGAACATCGTGTGCTGTTTTGGCCTACCAGGAGAAATCATCTCGGACAACGGGAAGCAGTTCGCGGATAATCCATTCAAGGACTGGTGCGCAGCATTGAATATCAAACGGCGCTTCGCATCTGTTAAACATCCGCAGACAAATGGTCTTGTAGAACGAGCAAATAGAAACTTGAGTGAAGGCATCAAGGCACGCCTGGATGAACGAAGTGCCAAATGGGTGGATGAACTGCCACATGTTCTATGGGCACATAGGACTATGATCAAAACAGCCAACGGGGACACTCCATTCGCATTGTCCTACGGCACTGAAGCTGTCATACCATCAGAAATAGGAATGCCTACCATCCGCACAGCGGAGTTTAATGTCGTCACAAACGACGAGCAGCTCCGGATCAATCTGGATTTGTTGGAGGAAAAAAGAGAGATAACGGCTATCAATGAGGCCAAGTCCAAGGCACGGATGAAGGCTTATTATGACGCCAAGGTTAAAGGTGTTTATTTTCGACCGGGAGATTATGTTTATCGTGCCAATGAGGAGAGTTGATCGGAGAATACAGGAAAGTTGGGCCCTAAGTGGGAAGGACCGTATGAGGTTACGGAATCCTTAGGACGGGGCGCGTACAAGTTACGTGACATGGATGGCCGCGACCTGGAACGCACATGGAATATCTGCAATCTTAAAAGTTGTTATATTTGAAAGCTACGGCTTCCGCATGTATACTTCACTATATCTAGCTTCAATGAAGATCCATGTGTTCTCTTTGTTTTGTTTTTTATGCTTTCTAGGTTCCTTTTGTTTTTAGGATTTCCCATTCTTGTTCAAACAAAAAACGTAAACATTCTAATAAAATGTCGTGGTGCCTAGCTAGCTCCACGACTCGTTCTTGTGCAAATTATTGTTTTCTTTTTTAAATTTTCTTATTGTCGTATAGATTTAGTTGCTGTTACTACAATGTGCTATATCTTATTCATATGCATTCATTCAATACCGTACATGTACAATGCGCCTCCAGGCGGGGTAAGAGGATTAAGTGAACCTAATAATTCAACTTGTCGCATAAGAGGGGTGCAACCCCAGTGACACGGATCATGTATCCTTACTAGACACCTTACTCGCAAGATGTTGTGATAAGTTTCCATATGCCGCGCTCACGCAGTGCTTTGCATGGTAAAGACGCACGCCGCACGTCTAGTAAGATATAGACTTGATTGTATTTTTTGAGTAAGACGTGACATGTCATGCAGAACAGGTATATGATATCTAAAAAAATATACACAAGTTTCAAATTCAAAACACCAAAATAGCCGTGGTCATCAAGGACTCGCTTGCATAAATATGACAAGTTATTACAACATCAGTTTTAGTCGTATACATACACGGACGAATAAAATATTGCAAATGTTTACAATGTAAATTACAAAGGAGGTAGGAACTCCCCTATCTCCTTCTTCCCTTCTTCAATCAAGGTGCGGAGGGCCTTCCCGTGAGCATTCTTCCCATCTTGTGTCCTGATCATGTTCGCATCCAACGCCTCGGCCAGCAGCTTTTCACCTTTCATCACCTTCGACACAGATTCGTAGGTAGGCAAAGTCAGTTGGATGGGATCAGCAGTGAGCTTGGACATTATTACCTCATTAGGAGCATCCTTTAGCGCTTCTAGCTCGTCGAGGAGGGGGTGTTGGATTTCAGCAAGAGCGGCCATTGACGCGGTCATCTTGTCTGCGGCTAGAGGGTTGTGGTAGGCGTGGTGGCTGATATCTTCCTTCTTGCCTATAAGCTCCGCAGCTTTTACCAGCCCCTCGTGCCTACCACGGTCTATACCGTCTGATACAACGTCAGCAAAGCCTGCAACAGGTAAGGAGCTTCTGTCACTTTGCTCACGGCAAGCCGCATTCCCTGGCCAACCATCCATCTACGCCCAGCTATGGCTGTGAGCAAAGGAGGACATATCATTTCAGCACAGTCCGTAGCCATCTGGCTTAGTTCGCCCTCAATTGCTGCAGCTTGCTCGTCCAAGGTAGTCTGCGCCTGGGTTAGCTCATCCTTCAGCGCGTCGCGCTCTTGAGCAATAGTGAAGGCTTGTACGGTTACGGCTTTAGTAGCAGCTTCAGCTGCGGATAGCTATATATGACACTTAGAGTTATTACAGAGACAATGTGGTTTTCTGTGTGCACAAATAAGCATTAATATGAGAGCATACCTTCTCGTTGGATGCAGATAAAAGGGCCTCCAGCTCGGCAATACGTTCTTCACGAGTGTTGGTGTGATGGGCTTGCTCCTTGACGGTTGACTCGGCCACGACCAACGCTGCCTGCAAGGATGTGATGGTTTTATCGTGTTTACCCACCAGTGCTTCACGACGAGCTATCTTTTTACCAGCACGGCTCACGTTAGCCAAGGCCTTGATCAGACGGCGTCTCAGGGCCGCACCAACCGTCACCTGGTGTGCGGAGGACACATCGAACTGCTCCAGCAACGTCTCATGCTCTAGTTCGTCCAGATCTTGCGCCAGCGCTGGAGGAGTGATGTGTTCAATAAACTCAGAGCACTCGGACTCCACCTCCAACCTTGTTAAACTGGACAAATTCCATGCTAGGCGAAGGCTGGTGTCGGGTCCCTCAGGATGTGGCTCCTCAGCATGGGTCACAAGAGGGGATGGAGGTCTCATTGATGTCACGGGAGAGGGTTCCCTTTCCACCTCCTTCTCTTGGGCCACGGTCGACGGATCCACCCTGTTATTAACACACATTAGTTTTGTTTATGGATCTATATCCTTTGAGTATTAAAAAAGGTACTTACGTAGTGCCAGTCATGGGTTCCGTGATGGTAGGAGCTACAGCATTCACGGGGGTGGCCATCCAGACTTGCTCATCCGCGCGCAGTGAGGGGTCGACCTGGGTCGTAGCAGTGCTGCTTCCTTCCTGGAACTGCAGATGGTTTTTCCTTAGCTTCTTCGGGGGAGCATTATGTGCCCCCGCCCCGTCCCCTAGAGTTTTTGCTACCCTCCTGGTAGTCTTTCTTTTCCTGGATTTGGGCTTGGGGGACCTAGAAGCTTTGGTAGTTTCTTCATCCTCACCAGTGTGATTGTCAGCAGGGTTGGTGAAATCTTCCTCTTCTTCTTCTTCATCCTGGTGCGGCACGGTGCCCTCCAGCAGCAGTTCTCCACCATCTTCGTTGTGGAAGTCAAGCGGGGACTTCTCAATCACGGGCTCTCCCTCATCTGATCTCTGCTCGGTGGTTTCTTCCAGCGGGATAGTTTTGTCTACGGTCGCATCAAGAAGGGGGAGTTCATTTTCTTTCTACGGACGGAAACCTTCAGGAACTTTCATTGGGTCGCCTTGGCGCAATAATCCATGTAGGTTCATCTCTGCGGACATATGCATATATACGGATTAGTAAGTTCACAAAATACAAATGTGGCATTTTTTACATCTACAAATATAAGTGGACCTACCCTGCCTACGTTCGGCCAGAAAGCACGGATACATATCCTCCCTCCCATAGTAGTAGCGGCTTATCCCTACTAGGCACAGGAAGTGCTCCGGCAAACCCCTATGAAATTCTGTGCGGTGGGTATCTAGAATTTTCAGATCCTTACTACTATAGTCTTTGGATTTGGGAGGATGGTCTTTGGGTACTCTGGTTTTGAGGACGAACGGGGTAGGGAATACTTTCTCATCAACGAAAAAGTAATGGTCGTACCAATTCTTGAGGGAGTCTAAGGGCTTCCTATAAGTCATGGGGCGTTCCCGGATCGTTTTTTGAACGACAGCCACCCATTCACTAGTTGGGGGGAGTAAAAGACCCTAAATAGATTTACGGTCGGGGTTACCCCGCACGTATGGCATGTAATCTCAAATTGATTGATTTTACATGCCCCTATGCAGTGCAGCTGGGTTATGTGGAAGTCATAATATAGAAGCAGATCTACCAAAAACTTGGATAAGGGGATGCGGTAGTTAGCCGAATCGAATAGGCGCGTGTACACGCCTATCTTTCCCCTCGGTGCATCCGTAATCGCTTCACCTTCACCTGGATAGGTTGGGTGTACGCTTTCGGGAATATAATACTTAGACAAAAAGTCTATGTATTTCTCCGCATGCATCACGTTCAGGACATCCGTAATAAGGGGATTGTCCTTCACCATGTTTTATAAAAAGGGTTTAAGAGGCGTGATGATCTAACCTGCGACGGAGGAAATCCGTGGACTAAGAGGCAAAATAATGAAGGAAGGAGCTTGGGAATAACAATGGCGGAATGAATATAAACTGTGTGTGTAACAGTAGCACACACCAACTCTTATATAGGGTTGCCTCGATTTCCGAGGTAGCGTAGATGTTCGCCACGTGTAAGCTACTACGCCCATCCAACGGATGGGATTTCTGACACTTCTGAAACGTCAGAAGGGACCCACGGGTCACTTCTTGACAGTTTTACGTGGCTCAAGGGTGGGCCTTTCTGATGCACTTTTGCAAGCGTGCGACTGACTAATTGACTACCATTAATGCATTCATTCTTGTGTCGGGATATACGGTCAAACTTAAGACCATATTCAATGCTGTATTTAATTTGTCTCGGTTGACAAGTGCAGCTGAGGTTGCCACGAGTGGTCGAAACAAAGTTTGAAAATTTATCATTCTTCAAGGATCTTTCTTGGTACGTCCGGGGAGCATCTTGATAGTCTAGAGGTTACGCCTACGGCTGTAACAACTAGACTGGGGGGACATGATGACGTATAGTCCCCAGCCAGGTCATGAACCCGGCCTACGGGTACTACCCGTATCCGGCACATCACGAATGGGTGGGAATAATGTTATTTGAGCTTATGGGCTTAGATGAACAGTAACCACACACACGTGTGCGGCCCACGGACCGGCATGGCCGGTACAGGGTTAGGCAGAATCATACTCCTACTATGTCATCCGATTCTACACACTTACATCGCATCCGATTCTTATAACCCTAACCAATTACTTACTCTCACTGCCGGAGTCTAATCGTGGGATACATTCCCACGGTAAGCCTAACGCGTGTTGTTTTAGTGTGTAGGATCCCAACCAGATAATTCACTTGGTGCAGGAGCCGGAGTCCAACCAACCCGAGTTAAGCCTAATTCGGGTCTAGCAAGGATCACCCAACTTTTGTATCAACAAGTGTTCATTTAAAAGGGTTACACTTAGGGGGTGTTTCACTTTGGAATTATTTACTAAAAATAAATTATTCGTTTTTGAAATGAATAATCAGATAATCAATAATTAGATAACGTAATTTTGAGAAATAGTGTTTGGATTTGATTATGTTTATGAAATTGGATAATAATATTTTTAATGTTTGGCAAATCTGATTATATGTTAGTTGATAATTAAAATGACTAAAATATACTCATCTTAACTTTTCTCCATTTTAAAAATAAAATAATTCGCTTTTCACTTACTTTTACAAATCTCTATTTTATAAGCTTTTAAACGCAAATAATTATTTTTTTTCTTTTCATTATTCAAACAGTCATTTTATATTATCTTCATTTTTAATATTAAATAAGTAAATAATTTATTTTCAAACGCAATCCCAAACACCGTCTTAGTCTATATATACATACAATATATATTGAGGGCCCGTTTGGTACTACAGTGGGTTTGGATATTAATTTGGGTTAGATTTGTAGTTGGTTTGGGTTAGACTTAAATTTAGTTTTGAATTAAATATTATTGATTATAAAAATATATGTGTACACGAAAAACTATGGTTACAAAATAAAAAAAATACTAATTTTCATGAAAGAACAAAAATGAATAGAGAGAAAAAAATACGATGGCCCACATATGTCAAAAAAGGAGTATGACCCCCTTGGTTTTCATGATGCATGAGAATATGGGTTTTAGTGGGCCCAGTTTAATATAATTTTCCAACCAAACAGCAGATTTGTGTCAAAACCCACGTACCAGGTCTAATCCCTGTTAACCAAACGGACCCTATTTGCTTAAACACGTGACACCCTATAATTTTACATATAAACTTGATTTTATAGAATTGCTTTATATAATAAAAAGTCGGTTCATATTTTCTACGTTAACCATCCACATGTAGGGCCGAGCATTTGAACCGTTCACTTAGATCAATAATTTTGATTTGGTTTTCAGTCAAAGGTTTTAGACCATTTCGGTCTTTGATTCGATCGATCTGGTCTAATTCGGTTTTACCAAAAAAATCTTTCTATTATGCTTAATAGGAGCGGATCAGACCAAAGACCGCACAAGACCGGACCAACCTAAACCGGACCATTTCGTTCCAATCTTAATCCAGGATTTTGGACCATTTTGATCCTCGGTATTGCTCATCCCTATGCCACATGAATGTTTATCTTGTTAAAGAATCTCACTTCTCGATGGAAAAAAGACTTGTGACTTAAGCAATCAAATTAGAAAAAGATATTTCATACTCTTATCAGTTGTTTCCGTAAATAAAATTTGGCGATTGCTTCATAAAGATAAAAGAACTGATTATTGTTCAAAATGAACTTTCAAGGATCTCTGAAATCTGAATATATGTTAAAAAAGAAAAGGAATGATTCAATGTGCTTTGAGATTATTTTTGAACTAAATATACCCATATTGTTGATCCAAGTTGTTCAATAAAACATAAATGATCCTACACATTCATATCAAAGTATTTAACCACAAACAACACATTCATTTTAACTACTGAACCGAAAAAAAATAGATTAAAACAGCAATATGACCTCAATAACCACAACGGTAACAAATCACTTTTACAAATATGTTACTCTGCTACCCACTTCTCACTTTTCATCTAACAAGATGTTTAAAACTCTTTTTGTAACTATGCAAAACTTTATATATAGTCTTCAAAAGATTGTGAAGGTAAACCAACCCACTTACACGCTCGATGGATATCCAGAGTCGTGAAAATGGAGCAAAACATTCATTGTATACGCAATTTTCACGCGGTTCCAATGCCTCAGGATATAAATCAAGGTTATTAGCGGATTAGATTACCTTCCTAATCTATTAAAGACAAGATATGCAGTTTTATATCTATATCTATACTACATATAAAAGAGATTAGTATGTCTTTCTCATTTAATATTAAGTAGTACAATTTTTAAAACTTATGGTACTATCCTCAAATGAACAAAACATAATGTTACGTAATACAACTTTTAAAACTTACGGTACAAACCATTCATACATTAAATGTCTCTAAAATTTTTTAATTTAAGTTATACACATGATAAAGCATAAGAGGGCTAGGAGTCATCACCCCAAGTGAGGGGTTTTTGGGGTGCCACGTCAGCGAAACCCACTCACTCACTCACTCAGAAAAAACAGGGGAGTCATCACTCCAAGTGACTCCCCTTTGTGGGTCCCATTTTTTTTTTTTTTTCACATTTTCAAACTAAATTAATTCATTTCATAAATAAAAATAAATATTACAATCCTAAAAAAATAGAAAAATACAACTTCGAATAAAAAAAAAAAAAAAAGACACGAAAAAATTACGAAAAAAAACTACTAGTTGGAGGAGTCTTCGGAATCTTCAACGTCGCGGTATTGATTGGTATTCGGCATTTTTGCGCGTAGACGAGCCTTGATTTCTTCTTTTTTAAAGTTTATAAACGCGACCGTTTCGGGATCCATATTGGAGGTGTCATAGTTGAGAAATTTCAACTCCTCCATTTCGGCAATCGTGTCGTCTTTGCGTGTCGAAGCCGCATACGCTTTTTGCGAGGCTTCACGACGGAGACGAAGGTCATAGGTAACCGCGTCTTCAAATCGAGACGAGTTACTTCCTCCGGTACTCGCCGATGTTTCCGAACGGCTTTTTTTCCCGGGCCGTTCTTTACCCGCGGGGCGGGGTCGTTGATCTCGTTGGAATAGTTCGTCCGTGTTCATCGGCATCGAAAACGAACCGCCTTCCTCGATCTCGGGCAAATCAACCGGGGCAACTTCGGGTGCGTCCCATTTCGGGGACTTCCTCAAAACATTCCATGCCTTTTCGTGATTAAACGAGGCATTTCTATTCTCGTCCGCGTAAATGACCCGAGCCCGTTCAATCACATCAACCTCGCTTTCGCCACTTTTTTTGTTCCGATGACATTTCTTGTAGATGGCGTGCCACTTCATAATATTATGATGCATCGGATTCCACTTACCCGTGAGCATGTCTTTGGTACGTTCTTGATGATTTCTTTCGTTAAACACCCGGGTAATCCGAATCCAAAGAGTGTCTCTTTTTTGGTGACGCCCAACTTTCGGATCTTCGGATGTCGCGATGTAACACTCGGCAAGCACGGCTTCTTCGTCCTTGGTCCACCGACCAAGACCTTCATTCGGAACGGGTTCTTTTGATTTTTTTGCGGCGTTTTTCTTTCGGGCTTTTTTTGTTGGTTCGATTTCGGGTGGTGGAGATTGGAGTGATTGGCGTCTTTGGGTATAGGCTAAATAATCGTCTTGTTGCTTTTGTATAAAAGCTTGATCTTCGGGAGTCATCGGACCGTGGGTAGGAAATCCGGGGAATTGTGGGTTGGACGTAGTTCCGTCACCGCCACCCATGTTGGATTGAAGGAGGTGGGTGAATCCGAACCAATTTTCGCCGGCCATTTTGATTGTGTTTGTGTTTGTGTTTGTGAATGAGAGAATGATAAAGGAGAGAATGATTTGTGTGTGTGTGTAAAAAATGATATAGGAAATGTAGTATATATAGGGATTAATTTGAAAAAAAAAAAATTTTTTTTTTTTAAAAAAAACTAGCCGTTTGAGGCAATTAATTTAAAAAAAAAAAAATTTTTTTTTTTTTTTTTTTTAAAAAAACTAGCCGTTATGGCATTTAAAACAAAAAAAAAAAAAAATTTTTCCAAAACTAGCCGTTATGTTTAAAAAAAATAAAAAAAAAAATTTTTTTTTTTAAAAATATACAACCGCGCCCCGTGAGTGCGTCGGCGCCGGGGCCACGCGCCGTGGCTTTTGTGCCACCGGGGAGTCATCACGCCATCGGCGCCGTGGGTTTGGCACCCCACGGCGCGACGGTTCCCAGCCCTCTAAGGTACATATACAAACTAAATAAATACAAGCATTAATGTTATATTTAAAACACTTTTAAAAAAAATACATGTTATTATACATATTGTACAAATTAATAAAACACATAAACATTTATATAAATTATATGCCAAGTTAATGGTTCAAATGGTTTTGGACCGAACCAACAAGATCATCCAGAAACTAGAGTCGCCTTAGGTTCGATTAACCGATAAAAGTCGCCCGAAAAAGATAAATAGGATACTGAACTATTTTTCATTTTGTTTTTTCAGACTAATCGATTTGTCATGTTATTCTGTCTGCGCTTGAACATTATATACAGGGTACCCGCTGCAACGCGCGGGTACCATGCTAGTTATAACATAAAGATAGATCTCTTTCAGACTACCATAAAACCGTCTATCCAGATGTTCAAACTATGCCTGTAACAATGTAAAACTCTATGTATCATCGTTAAGAGATTGTGAATGTAAACCAACCCACTTACACTCTCTCGATGGATATCCAGAGTAATTAAAAACCAACGTGAAAATTGAGCAAAACATCCATTGTATGCGCAATTTTCACCCGTTCCAATGCCTCAGGGTATACATCAGGATTGTTAGTGGATTGGATTACCTTCACAATCTGTTAAAGATAATATATAGTGTTTTGGATTGTTACATAAAACATCACACCATGTAAAACAAAAAGTCTAATCCCATTTCTTGGCAGCAACTAAAGCTTCGCCTTTACCACGCTCCACCAAGCAATTTTTCTTAATTCTTCTGAGGCCTTTATCTGTAAAATTGCAAGATAGGATTAGATGAAAATAATGACATACAAACAACACAACTTAAAGCGAAACCTAAATTTTTTCATCTCAGTTGAAAAAAAAAGTAATCCTAGCTTTAAGCTTAGGGGTGTTTGTTTCAGCTTATATGTGGTCTTATTTGATTTTGGCTCATATTTCATAAGTGTCAGGTTTCCAGCTTAATATGAGACTTGTGGGCTTATATAAGTTTATCATTTTATATAAGTCTCAAAATAAGACAGAAATTGGGCTTATGAAATATTTAAGCCAAAATCAAATAAGCTTATAAGCACACAAATAAGCCGAAACAAACACCCTTTAAAACAATCGATGAACTATCTCTTTGACAAGAGAAAAAAAACAACGTAGTACATATTTCAAACAGTAAATAAATAGATATCAAACAAGATCCATAAAAATTACAGTATCATGGGCATGATAAACTAAGCTACAGTAAATCGCCTATACAATAAGCTTAATCCACTTATAACTGATAACAAAAACTATAGGATAAACGAAATAGAAGCATACCCATTATACTTGGTACTAAAATCCATTCTAAACCCAAAGACCAGATGGTAGCTACATGGCTTTTATGAAAGTACTAAAAAGAAGAAAGTACAGTGAGATCTATGATGTGGGAGATTGTGGTGGTAACCCTAGTGTGTGTGTATACGGCGAAATTATAAAGTGCTGTTTGGTTTAGGGTTTCATGTTTGAGCCTATGTTTTGAGCTCAATAAGGTTTTGCACTATTCTCTGTTGGGCCCAATATTATGTGGTTCAACACTTCTAAACGCAATTGGTTACTGATCTTTTGAATGGTTTCAACTTTCAAAACTGAGAGCTAAAAACAACATTCAACTTGGGATTTTTTTTTTTAAGTTTATATACTCCGTATTTGTATTTCTTAACCACACCAACAACCGATAATACCATTACTAAGGGCGGAGCTAGCAAGGGACTAGTGGGTGCTGAGTCACCCCAATCGACTTGCTTACCGTGAGTCCGTGACATTGGTTGCGCATTGTGTTTCGTATTAACCTTTTCAAGACTTGTCATGTTTTATGTGTTTGCATTTCCTAACAGTTACATATGTAAACTCACATAAACACTTCAAACGGAATAATCATTCATAATTAATACGAAAAAGTTTTTCACCATGAATCATCAATCTAATAATTCAGGTGCCTCACAATCTGAAATACAACAATACAAAAGTAATTAAACCGGAGCTAGCACAATGAAGGTTTTCTAGCTCTTTATTCTTTTAATCTCAACACTTCTGAGCAATAAGATGATGGTTTCTCAAATGCTAAGCGGAACTTCCAGCCACACAAACCCACTGACCCACAAAGATCGACTCGCAATTTATGTTGGGGTTAATCCCCAAAAACGATGCCAAACTCATCTGAAATGCCTGGCTGATGACGGTGCAATCATCACCAGCTTCCACACCATAAGCTTGATTACACACAACTGATTTTGCCTTTAGGAAGCCATCTGTATGTTCAAGCAGATTCCATCAATGTACATATGACAAGAAAAACTTATTGATTTACATGTACACAAAACCTTAAAAAGGGTAGTGACTTTGAAGGACTTACCTGCTAGGGTAACTCTGCCTTGTTCCAATGCTGCGAGGATTAGAAAAATCGAGAGTGTAGTGGCAAGTGTCACAAACATTGAAGTGTTCTTGGCCATGATCCTGAGTTCGTTGTTTTCTCTTGGTCAATTAATATAGATGATGATAATGATCAAGATGCATAATATGGGTTCTTGAGGTTCGTATTTATAGTGGATGATGATTCGGTTTATTTTCTATAAGTTCCTTAGATAAGCCAAATTTACATTGTAACATCAAGATTTACAGCCGGCCATTGTTATAGCTATATTTGTTTTTACCTTTTGTTGCAAACATAGAGACGGAAATTCCATCCTGAAGAGATGTATCCATCACAAAACGGGTCGCTGACGTTTCAGATGGAGCATATAATGAACGAAAACTGTCATTAGTGATTCAGCGATTGTAGTTGACCGTCACATTTCTTTTGATAAGCGTGTTCAGTTATTTGCGCAATCAAATTATAAACCAATATCACATATCAGTTTCACTTGGATGGAGATAAACTGAGGAAAATAGATGTTGACAATTCACTATCTGTTAATACATAATAATAAGAACTTAAGACGATAAAAAAAATGCACGCTGTTAGAAATTAACTTTCAAGGATCTCTGAATACATGTTGATCCATATCGTTGGTCTAGAATTTTTCAATAAAAAATAAACGATCCGACACATTCAACTACTTAACCACAAGCAGTACATAAAAGAAAAACGACTGACCTCTAACCTCAATAACCATATAATGCTAACAAATAACCCCGTTTACAAATATTTATTCCATCGGATCTGTGTCAGACTACTCATTTCATCAAGCCCTTCGTTTCTCACTTCTCATCTAACAAGATGTATAAAGCTCTTTTTGTTACTATGCAAGACTCTATATCAGCCTTCAAGAGATTATGAATGAAAACCAACCCACTTACAAACCAGATGGATATCCAGAGCCATTAAAAAACTCATGTGAAAATTGAGCAAAACACTCCTTGTATGCGCAATTTTCACGCAGTTCAAGTACCTCAGGGTATACATCAGGGTTCTTAGTGGATTGGATTTCCTTCATAATCTATTGAAGAAGGATATAAAGGTCTGCATTGTAACAAAAAGAGCTCTAAAATCCTGATAAGATACAAGTAGAAAATATATTAGAACTCGATCAAAGGCAAAGAACTGTTAGAAAGGAATGGTCAAAGTGATTAGCAAGATTGGTGGTCAATCAATCATCACCCGTATGATTAGGAAATCATATATTTTCTCTTCATGACAGCCAACCAATGATTTCTTTTTCTATATTTAGATCAACTGTAATTGTGTATAAATTGTGGTTCCCTCTTATTGTAAAGTATCAAATACGAAAATACAAAAAAACAATTCTTTATCATTTCCATGATTTAACATGGTATCAGAGCAGGTGTGCTCATCATCTACCTCGTGAACCACAAAAAAAAAAAAAAAAAAAAAAAAAAAAAAAAAAAAAAAAAAAAAAAAAATCAATCCCAACTAAGTCGCCATGCCAGGAGACGACGACTCAGAAACCAGTTTATCATTACAACTTGTCAATCTCTTAAAGAATGGCATAAATCCTCAAACCCATACTCCAAAACTTTCAGATAACCTTCAAATAAACCTCAAACTCAATAACCAGAATTATGCTTTATGGACTCGAATGATTCGAGTTGCCATTGGCGGAAAATCCAAGTCCCTGTTATCTCATTTGACCTCTGATCCTCCAAGCCAAGACAACGAATCTTACGAGCAATGGGAACAAGAAGATCTGATCGTGTTTTCATGGCTAATTCAAAATATTGAACCTACTATAGCAGGAAACCTAACCGAGTATCCAACTGCAAAAATGCTATGGGATGCCTTGGTAGTTACCTACAGTAGTGGGAGAGACAAGCTCCAAACCTTTAACCTCCATGTCAAGGCCAATGACATCAAGCAAAATGACAGCCCTCTCGAAGAGCTTTGGATTACACTCCAAGGCGTGTGGGGAGAAATCGACAGGATCGATCCCAACCCTATGAAATGCCCGGATGATATTAAGGCTTATGCAAAAATAAGGTCCGAACAAAAACTTTTTCAATTCTTGAATGCCCTTGATCGAAAATATGAATCAATCAAAAGAGAGATTCTTCGATCGGAATCATTACCTTCCGCGGAAGCAGCTTATGCTACTGTTCGCAAGGAAGCCGCTCACCAAAGCATTCTAGGAGCAACTAACCATGAGTCACAGGGAATAGCAGCAGGGCTTGCTGCCACTCAAGCTGAAGGTGTTGGTCTCGCCACCAAAGGGTATCGCCACTCAGGGGGGAGAAAGAATGGACCAACAATCAAAGAGGACAAAACAAACCTAAAATGTGGCAATTGCGGTAAGACGAGACATACCGAAGAGCAGTGTTTCGAGCTTGTTGGCTACCCTGAATGGTGGAATGATGGCCATAAGAAGGGCAACAAAGGTCTCGGATCAGAAAAAGGGAAGGCTCCCATCGTTAATAATGAAAGCAATCGGAAAAATGCGACCGGCTTTGGCGGTGTCGTAGCGGCGACACGTGATGAGGGAGATGAAGCATTCATGGTGGAAACAGGTATATGGGGTGAGAGAGAAGGTTTCTCGATACCTCCACAAAAATCCATTTATGTTTCTGATTCTCATTCTTTTGTAGAACAACAAAGCTTTAAGCACTGCAAACAGGCTCCTCATGTTTACAGTTATGCAAATATGGCTCAAAGAAATAAATTAAAACATGAGCAGTCGTGGATTTTTGATTGCGGAGCCACCGACACCATGACATATGATTTTTCTGATTTTTCTGTGTCCACCAAACCAACAAAATCATACATTCAAACCGCAAATGGAGAAAAAATAAACGTAGAGAACGGTGGAACTATTGAAATCTCACCGACACTTAAACTCTCTAATTGTCTTTATGTTCCAACATTATCTCATAAACTCTTGTCGATAAGTCATGTAACAAAAGAGTTGAATTGCTCGGTCCTTATGCAACCTACTTTTTGTATTTTACAGGATATCAGGACGGGAGCGATAATTGGGCGTGGCACTGAAAGACAAGGGTTGTATTATGTGGATGAGGTAGCTCAAAATGGAACTGTACTATTGTCTCATGGAACAAAAGAACGAGAGGCGTGGTTATGGCATAGGAGACTCGGACACCCGTCCACCGGTTATTTACATATGTTATTTCCAAACATTTTTCCCTCGAATTGTAAGTCACATTGTGATACTTGTGTGTTAGCCAAGAGTCACCGAAAAACATTTAAACCAAATAATACTAGGGTTGACCTACCTTTTTCTTTGATTCACTCGGATGTGTGGGGCCCCGCCCCAATCATAGGAGGACAAAACTTTCGGTTTTTTGTCATATTTGTCGATGATTGCACACGTATGACTTGGATATATTTATTGAAAACTAAATCTGAAGTTCTTGATAAATTCAGTGTTTTTTATAACATGGTTCAAACTCAGTTTCAGAAAAATATCCAAATTTTTAGATCAGACAATGGAGGAGAATTTGTCAATTCCGAAATGAAATCCTTCTTTCAAACCAAGGGTATAATTCATCAAACTACCTGCCCCCATACCCCAGAACAAAACGGTGTCGCGGAACGCAAAAACCGTATTTTGTTAGAAATAACTCGAGCTCTCCTCATAGAATCACAAGCTCCCAAGTTTTTCTGGCCAGAAGCCCTAGTTACCGCGGCATACCTTATTAACCGTCTTCCCACCCGAATCCTAAAAACCAAAACCCCATTACAAATCCTCACCGAATACACTAAACCTCCTTCAATTCTTACCCTTGAACCACGAATATTTGGTTGCACGGTCTTTGTTCATATACCTAAATCCAATAGATCTAAGCTAGACCCTTGTTCTGAGAGATGTGTATTTGTTGGGTATGGGGTAACACAAAAAGGCTATCGATGTTATAACCCAAAAACCAAGCATATGTTCACTACAATGAATTGTGACTTTCTTGAAACTGAGTACTACTATGCCTCCCAACACACTGGTCAGGGGGAGACGGAGTATACTAATAGCCAGGACACACTGAGTTGGTTAAGTCATGCTACACCCGGAGAAGAAAGAAACCATGGTCCACAAAATGGGACACCTCTCCCCACACAACCTGAAAATTTGAGTGCCACTGTCCCAGAAACTGCTCCTGACTTGATACCCGAGGTAAGTAATTCTAACACTCATTCTGAAACGGGTTCGTTTTTTGAGGCTCCTGACCATACAGGACAAAGTGAGAATACGCATGAACAAGAGCAAATGGAAGCGGTTGAGACAGCATCGGAGGGGTATGTACTCCCGCCAAGATCAAACCGGGGAGTTCCTCCGAAGAGATATTCACCAGAAAAGGAGTCTAGAAGGTGTAAATATCCGGTGGCAAACATTGCAGAAGGAAATCTTTCCAAAGGAGCCAAGGCCTTTATCTCGTCACTATATTCCAATGAAGTCCCCACCACAATAGAACAAGCATTAAAGTCAAGACACTGGAGAAAGGCAATGGAAGACGAAATGAGAGCTCTTGAGAAAAATAAGACATGGGAGACTTGTTTCTTACCACTGGGGAAGAAAAGTGTCGGATGTCGGTGGGTGTTCACAATTAAATACAACCCCGATGGTACGATTGAAAGATACAAGGCGAGATTGGTGGCTAAAGGCTATACACAAACTTACGGTATTGACTACTCTGAAACCTTCTCTCCGGTCGCTAAGATCAATACAATCAGGGTTCTATTTTCTGTAGCGGCAAATAAAGGATGGCCATTACACCAGTTTGATGTAAAGAATGCCTTCTTACATGGAGAACTTAAAGAGGAAGTTTATATGGAAGCCCCACAAGGATTTACAGACAGATTTGCAGAAAGGGAGGTGTGTCTTCTAAAGAAATCTCTGTACGGACTAAAACAATCCCCAAGAGCTTGGTTTGGGAAGTTCACTTTGGCCATGAAAAAATATGGATTCAAGCAAAGCAACTCGGATCATACATTGTTCCTCAAGCGAAGAGATAATCTCATAACCTGTTTAATCATCTATGTTGATGATATGATTATTACAGGAGATGATAAAGAAGAAATAGCCAAACTCAAGAAAAGCTTGTTCACAGAATTCGAAATGAAAGATCTCGGGAATCTTAAATACTTCCTTGGAATTGAAGTCCTAAGATCTAAACGAGGGATCTTCATATGTCAAAAGAAGTACATTCTGGATTTACTTGCAGAAACTGGTATGGTTGATTGTAAACCAGCTGACACTCCAATGATTATGAACCAGAAACTGTATATGGAAGAGGAAGCAGAGCAGGCTGAAAAAGAAAGGTACCAACGAATGGTAGGAAAACTAATATACCTTTCACACACCCGACCCGACATAGCGTATGCTGTGGGAGTGGTAAGTCAGTTTATGCATCAACCTCAAAAGGCCCACATGGAGGCAGCCTTGAGGATCATACGATATCTCAAGGGAACTACCGGACATGGAGTCTTGTTTCAACCAAACGGGCATCTTGAAACACAATTGTATACCGACGCAGATTGGGCAGGAGATAAGAGTGACCGAAGATCAACCTCAGGTTACTTCACATTGGTTGGAGGGAATCTAGTTACGTGGAGAAGCAAGAAACAAAAGGTGGTGGCTCTTTCAAGTGCTGAAGCAGAATTCCGAGGAATTGCAAGAGGAATAACCGAAGTTTTATGGGTACGGAGACTTCTAACTGAAATAGGATATTCCCCGCAAGAACCCACCAAAATCTTTAGTGACAACAAGGCAGCCATTCAAATTTCAGAGAACCCAGTTCAGCATGATCGAACAAAACACATAGAAGTAGATCGACACTTCATCAAAGAAAAACTAGAAGCAAAGATCATCGCACTTCCATTTGTTCGATCAAAAGATCAACTTGCAGATATATTAACCAAAGCCGTTAATGAGAAGAATCTTCACGAATGTCTAGGCAAGCTGAATTTCGGAAATCCCGTAACTCAACTTGAGGGGGAGTGTTAGAAAGGAATGGTCAAAGTGATTAGCAAGATTGGTGGTCAATCAATCATCACCCGTATGATTAGGAAATCATATATTTTCTCTTCATGACAGCCAACCAATGATTTCTTTTTCTATATTTAGATCAACTGTAATTGTGTATAAATTGTGGTTCCCTCTTATTGTAAAGTATCAAATACGAAAATACAAAAAACAATTCTTTATCATTTCCATGATTTAACAAGAACCACCACATGATCCACTTTTGAATTGTTGTGAGTTGTGACCCATTCATCTGCAAAATTGTAAGATGTGATTAGAGCTCAAACAAAAAGCAACTCCATATCTTTATATTACAGCTCAAACTAATCTAATCTTAACTTTACATTATGACATCGGGAACACCATTGATGATTAAAGTATGAACGAGAAATTAATCAGTGAATAATTAACAAATGGAACAATTACCTCATGAACAAATAAAAACATTTTACTTGCACAAAGTGTATTTTTATTTTTATCAAAAAGGGTGTCGTTTTTTTAGGTGCAACCCCCAATATTTGTGCTATTTTTTGTAGTGGAACTGCACCTTAGCTAAAAAATTCTTTATGGGGCAAATTGTTTTACTTACACGTAAAAGGTTCTAAAAGGCGGCGTAAAGTGTGACCTCCATGTTAAAAAATAAACTTAAGCGTTGGCTCTGAGCGTGACAAGGGACAAGGCATGAAAAGGCGGGCAAAGGCGAGTTTTTCTTAAAGGCTTATAAGATCTTCAAATATTTAAGATTTTGTCTTGCATTTACTAATATTTTCAATTTGTGCTTAGATTTACTAATGTTTATATATTGTCGTCTTAAATCACGTCTTAAAAATGTTGGCTTGTCCATGCCGTCACGTCACGCCTCACGTTATCTATAATTTTTCCACGCCTCACGCTATCTATAACCTTGGTGGTGAAAGTGTATTAGCTGTTTGTCAAATTGTTAACATTACAATACCTTAAAATGCGTATGTCCCTAAGTGATTTTAGTCACAATAAGTTTCCATAGGTGTCCTCAAACTTGTTAAAGGTTATAAAATACAAAATTATAAAATCTCAAGAGTAATTAACCATGAGCAGCAAATAAACACAAAACTTAACAACTAAGCTATAATACATTACTTGTTATAAATATATAACAGCTCAATTAATAGATAACAAAAACTATATGATAAACACAAAATGAAAATAAAATTTGCACAAATGAAAAAGTAGCATACCCATTAAGCTGGTACCATTACTTCTGGACCAAAAAACCATTAGCTATGTAGCTACATGTTTTAATATTTTCCTTTAAAATAATAGAAGCAAGGTAGATCTATGAGACTGGTGATGGGACTGACAGGGGAAGTGGTAACCCTAGTTTTGGTAACCCTAGAAGGTTTAGTTTTGATATGCGTCTGGGCTAATGTTTTAAAGCCCAATAAGGTTTTGAATGTATCTTTTGATACCAATCAAACATTTCTCAAATAGCCAAAAAAGCATTTAGTCACTAAAAACCAAGGTTATAAATAGCGTGAAGCGTGACGTAGCGTTATTGCCAAGCTACAAGATACAGAAGCTATAGCGAAGCTATGGCGTTTTCCGAAGCGTGATACATAGCGACACAAAATATTTATAAATTAGTATTTATATAGCGAGTTTATAAAATGAAGCAATATTTTAATTTTAGTTGAAAACAAAACCGGCTATTAGTTACTCAAGGATTTATCTCCATAGTAAAATTACTAAGCCCAAGTCCACTAAATAGTCAAAAATTAGTAAACGAGCAAAATTCTTGTAAATCAACAAAAAGATTCGAAAAAAGCACCACGTTACGCGCTATAGCGCGCTATATCACGCTTTATGGCGCTTTTTAGCACGCTACGCCTTAAGACGCCGCCTTAGTCTGTTTCGTAACGTGGAGGCCACGCTTCACGCTATAGCCCGCTATAAGGCGCGCTATAGCGCGCTATTTAGAACCCTGCTAAAAACTAAAAGTCATGGAGTCAGGGGCGGAGGGATGTAGAAAGGTATGGGGGGTAGTGCCCTCGATAAAAAATTTGGAGATGCTGTTTTTGTATGTGGTTTTATCGGAAATATGTCAAATTAACGAAGGTGCCCTCAGTATTGAGTCACGTGTGTCCTCTACATTGAAAAATAATTTGTGCCTTTTTCTTCTTTCAAGTCTCTAATTCCTATAACCAAACTTATGCATATATATAGGTACACATAGTACAAGTCTGACAGTGTCAAGACTCAAGAATGAGAAGTTTCTGTCGAAGATTAACATGTATTTCCTGGTTAGTTTTTAGGAAGTGATGTTTACCATAGGGGTATTTTCTTCTAAACAGTTTTGATAAAGTCAAAGTTGTTGAAACTAAAGTTATTCAAACTCTTTTTATAATCGTTTTCTCTATTAGGCTGGTGGGAGTGTCATATAAGTCACTCACCACCTTTAGCGTCATCTCAGCTTTTTAATAAACTCACCCAAACTCTTCACGGAAGATAATGGTACTCACCCAAACTCACTACAACTCACAACACATCACCCCTACTTTTTTATTAAACATTTTTTATTTATACATTTTATTAAACACGGGTACATAGAAAATAACAATACAGTACGAAATTAAAAACCGATACATAAGAAATTTAAAAAAAAAACAAATATATAAAAAGTTAAATAAAAAGGGATAAGAGTTAAAATACTGGAATTCGAATACAATACGAAAAGAAGTACAATACAAAATAGATAAAATAAAGATACATAATACGATTAGTCAGTTCCCAGATCCGAATCCGAAAACTGACCAGGTAACTCCCAACACATTGTTTCTTGTTCATCTTCTTTCGCCATAATTTGTGCCTCCAGCTCCCTTCGTTCCGTTTCTTCTTCTTCCAGAGTTTCTCTCAACACTTTTTGATCTAGGTATAGTTGATACACCTCATTGTGAATCATTCTGCCATCTGAGTCGTTTTCAATTGGAAATAGTAGATCGGGAGACACATTTCGGCGTCGATGTTGTTGTGACGAATAACCGATATGAGTTGTTTGAGATCGGGATGAAGAACCGATATGAGTTTGAGATGAAGAACCCAAGTTATTCAGCCATTCAGTATTTTTCTGAATTCGAGCCTCCAATTTTGCCGACTTTCTAAACAAAGATCCGCAGATGTTGAAATCGGTATCAATTTTATTATTTAGATACGTGTCGATTAAATGACGTTTATGTGGGGAAAGATCACGGCATTTCTCACATGTCGTGCGTAGTGTCGTATTAGCTTCGTACGCGGCATCGAAATCTTCAGCTAACCACTTAAGCGCATCATGTCGACGTTGTTGTTGATTTATTTGTTTCTGAAGCAGAGCCTTAATCTCGTCATTAGTGTGTGGAAAAGAGCATGCCATTTTTTATTTAGAAATTGGGTTTGAAAATACAAAAAGTTGTGTGTGAAAATAATAAAACTGTGTGTGAAAATTTTGTGTGGTAAAATTTAGTATTTAAAGAAGAAAAAAGGGATTAAAAAATATATAGAAAAGGGTCCCTGATGTAGGTAAATCGTACACGTTTTAGGAAAAACGCGTATGAGTGGCAAGTATTAAGTCTTACGCTTTAGGAAAAACGTAAAACCGAATAAATGCGGGTTCGTTCTCGAAGGAGGTGTGTGGATTAATATGCCAATATGTAAAATCAAGAGTTTGGATTAGTGACGTTTTTGGTTTGAGAGAGAAAAAGTAAAGACGAGCTACGACTACGATTACACTACGACGATTTGACGTAAAACGATGACGTAATTACGTAAAACGTGACGAAATTAAAAATTAAACTTAAAAATTAATTAAAAGATTAAACTAAGTCTAAAATAATATAAATAAGAATAAAAATCCAATAAATAAATTTTAAAACCTGTTATTAATTAAATATTTAATTTTAAATGCTAATTAAAGCCCTAAAGTCAAATATAATTAACAAAATGTCCAAAATATTGTTTTATTGAACTAATAACTTACTTATATTATTTAAAGACTAAAAAGTATATTTCCTAAATTTTTAAAACTATTTTTTTCTATTTTTAAATCACTAAAAACTATTTTTAAACTAAAATAATCATAAAAAATAATAAAATAATGCTAAAAATAATTTGACAATTTTAAAAATCATAAATTATACTAATGAACAGTAGAAAAATGAAAAAGTTTGAAAAAAGTAAAAATTTTCACTAAAAGACAAAACTGATAATAATTAAAACCCTAATTAAACTAAATTAGTTATAAAAATTAATTAAAAAGGTGAACAGTAAAAACTTTTTAAACTAAAAATATTAAAATATTTTTCTAAGTCTAAGAAAATTTTTAAAACTGAAAAATATAAAGTTTTTACACTAAAAGACAAAAACAGAAAATTAAAAAGTAATTTAAAAAGCTATTTAATCTAAAAAATAAGAGATGACATTAACTGAAAAATAAGTTGGACAGAAAAATCAAAAATAAAATAAGAAAAATAATGAAATTAAAATCAAATCCTAATTCCTATTTTGGGTCACTAAAGACAAAAAAGTTAGAAACTGAAAGTGACACTTTGGTGGTCTTTGTCTGCTTGTATATCAGTACCTAGTTATACACTAGCAGGGGTAACTGAGTTCCCACTGCTAGTTATAAAAAAACAGGTCTGGTGGTATTTTTGGCTATAACTTGAGATTTGCTTATTGATTCTTGGCAACAAAGGCACCCACACACTCAGTGGAGTGTGGGGAGTCAGTTTAAACACAAAAAACCACAAGTTCAATACAGATAATTCACACAAATTGGCCAAAGTTGTTACTGATATAGCTTGATATAGGTCTGTGAACAGTGGTCTAGTGCAATGTGCACAAATACGGATTTTGGGTGTTTATATCCTGCTCAAATCATCACCAAACAATTATTAACCAACTACACACCCTGACTAGACCTATAATCTAGCAATTGACAAACTTTCAAAGAAAAATTACACTAAAGCAATGAACACAAGTGAACTTACTGGTTTTAGCTAAAACAGAACATGCAAATGTTTTAAAACCTATATTACTGCAAAGAAAAAGTTGTAAACACTCTAACACTACCAAGGCAAGTGTGTCTAAGCAGATTTGAAAACAAATGGTTGTTAACCAGTCACCTTAAAAACCTGTCCCAAACACCCCCTTAATTACTGAAATCAAAAATTACCCCCTAACTTTGCATCAAACCAAACTAGAATCCTATAAAATCATCAAGAACATGTATTAACTATAAAAGAACACTTAATGAACAATAAACAATCACAACTAGCATGCATTCCTCAAAAGCAAATCCATAAAACCTATTTTCACCAACAAGGAGGGTTCAAGCCCTGGTTTTTATACCTTGTGGGACCCACATCCGGGCCCCACTATGGCTGCAATGCCATCTCCTTACAAGCTCGGGCTTGTGCAGTGAGCTTTTGAATGATGCTCCTGAAATCAGAAAACTGTGCCTTCTATAAAAAAGATGAATATGAGGTCTTGTGGTGAGCTTAATCCCTGCACACAACAAACATCAAGGAAGGAAACAAGCTGATAAGCAATACAATAAGCTTAGTTTAATGAGCTTATTGTATGGCTTATAACAATAAGCTGTAAAAAAATGAACAAGATTTTACAAAAATCTTTTGAAGAACCAAACTTTTTAGAATAATCCAAAGTTACTTAAAGTGAATAG
Organism: Glebionis coronaria; assembly: GCA_025667525.1. Taxonomy (NCBI): domain Eukaryota; kingdom Viridiplantae; phylum Streptophyta; class Magnoliopsida; order Asterales; family Asteraceae; genus Glebionis; species Glebionis coronaria. Next base: position 41,632,398 of record CM046878.1, read on the forward strand.
CTTATAAAAGCTTGATGGACTTATTGAGGTGTCAACAAAAGAAGTCCATAAGTCTTTATAAGCTAACAAAGAAAACCAGAAAAAACAAGCCAAGTGTCCTTGAACCCGTTTCCTGTTTTGAAGTTTTTACACTAAATCTTGCATGAAAATAAAATTTAAACTAAGATAAAGCAGATAAAATTGGAACTCAGAATTGAAACTTGCAATATTTTAAAATTACTCTAAATATTTGATTGAAAAAGTTACAAGCCAAAAATCTGGAACAAAGAAAATAGGACACAATCCGTCCCATTTTATAGAGCTATGAGTGCATTCTAGAATCTTAAAACCCTACTACATGATCTGTCTATAATGCCCTTGGGTCAAACGAATTTCAAAACTGGTCTTGTGCCATCTTGTGATTTTGCAGCAACCATGTGATAGCCAGCTGTCTTTGACCAATCTTGGTCCTTCTATGAAGCTTTGGGAGAAAGGAAAAGGATTGGAGCCGTTGGATGAACTGTAAGATTCTTTCTTTGCTGTATTCGTCCAAACAGGGGAGCAGGGGAGGGACCATATGGGCATATGGGAGTGTTGGGAAGGTTTAAGTTGAGTGGGTTTAGTTGAGGATAGGTAGAATTAAGGATCTGGAAATTATTAACAAAAAGCCCTTTGGTTTAGTGTTAATTTAGGATTAGGGTTTATGTTTCTGGGTAGAGGGATTAAAGGGGGTTTAATGTGAACAGTGTTTGTTAAGGTAAAAAAAGCACCAGGGTAATTGATTTATTAATCCGTTTGAAAAGGGTAATAAATTATTTAAGGTGGAATCTGACGTGGGCAAAGGGAAAGTGGTGATTGGTTGTTGGTTTGAGTGGGGTGACGTGTCGAGCTTGGGTTGGATGGGATTAGTTCTTGTGTTTGACCCAAATGGCCCCTATACTCCCTTCTTGTTGCCTCTTTGTAATAAACAGCTCTAAACCCTTTTTTCCTTTGTTAACAAGTTTGGGCAGTTTGTCATTTTTGGCCCAATTAGTTTATAAACTTTGTATAAGGACCAAATGTGCAATAGATGCAATCTTCAAGGGCTATTCTTGTAATTTCTTGACATTTAAGGGATCACAATGAAATTTATGAGTTTTTCAAGGGTATAAAATGCCAAGTCTTCAAAAGATGAGGGACCAATCTTGTCAATCTTCAAAACTTCAAGTACTTCAATGGAAAATCATGATTCGGGTCCGGTTCTTTGTGCGGCTTCGTTTCCTGTGTTCGTTTTTGCTTGATTCCTTTGATCTTTTGTTGATTTCACGATATCCGTACCTAAAATACACAATGAACAAACACAAGCATATATTTGGGTATTTTGATGATATTTTAAGCGTTTTAAGCTCGATTTGGACGATTAGACTATGTATAATTGTAGTCTCATCACTCCCCCATACTAAACCATTGCCGTGTCCCCACGAAATGCTAGAATTAAGTATCGTAGCACTTCCAAAATTCATTTTATGATGACATTTATTGAAGACATAAATTTAAATAAACTAATACACGTGTTTTAGACATAATGTAATGTTTTCATCACGAGAACATGACTTTTAGGATCATAGAATAAGAACACGTGAATGCTTCGTTAGAAATAATTTCGTCGTCCTCGATTTTCACCCAATTCCATGCTAAGCGTGTGACGAGATCATTGTTATTATAAGTTAGCAACACGATCATATCTCATGAGTGTTAATTATGAACCTAAACTCCCTTATTCCTACTTGGTATCTCTTATATTTTATTTTGTCTTAATGATCACGAGGATACATTATTGACTTATGCGTGAATATAGATTAATAGAGTTTTAACGGTGTAACCAAAATCATTAAATTAATAATTCATCCTAATAGACAACGATGTCAAAAAATTAAGTCAACAAGAAGGATCGATAAACACGGTTTTATAACGGTTTTGAACATGAGACTTATTACCATGACTTTTATTATCTGCCTTCATCGGTGGTTTTATTATCATGGTTTACCTCCATCTTTTATTCAACTTCGCCATGAAGCTTTTATTATGACTTCGGTCTTGCGTGCCTTTTATTATCCGCCTCATCGGTGGTTTTATCAGCCAAAGACGTATATTCTCACGCTAAAGCGAATTTTGGATCTTTAAAGCTTCAAAGATTAAGGCTTGATTCACTTTCAATTTGGGCATAGATTTTTCGGCCTTGTGAGCTTCAAATTTTTTCTTAATTTAGGTGAGCACTTGAAATCTTATTATTAGGTGAAGCTTTCGATTATTCGGGTGCCAATACTTCAAAACCGTGACGCTGGCGATACCTTAATGTTTTCCCAATTTAATTACATGGAAGCTACTAAAACAAATTAGAAACCAACAATGGTGACTAAACCGCTAAATCAATATTTATTAATAATTTATTATCAAAAGCGTGGGGAGAATAAGCTAATAATTACTACACATGAGATCGTGACGATTACGAGACTTATAAATAACTCTATCATTTCTCGTCCTCATTTAATAGACTTAGCCTAAAAAGTTAAGGAATCGAAGCTAAGTGCTCAACACGCACGGTCGAGTCAAAAATTACTCTCATTCTCACCATCGGAAAACCTACATTCGTGTCTTAAACACTTATGAAAAACTAGAAAAAATTTAAAATTTGGCCATTTTAGCCTTATTTTGCATAAAACGATAACAAAACGATGAAATTTGGATTGTGTGGTGACGTAAGCAAGGTGAAGTATCTACTCACCCCCAACCCCCCCCCCCCCCCCCCCCCCCATACTAAAACTAAACATTGTCCTCAATGTTTCGAGTCTAGGGGTGAAAACACCCCCATACTAGAGACGAAGTCGAATGCTTAATCTCGAGCATGGAAAGGATAAAACGAATAACCTAAAAGCTGTTTATTATGCTAATAAGATAAACGTTAGAACATAAAAGGATATCATCGGATATCAGAATCTCCAAAGGCAACGATCGAAGCTCGAGTGATCCGTAAAACGAACACGAGAGGCTTCAATGATGACGATGAACCTAATAACTCACAATCACAAACAACCACGGAACAAAGGTTGGAAGAGCACAAGTCCCCTCGTTACATTAAACTAAGAAAGCGATAATATTTACAAGGATAAGCATGAGAATCCCCCATGAGGCATCTTGTTTTTGATAACCGAGTCAAAAGCTCGACTCGAATCCCCATAAATGTGATCATTTAGGGATAATCATGGTTTGGTCATTTTTGGTGAGTCTTACATGATAAACAATGCCCAAAAGCACATGGAGTACTTTAAAAACCCGATATACGAATACCGGGGTCGAAGATAGCGTCCTTGTTTTCGGATGAAAGACGAAACAACGCTACTTCAACCGAAGCCAAAACCTCAAAGAGGTAGAAGAAAAGAGATAAGAAGTAGAAAGGTGGGGCAATGGGTAAGTCACTAAAATGAGCTACTCGAGGTAGACTCACACCAAGCAAACGAAAAGATTTTCCATTTATTGCATCGGTGGAAGACCGAGATTTCCCTTTACAAGCAATTTCGGGATCGTAAATCTCGTCCTCGGTGGAGAAATGGGAGGGAACATTTGGGGCTTCCCCCACACTAAAACTACACCAACCGTCGTCAAAAGGAGTAGACGAGGTGGTAGCACTCATAAAACGCGGTGATGACGGAGTTAAACATGTAGAAAAATCTTTTAAAACATTTTTAAAATCTTTTCCTTTTTTATCGTTTAAAAACTCTTTATGAAAACCCGATTGAATGATGCCGAAAATATTTGGCGTGTAAAATTCAAAATTATTCGCGCTAAAAATCCTCACATTTAAGTCTTTGGTAGGAGGGGTGGCGGATTATATAAGTTCTCAAAACATTTGTCAATAAAGAACACCGCCCCCTCGGGGTCAACATACTCGTCATCCTCATGAACGTCGATCTCATCGATTTCTTCATCAAAGATAGGCTTGTCAAACCAAGGTTTGTCATTCCCCTCCTTGAGTATCTTAGAAACTCTCTCGAAAAGATCACGATCAAGCACGAAACCATCATCCTTTTGTGGGGATTGTTGATAAGTTAAATCCTCACGAATGTGGTAAACGTAATTCTCATTAGGTAACTCCTCGAGAATTGGATTTTTGGTGGTCACATGAGTTGGTTCGTCATCGAAAATAAGACGTTCCAACTCATTAAGTTCATCCTCGATTTTGGAAAGATCGACCTCACTCGTAGGTGGAAGTGAAGGCATAAGAGCTAGCTCTCGTGCATCTAATGCTGTTAGGTATAGTTTTAAAACGGGTTTTATATTATGTACATTTAATACATAAAAATTTTAGCTAGTTTAAGAATAATGCTAAAAGATCTAAAAGTTCAAAAATTTGACACTCTACTTGGATATATAAAACATATTACAAATTTTAGATATTCAATTTGAAAAAAATTTATGTTACATTTTTAAATTTTAGTGTTCGCATATATTAAACTTTTATTTGAAATTTTTGAAATCAAAAGTAAAGAAGTACAACGTCATTTATGTTTACATTTATTACTGATGTGTATGAAGCCGGTAAAATAAAATAAATCTTATTTTAATTAATTGTTATTTATTATTTATTACAACTAAATAGTTCTAATTAACTTATTCAATACATAGACACTTTAACAAAGTTTAAGTATAGTGATATTTTCCAGAATAACATTTTACCTAAAAAATATTAAGTATAATGAGAAAACATCTAATAGATAAATATTATAATGTCGTATTTGGATATATAAAGCTTTCATCCAAAATTTTGGATATCTGAGTTGAAAACTTTTATATCAAATAAATGTTACTTGTTCTTGAAATTTTAATAGAGAAGTGATTGATATGCCTAAAAATCAAGCCTAACTTTATACCTAAACATGTGTGTCAAAAAATCATTGGTTGTATCAACCGGACCCACATTTTCATAATTCAATAAGCTTATGACACCTAAGTTAGGCACAAAATTAGGCATACATTTTAGTTATCCCACTCTTTTTCCTTTTGAATATTCGAATATATGAAACTTTTATTATGTGTTGAATAAGTTAACTTAATCTAATTAACTTATTCAATACATATTGAAGGAAGGGATATATGAGGAGAATGTTATCGCGTCTAAAAATCAAGTAAACCGTTTGTAAGTAATACTTAAATATATTTATTTCTGAAATTTACCACCCTATTTTCAGTATCTTTTTTATTATTAGTATTACTTAGTGTGATGTTTAACTTGTGTAGCTGCAATTGGAGATGGATTTATAGCAAAGTTAATGGGATTCCAAAACACCGCAGGGCCATATATGGGTCAAGCATTAGCCCTCCATTCACAATCTGAGAAATCAGCATTTTTCTACGTCCTTATAGATGGCTACCAAGACACATTATACACGCACTCTCACCAACAGTGCTACAACAACAATGTCATATCAGGGACAGTTGATTTCATCTTTGAGTGTTCTGCAGTCATCATCTAAAACTGTTTAAACATATGCAAGCTGCCAAAAGACGGTCAAAGCATTACGATCACAACCCAAGGAAGAACATCGGCCAGGGAATAATCCGGTATAGTTATCCAAAATTGTCATATTACGGTTGATGCAAAGCTGTTTCTAGTCCGGTTTCAAGTCAAGACTTATTTAGGACGTCCATGGAGGATGTATTCGAGGACAGTTGTTATGAAATCCGTACTTGATGATTTAACTCAACTCAACCACGTTCCAGATCAGAACCTTTTGTAAGTCATACCGAGTACTTAAATATATTCATTTTCTGAACTTTATCTACATTTAATAAGTAAACCCTTTAGCAAGTTTAAGAATAATGCTAAAACATCTAAAAGTTAAAATATTATGACACTGTACTTGGATATATAAACATTTATTCGAATTTATAGATATTCAAATTGAAAAAATTTATGTCACATTTCTAATTTTGAGTATAAGCATGTGTTAAATTTTTATTTGAAATTTCTGAAATCAAAAGTAAAGAAGTACATCGTCATTTATGTTTAAGTTTATTACTAATGTGTATGAAGCCCGTAAAATGAAATAAATCTTATTTTATTTAAATGTTGTATTTGGATATATAAAACTTTTATCCAAAATTTTGGATATCTTAATTGAATTTTTTTATATCAAATAAATGCTACTTTTATATCAATGGTAGCTTCCACGCCAGAAATCTTGGAAGAGTTTGATATCATGACTAAACCTAAATCTATGGGTCGAAAGCTTCTTGGAAATAATGAAAAGGGGGGTATTCCTTATTGATGTCGGATGATGATAAAAAAAACCTATTGCAAAGTGGTGATGTGGTACAAAAACTACATGCAATGGTGGCTAAAGATGGGAGTGCGCAGTTCAAGACCATAACGGGTGCGTTGGTCACATATCCTAAAGACAGTGGGGGAAGATATGTTGTATATGTGAAGGAAGAGATCTATGAGGAGAATGTTATCGTGGCTAAAAATCAAGTAAATGTATTCATGTATGGTGATGATGCCACCAATACCATCGTCATAGGCAACAAAAGCAACATGATCGACTCGGCCACGATCCAGAGCGGAACCTTTTGTAAGTGCTATTTAGTAGTTAAAATATATTTATTTTCTAGAACTTTATGTACATTTAATGCATAAACCCTTTAGCAAATTTAAGAATAATGCTAAAACATCTAAAGTATTTTTGACATTGAACTTGGATATATAAAACATTTATTCGAAATTTTTGATATTCAAATTGAAAATTTTTAAGTCACATTTCTAATTTTGAGTATACGCATATATTAAAGTTTTATTTGAAATTTGTGAAATCAAAAGTAAAGAAGTACAACGTCATTTATGTTTAAATTTATTATTGATCTGTATGAAGCCCGTAGAATGAAATATATCTTATTTTATTTTATTGTTATTTATTGTTTATTACAACTAAATAATTCTAATTAACTTATTCAATACATAAACACTTTAACAAAGTTTAAGTATAGTGATATTTTACGGAATAACGTTTTACCTAAAAAATATAATAATGTTGTATTTGGATATGTAAAACTTTTATCCAAAATTTTGGAGATCTGAGTTAAAAACTTTTATATAAAGTAAATGTTACTTGTTCTCGAATTTTTAATGTTCAAATATATGAAACTTTTATTATGTATTGAATAAGTTAACTTATTCTAATTAACTAATTCAATACATATCCTAAAGACAATGTGGGAAGATATGTTGTATATGTTAAGGAAGGGATCTATGAGGAGAATGTTATCTTTTCAAGAAAATGAAGTAAACGTATTCATGTATGGTGATGGTGTCACCAAGACCATTGTCACGGGCAACTGAAGCAACATGACCGGCTCGGCCACTTCCCATAAGTAATACTTAATACTTAAATATATTTATTTTATGAACATTAGCACCCTATTTTTAGTATCTTTTCTATTTTAGTTTGGTATTTGCTAACAGCAACCCTATAGGGTTTTTTTAAACGTACCATAATTAAAATTTAACATTTAATTAACAAAACAGTTTCCATGTTTAAATAACATAATTGGGAATTTAACATTCAATTAAGATAAATCATTTCATGTTTAACTACACTTTCCATGTTTAACATGTATAAATATAGAAATAATGAGTTCATTGAAAGCTGTTTTATACAAATGGTATGTTTAAAACGGCTGCTGTTAGCAAAACCCTATTAGTTTTACTCGGTGTGATGTTTAACTTATGTAGCTGCAATTGGAGATGGATTTATAGTGAGTCAATGGGGTTCCAAAACACCGTAGGGCCAGATATGGGTCAAGCAGTAGCCCTCTATTCGCAGTATGAGAAATCAGCATTTTTTGACGTTCTTATATATGGCTACCAAGACACATTACTCACTCACTCTTACCAACAGTTCTACATCAGCAGTGTCATATCAGGGACAGTTGATTTCACCTTTGGTCGTTCTGTAGTCAACATCCAAAATTGCTTAATCATATGCAAGCTGCCGAAAAATGGTCAAAGCATTACGATCACAACCCCAAGGAAGAACTCGGCCAGGAACAATCCGGTATAGTTATCCACAACTGTCATATTACGGCTGATGCAAAGCTGTTTCTAGTCCGGTTTCAAGTCAAGACTTATTTATGACGTCCATGGTCGATGTATTCGAGGATTGTTGCTATGAAATCCGTACTTTATGATTTGATTCAGCAGATTGAAACCTTTTGTAAGTGATACTTAGTACTGAAATATATTTATTTTCTGAACTTTATGTACATTTAATACATAAACCCTTTAGCAAGTTTAGGAATAATGCTAAAACATCTAAAAGCTAAAAGATTTGGGTTAATATACATGTAGGTTACTAAAGTTTCCCTAGAGTAATGTTTTGTAACTAAATTATAAAAACTTAACACTTGTGTTATTCATGTATGGTTTACCTGAAACTAACTTACCTCTAGTGTTTTAACCTGTATTTATCAGTTGCAATCTACGTGGACGCCAGCGTGGAGTCAAAGTAGTCTACATGGAGAGTCAACACTTATTAAAAACACGCGCACTAAAACAACCCCTATATTATATCCAGCCTCCATAATCGATCCAAAACTGTTGCTATTGTTGTTGTTGTCTAAGATTTACATCTTGTCATGTTGTTGTCAGTAAATTGATTTCTCCTCTGAGTTAAGTACCTCTAGTTTCTAGTTTCTTGTTGGTATAATGAATGAGCAATTGGGAAGATGTGTGTCTATTGAGGATGAAGATTAAACCATACATGCTGCTACTAACATCATAATGACAATCATGAGCTACTCAGAGGTAATCATACAATAGTTGTGCACTGGTTTTGTGAGACTCGGAACAGAGGTAATCACACGACAGTTGTTTGAGGCCCACTTCTTGAATTGAGCTTGTGATCGTAAATATGTGCTTGGAGTTCCTGTTACGGCAGTTTGCCTAATCTCAAACTACAGTTGTGTGGGAGTTGGTAATCACAAGAATGGTTCATTTATAGATGTTTGGTAAAATTTAAATCTTACGACAGTAGTGCATCTAACCAAAGTATATATTGTACAATACATAACAAACAAAAAGAGGAAATTAAGTAGCAGGTTAACTAATAAATGCAACTAAAAGGGACCAACGAGACATGGTGGCCGAGATGTATGAAAGAATGAATGTATGACCGAGAGAGTATATATGGAGATAGCCGCAACGTTCCATCACTTGGTGACAAAGCCCCTGATGTGCACCTTTGCCACACCGAGTTCCTTGTCAAACTGGTGACGCAACTGAGCGTGCATATAAGTTCGGCATGCTTCTCCTCCTCCACCTCCTCCTCGGCTCCTCCTCATCCTTCTTCTTCTTTGTTAACCACTTTTGCAGCATCTTGATGAGTGCAAGACAAAATAGACTGGTATCCGTGTAAGCTTTAACAAGAGCTAAACAAAAACAAGATTTATAGAATTAGTAATCCTTTCAGTTAACTGATGGAAGATATAGCTTACAATTGATAAGCTTGTATGGTACAAGTAAAGTAGCAATGCAACCGGTCTATAAAGAGAAAAGGGCTTACAAAAATCTTACATGGCAATGCAACCGGTTAAGCAACCAGTAACCCCTCCCATGAATAATGACGGAATACTTTTTTTGAACGTTTAGTAACAAATAAACCACACCCATATACATGATTAACCCATGTGTAAGTTTTTAAACTTTAGTAATAAAATCGTTACTCTAGAGAAACTTTTGTAACTTGCGTGTATATTAACCCTAAAATATTTTGACACTGTAAAACAATTATTCGAAATTTTAGATATTTAAATTGAAAATTTTTCTGTCACATTTCTAATTTTGAGTATACGCATATATTAAAATTATATTTGAAATTTATGAAATCAAAAATAAAGAAGTACAACGTCTTTTATGTTTAAATTTATTAATTATCTGTATGAAGCACGTAAAATAAAATAAATCTTATTTTATTTAATTGTTATTTATTATTTATTACAACTAAATACTTCTAATTAACTTATTCAATACATAAACAGTTTAACAAAGATTAAGTATAATGATATTTAATAACGTTTTACCTAAAAAAAATATTAAGTATAGTGAGAAAACATCTAAAAGTTAAATATTATAATATTGTATTTTTTTTAGAACATTAGTGGTTAGTGGGTCGAGTTGTGGAATGTTTTCTTCGAACCCTCGTTTAGATATGTTAAACTCTTTATCCGTTTCGCATGAGAGTCTTTGCCTCTCGAATTTTTAAATATTTGAATATATGAAACTTTTATTCGAAATTTCGGGTATTAAAAATTCAAAAGTAAAGCGTTACTTAGGTTTAAATTTATATTTTATACTTAATAAAATATTAATGTTTAAATTTTTTTAGTTAGTAAACTTAATTATACGTCACATATACATAGAGTAAGAAATTTTAAACCTATATCAAGATTATTCACAAGGTCATTAATATAAATATAGATTTTGTAATAAAAAATATTACTTATGTTTATGATTATGTAATAAAATAGTTACATAGTAATAAGGATACAACAATATCATGCATACAAATATAAACAAGGTTATACGTGACATACATACGGTAAGAAATTATAAAATAGATTAAGATTCATGAAATGTTTAATATATTCGTACAAATATAGATTTTGTAACTTGTATAAATTCAACAATCCTACATGCAACATTCACATCAGTTCATCTCATATTCTCATCTATAATCAAACATGAAATTCAATAAGAAAAGTAAGATAGCTGTTGCCGCATTTCTGGTTGTCTGCATAGCTGCAGTGATAGCTTTGTGCGTTGTTGCCAGTCGCAAACATGGCGATAAGCCTTCACACGCTACATCTAAGGTTGCTGACTTCGCATGTAACCTCACTGATTACAAAGAAGCATGCAATATTAGCATGGCCACGTTAGCCCTAAAGACACGACATCCGTTAGAGATGTGTTTAATGCGGCTATTCTAGCCAATAAGGTAGTTGTGGAGGTTGTGGGGATGTCCTTAGTTGTCGCTAAGAACAATGACGTTCTATATAGTCAGAGGCTGGGTGACTGCAAAGAGCTCATGGACTATGCTACTGATGAGCTCAGTAAGTCGTCTAAAATATTGGAAGACCAGATATCAATACTGATCTCGCTATTCTTGATAAGCAACCAGATTTCATGAACTTGTTGACCGCCACGGTTGCTCTTCAAGACACTTGTTTGGATGAAATTGGCAACCCTGAGTTAAGGGCTAAGGTAGAAGTTTTACTTCTTAATAGTACCTAACTCAAATACAATTCACTGTCAATTGTAGCTTACACTTCAAAAATCTTAGAAGGGTTTGATATCAAACCTAAATCTATGGGACGAAAGCTTCTTGAAATTGACGAAAAGGGGTATCCATCATGGATGTCGGACGATGATAAAAAAAACTATTGCAAAGCGGTGATGTGGTACAACAACCGCATGCAGTGGTGGCTAAGGACGGGAGCGGGCAGTTCAAGACCATAATGAGTGCATTAGAGGCATATCCTAAAGCCAATGTGGCAAGATATGTTGTATATGTGAAGGAAGGGGTCTATGAAGAAAATGTAATCGTGTCTAAAGATCAAGTAAACGTATTCATGTATGGTGATGGTCCCACCAAGACCATCGTCACAGGCAACAAAAGCAACATGACCGGCTCGGCCACCTTCAAGAGTGGAACCTTTTGTAAGTGCTACTTAGTACTTAATTTTTTTTCAGTATCTTTTCTATTATAAGTTTTACTCATGTTTGATGTTTTACTTATGTAGCTGCAATTGGAAATGGATTTATAGCGAAGTCAATGGCGTTACAAAACACCACAGGGCCAGAGCAGGGTCAAGTAGTGGCCCTCCTTTCGCAATCTGACAAATCAGCATTCTACAATGTCCATATAGATGGCTACCAAGACACATTATACACTCACCTTCACCGCCAGTTCTACAGCAACAGTGTCATGTCAGGGACAGTTGATTTCATCTTTGGTCATTCTGCAGCCATCATCCAAAACTGTTTAATCATCTGCAAGCTGCCAAAAGACGGTCAAAGCATTACGATCACAACTCAATGAAGAACGTCACCCTTGTGCGCATCCGATATAGTTATCCAGAACTGTCATACTACGGCTGATGCAAAGCTATTTCTAGTCCGGTTTCAAGTCAAGACTTATTTAGGACGTCCATGGAAGATGTATTCAAGGACCATCATTATGGAATCCTTACTTGACGATTTAGTTCAGCCGGATGGGTGGATGTCATTTCAAGGCACGTTTGCATTGGATACTTTGTTTTAGGGGAAAGACTGAATTTATGTGATGTATGTTCAAATTAACTAATGTATGTAAGATACTTTATTTATTCCGGATCTACGCACCATACTTTCAAATACTTACTAATCTACGCAATATTGACCAAAATATGACTTGTTTGACCGGTTACCACTTAGAAAAGTTATAGTTTGGTCCTTTGGTCTGCGTGGACTTCCACCGTTAGTCCTTTGACATTTTTTTCATTAGAAAACTTAGTAATGATACCTTGACTTTAATACACGTATTTTTATACACATTTTTATACACATTTTTATACACACTTTTTATACGTGTTAATATATACACGTTTTATACGCGAGAAATTTTGAACTTTGACAGACGATTTCAACGTCAAAACTTATCCCGTAAACTCCGAAAAACTCACGTTAAGTCAATGTATACGTTATCTACAACTTTCATGTTTTATGTTTTTCATGAAAAACACATTTAGATGGTCGAAACACCGATTTAAAACTATGACATCAATACTAGTATTTTCGGTAAGTAAGTAAATCCGAATTTCGACGGTCTCGGTTAGTGCTAAATACTTTGAAGTCTCTAAACCTATCAGTGACTAAATATAGACATTCTATACGTAAAATATTATCAAAAAAAGTGTAAAACTTATAAAAATAGTAGTATGATAAAAATAGAAATTTAATAAGTGCACCAGATCGATTCCATTACGTATCTAAAAAAACCTGTGAAAAGAAATTGCTCGAAAAATTTCTCGTTTAAGATTAAACTCAAACACAAAACATGTGTCTAAAAATGTGTATCAAAGTGTGTGTATACAAACATATATAAAAGTTGTATAAAACGTGTGTATAAAATTGTGTGTATTAAAAAGCGTAACTTTTCTTATAAAATTGTGTGTATAAAAGTTGTATAAAAACGTGTGTATACACACAGTTTTATATACTTTTTTATACACTCCTTTTTATACACGTTTGTATACACACACTTTGATACACATTTTTAAACGCATGTTATGTGTTTGAGTTTAATTTTAAACGGGATGTTATTGAGCGATTTCTTTTCACTATTATATTTTTTAGAAACGTAATGGAATCGATATGCGCTTATTAATTTTTCATTTTTTTATCATACTACTGTCGTTATAAGTTTTAAACTTTATTTAATAATATTTTATATATAGACTGTCTATATTTAGTCACTGATGGGTTTAGAGACTTAAAAGTAAGTTTTTAGCACTAAACGAGATCGTCGAAATCCGAATTTACTTAATTACTGAAAATACAGTATTGCTGTCACAGTTTTAATTCAAGGTTTCGACCATCTTAATATCTTTTTCATGAAAAGCGTAAAACATGAAAGTTGTAGATAACGTATACATTGACTTAGCGCGATATTTTCGGAGTCTACGGGATCAGTTTTGACGCTAAAATCGTCTGTCAAAGTTCAAATTTTCTCGCGTATAAAGACGCGTATATAATTGCATGTATAAAAAAGTGTGTATAAAACCGTGGGTAAAAATGTGTGTATTAAAGTCAAAGTATCATTACTAAGCTTTTAACAAAAAAAAATGTCAAAGGACTAACGGGGGAAGTCCACTTAGACCAAAGGACCAAACTGTAACTTTTCTAATTAGTAACCGGTCAAACAAGTCACATTTTAGTGAATATTGCGTAGATTAGTAAGTATTTGAAAGTATGTTGCGTAGATATGGAATAAAAAAAGTATCTTGCGTACATTAGTTAATTTGAACAAAAATGTTATATAAATTCAGCCTTTCCCCTTTGTTTTATGGCGAGTATGCAAATTCGTTGATAAGAGGGTTAACTGGAACGGATTTAAGGTGATTATAGATGTGAATGAGGCTAGGAAGTACACGGCTGGAGTTTTCATTAACGGAGACGAGTGGCTGAAGGACACGGGTGTACCGTTTTACCTTGGTCTTAAAGCTTGATACCAGGTTTATAAGATGAATAGATTTTGGAAGAGATTAACCAGAGAAAACTTACTTTAGGATTATTTACAGTTTTATTTGATTATTAATAGACATGGAATAACAATGTTTTGGTATGAAATTTATGAAAAAAAATTTGGAACAATGTTTTTTCTGAAGCATTACAAATTCTGAAAACAAACACCTGAAATCGACAAGCAAGACACATGAATAATATGACAGATCTTTTATTAACACAATAATATGCCATCGTGGTCGACATTGACAAACAAACTAAACAACGTCGAACATTTGGAGTATCAAGTTATTAAAACTTTCGTAGTCATTGAAACAATAAACATAACCTTGGCATATAAGGATCCCGAAGATCATCATAACTCCAAATAAAACAGTAAAGAAAACCGTTTGTCCTCCTATGAGAGACTATAGATATAAAAACTAAGTCATTTCATATTCGAGAAATGTATAGTCAGTGGCGGAACCAGAAATCTAAAATGTGGGGGGCAAAAAAAAAATCCGATTGAATAATGTATAAACAAAAACTTTAAGTAAACATGTTAAAATCTTATAGCGAATAACAAAAGGGGATTTGTGTTTAAAGAAAAAACGAAGCAAAAGCAAAAGACAACTAATATCTAAAGGTAAAAAACAAAATTGTATATAATACTTTCACATGAATTTTTAGGCCCAAAGTGAACCACAGGTTATTAAGATTAATTTGGCCCATATCTATAGTTCTATCTTAAATACTGTGAAAATAATACTTTTACTTATTAAAATAAACCCATCTTCTTCTCACCATCGTCTTCTTCTTCTAAAAACTTCATCTAAAACTCAAAAACCCTTCCTTATACTAGTTCTTTCTTCACTTTCTTTCCAGCGTCTTTCAAATAGGGGGGCATTCTCAGTTTTTAGGTGGGGGCACCACAGTTAAAGCCCTAAATTTAACCTTAAAAGTTGTGATTATTGAAGAATTTATGGGGGGGCAGTTGCACCCCCTATCTCCTGAATGGATCCGCCCCTGTGTATAGTATATTGGAAGATACGAAAAAAATCTACACCAAAATTGCTAGACACAATTCCATCGACATCGGTGATAGACAATGAACTTGAAAGAGGAGCAGGACCTAAAAGATTTTCTATTAGAGATCTTGCTTTGGCTGCAAACAACTTTTCTGACGACTTGAAGTTGGGCGAGGGGGGATTCGGGGCTATTTATCACGTGAAGGGATCGTGGTGGCTGTGAACAAAATTTCACATGGTTCAAAGCAAGGAAAAAAAGAGTACATCAGCGAAGTGAAGATCATTGGCAGTTTAAGGCACCGAAACTTGGTACAACTCATTGGTTGGTGCCATGATCAAGCACAATTCTTACTTGTCTACGAATTTTTGCCAAAAGCCAGCCTTGACTATTACCTCTTCGACAAAAAAAGTCCTCTTGATTGGGTGTGCGGTATAAGATTGCCATGGGATTAGCTTCTGCGTTGCTCTATCTCCATGACGAGTGTGAACAATGTGTGGTGCATCGGGATATCAAAAGGAGCAACGTCATGCTTGATTCTGGATTTAATGCAAAGCTTGGAGACTTTGGATTGGCTCGATTCATGGACCAACATCTAGGTTGGCAAACAACTGGATTAGCCGGAACTCTAGGGTACATGCCCCCTGAGTATGTAACAACTGGGAAAGCTAGTAAAGAATTAGATGTATATAGTTTTGGGGTGATTGCATTAGAGATCGCTTGTGGCAGAATGGTGATAAACAGAGTTGACCCCAATTCTGATCCCGGGTTGGTGCGTTGGGTTTGGGACTTACATGGAAAGAATTAGTTGATTTCTGGCGTGGATCTGCTGTTAAACAATGAATTTAAAGAAAAAGAAGTTAAATGTTTGATGACAGTGGGTTTATGGTGTGTACACCCTGATTGGAGTCTGAGGTCGTCCATTAGCCAAGCAATACAAGTGCTCAAGTTTGAAAGTGCACTCCTAAATCTTCCAACGAAGATACCCGTTCCTATGCCTAATGCAGCACTCTCTGCACCACAAACCAGTTCCGCTGGCACTAAAATGACCAAGGGTGGGTAGAACTAATATGGTTTAGTGAACAATAACAATTGTAGGAGGCGATAAAACAAACATTTTATCAACTCTCTAGCATGTATGATGGTATGAAAGAAAACTTATTTACAATTTTGAATATAACTATGCCTGCTGGTATTGGGAAGCACAAGCACCCATTTTAAGTAACTCCGGGTTTTGTAGACTTTGCTACTGAATATGGTTGTTTTTGAAATAACAGTTTTGAAAACCAGGACAATAATTGATCCGGTCAAGTCACCGAATTGATTTAACCCGTTCGACCACCGATCAACTCTGATTATACACAACAACAACAAAAAAGTATTTGCAAGGATACAACAAATATAACATCCGAAAATAAAATTACATCCCAATCACACAAAAAAGACAAAACCAAGCTGGGTCTCAGAAATCAGGTTGACCCGAGTCGCGTTAAATCCGACAGTTTAACCGAGTTTGTAAAATATAAAACCCGGTTTAATTTGACTCATTTTTCAACCAAAACAGATTCAACCGATTGACCCAGTCGGGTCCAACCAGTATACACCTTCTTCCACAATTAAAATTATCTCTCAAAAACCATAATATTAACTAGTTTTAATGCCCGTGCACGCACGGAACTTAAAAATAAATGATACGATAAGTAATAAATTCTTATTGCAAATTTACAAATATTATATATGTTTTTTAAGAACATCTAACGTTTATATGTTTGATTATCCTGTTGTTTTACTGTGTACCGTGTAAATTAATATAAACTCATCTCAATTTTATTTTTCAAATTTCTTATTCTTTTTACTTTTGATATTTTACTCTAAACAGTTACATGTTAATTATTAGTCAATAAATCATTTACATCAACCTTATACGTACATGATTTATAAATTCATAATTTTGTGATGTTTAATATTATTCTAAATAAAATATTAAATTTTTAATAGTTAAATAGTTATGATACTCCCGGACTCACGAGTTTTACGTGATTTTTCATGATGTGATAATAATAATTGATATTTTGTATAAATATTTGTTGCATAAAGGAGTTGGCTTTATTTAACTGAAATGTTAAGTATTCTTTTTTAGACATTGTGTGTTTAGTAACATATAACGACCTTGAAAAAATATATGTTATTGTAATATGTAGAATCTCGTCTATATATTTTCATGTCACACCGATGTTTGAGGTCGTGCATTCATATTGATATTTATATTCATGTTAATAATATTTGACGTAGATTGCATTGCTTTGGCTTTGTTAAGCGTCAAATAAAAATAAACAATAACTTGTGTTTATGTTTGAATATTTATAATTATGTGATTTGTCTATTTTTTAATATTACATATATGTTATATTTTTAAAATATAAAGTATATAGGTTATAAAGTTTAAGGGGTATTATGTTTATTTTTACAAAGTTACTAAAAAATATAGAACATATAAGTTTACAATTAAGTCCATCTAATTTATTTAGAATTCAACCACTAAAGTTTTATTAATCCCCTCCTTTTTAAAGTTTTTATTTTCACAAATTTGACACATATATTTTAATATGTTTTCATCAAATTCCTCAACCAAAATTTTTTATTTTGACTAAACTAAATTCAATTTTGACTTTTTTGGACCAATCACATTACTTTATTTTGCTTATGTGTCAAAATCAAACTATTTGATTGGTCCAATTATTTTTTTTATAACCTCCATTTTCACTAAAACTCTCAAAAAGATTGGTATTTTAAATGAACAGATTCTCAAAATTAGAACCAATCTTCTAAACTTCACCAACCTTCAACCCTTGTTAAGATATTAAGTCAGGTGGGACAAAAGTTGAAAGTGTTGTTAAGCTAGTCTTTATTGTAGTATCTGTTTTTGGTGTTTTAATATATGTCAACTGTTCAAAAAAATAGTTGCTCACTTAATAATAAATGATCCTCCACATTGACATTCATATCAAGTAATTAACCACACAATACATCAAAACAGTCATATATGAACACAATAACCATAATGGTAACAAATTCTTTATGAGTTTTCAAAACTACCCACAGAACCTTCGGTTCTCGCCTAACATGATGTTTAAATCTCTTTTTGTAACGATGTAAAACTCTATTTATTGTCTTTAAAAGATTATGAAGGCAAACCAACCCACTTACACTCTCAATCTATATCCAGAGTCACTAAAAACCAATGTGAAAATGGAGTAGAGCATTCATTGTATACACAATTTTCACGCAGTTTTAACACACATACATCAGGATTGTTAGTGGATTAGATTACCTTCATAATCTATTAAAGACAAGATATGCAGTTTTACATTATAACATAAAGATCGATCTCTTTCAGACTGCCACAAAACCGTCTATCCAGATGTTAAAACTCTTTCTATAACAATGTAAAACTCTGTATTATCTTTAAGAGATTGTGAATGTAAACCAACCCACTTACACTCTCAATGGATATCCAGAGTCGCTAAAAACAAATGTGAAAATTGAGCAAAACATTCATTTTATGCGCAATTTTCACACGGTCTAACGCCTCAGGATATACATCAAGGTTGTTAGTGGATTGGATTACCTTCACAATCTGTTAAAGACAATATATAGTGTTTTGCATTGTTACATGTTACATGACTAATTCAATAAAAAAAACTGTCAAACCACACTTCTAGAAACAATCTCAATCAAAAGCCAGCAACTGAAGCATCGCCGTTACGGCCACACGATCCACCAGGCAATTTTTCTTAATTCGTATGAGGCCTTCTGCAAAATTGCAAGATATGATATGATTAGATGCAAAATCATGACAAACAGGCAACACAACTTAAAGTGAAACCTAATTATGTTCATTTCAGTTGAAAAAAAATATTAATCCTAGCTTTAAGCTTAGGGGTGTTTGTTTCGGCTTATATGTGGGCTTATGAGCTTATTTTATTCTGGCTCATATTTCATAAGCGTCAATTTTTCAGCTTATAATATGACACTTGTGGGCTTATATAAGTTTATTATTGATATGATAAACTTATAAAGTCTCAAAATAAGCAAGAAAAACAAGGCTTAAGAGATATAAGCCGAAATCAAATAAGCTAATAATCCACTACAGAAAATCACCTACTCCAATAAGCTTAATCCACTAATAGATAACAAAAACTATAGGATAGATATAAAATGAAACTGAAATTAGCATAAATGAAATAGTAGCATACCCATTATACTTTGTACTAATATCCATTCGGAACCCAAAGGCCAGATTTTAGCAACATTGCTTTATGAAGGTACTAAAAAGAAGAAAGGACAGTGAGATCTATGATGTGGGAGATTGTGGTAGTGCTAACCCTAATGTGTGTATACGGCGAACTTATAAAGTGCTGTGTGGTTTAGGGTTTCATGTTTGGGCCTATGTTTTGAGCTCAATAAGGTTTTGAACTATATCTAGTTATCTGTTGGGCCCAATATTATGTGGTTCAACACTTCTAAACGCAATTGGTTTACTGATCTTTTAAATGGTTTCAACTTTCAAAACTGAGAGCTAAAAAGCCTAAACAACATTCTAACTTTTCAAAAGTTGTCACATTGTTATTTCTTGACCGTGAGTCCGTGACATTGGTTGCGCATTGTGTTTCACATTAACCTTTTCAAAAGTTGTCATGTTCGATAACCGTATGTGTTTGCATTTCCTAACAGTTACATATGTAAACTCACATAAACACTTCAAACGGAATAATCATTCATAATTAATACGAAAAAGTTTTTCACCATAAATCATCAAACTAATGATTCAGGTGCCTCACAATCTGAAACACAACATACAAAACGTAAACATAGACAATTCAACAAATTAAACAAGAGCTTGCTTAATGAAGGTTTTAGCTCTTTATTCTTTTAAGCTCAACACTTCTGAGCAACAGAACGATGGTTTAACGTTAATCAGTTAAGCTGAACTTCCATCCACACACACCCACTGACCCACAAAGATCGACTCGCAATTTATGTTGGGGTTTATCCCCAAAAACGATCCCAAACTCATCTGAAACGCCTGGCTGATGACGGTGCAATCATCACCAGCTTCCACACCATAAGCTTGATTACACACAACTGATTTTGCCTTTAGGAAGCCATCTGTATGTTCAAGCAGATTCCATCAATGTACATATGACAAGAAAAACTTATTGATTTACATGTACACAAAACCTTAAAAAGGGTAGCGACTTTGAAGGACTTACCTGCTAGGGTAACTCTGCTTTGTGCCAATGCTGCGAGGATTAGAAAAATCGAGAGTGTAGTGGCAAGTGTCACAAACATTGAAGTGTTCTTGGCCATGATCCTGAGTTCGTTGTTTTCTCTTGGTCAATTAATATAGATGATGATAATGATCAAGATGCATAATATGGGTTCTTGAGGTTCGTATTTATAGTGGATGATGATTCGGTTTATTTTTTATATAGTTCGTTGGATAAGCCAAATTTACATTGTAACACCATGATTTACAGCCGGCCATTGTTATAGCTATATTTGTTTTTACCTTTTGTTGCAAACATAGAGACCGAAATTCCATCCTGAAGAGATGTATCCATCACACAATCCTGAAGAGATGTATCCATCACAAAACGGGTCACTGATGTTTCAGATAGAACATATGATGAAGGAAAACTGGCATTAATGATTCAGTGATTGTGGTTGATCGTCATTCTTGGAAGATTATCAGGAGTCAGGACACATAAACACTTTCGATCTTAAAGTAGCTCATATACATTTTTCTGTTGTTTCTATGTGATCTTAAAGTAGCTCATACATACAGTTATTTGCGCAATCAAATTAGAAACCAATATTTCAGATCAGTTTAACTCGGATGGAGATAAAGTGAGAAAAATAGAAGTTTACAATTCTTGATCTGTTATACATAATATAATAAGAACTTAAGAAGATAAAAAATGATCGCTGCTATAAATTACTTTCAAGGATCTCTGAATACATGATGATCCAACATTGTTGGTTTAATGTTGTTCAATCAAATACAAATGATGCTACGCGCTCAGATCTAACAATTCATATGAGAAAAACGATTGACCTCTCACCTTTATAACTACAGAATGCTAACAAACTCGTTTAAAAATATGTAACTTCTCATCTAACAAGATGTATAAAGCTCTTTTTGTTACTATGAAAGACTTCGTCTCAGTCTTCAAGAGATTATGAATGAAAACCAACCCACTTACAAACCAGATGGATATCCAGAGCCATTAAAAAACTCATGTGAAAACTGAGCAAAACACTCCTTGTATGCGCAATTTTCACGCAGTTCAAGTACCTCAGGGTATACATCAGGGTTCTTAGTGGATTGGATTTCCTTCATAATCTATTGAAGAAGGATATAAAGGTTTGCAATGTAACAAAAAGAGCTCTAATATCCTGTTAGGATACAAGTAGAAAATATATTAGAACTTGTCTAGTCACACATTTGGAAAAAATCTCGATCAAAGGCAAAGAACCACCAAATGATCCACTTTCAAATTGTTGTGAGTTGTGACACGTTCTTCTGCAAAAATGTAAGATTTGATTAGAGCCCAAACAAAAGGAACCCCATATCTTTATATTATGGCTCAAACAAATTTATCTTAGCTTTACATTATGACATCTAGAACACCATTGATGATTCATGTAAAATATAAACAAGAAGTGCCGGGGTTTTTTTATCAATAAGTGTCTTTTTTTGTAGGTAAAGAAATCTTTATGGGGCAACTTGTTGTACTTATGATACGAAACAAATGTGCGACCATCCTAGATCTGTCCGTGCTTATAACATATTCGTATGTAAAAGTATATATATGCTGTTTGTCGATTGTTAACATTACACTACCTTAAAATGCATATGTCCCTAAATGATTTTAGTCTCAATAAGTTCCGATGTGTCCTCAAAATTTGTTAAATGCTTAACAACTAAAAATATTCAATTTTGTAACAGAGTGCCAAAAACAAATACAAAAGCATAACATTTCAAGAGTAATTGAGCAGCAATTAACACAAAACTTAAAAACTAAGCTTTAATACATTACTGTACTTATTATCTTCTCCACTCTACTTTAGTAATGATTCCTTCACGGGTTCGACCATCAAGTCAACCCGGTCGAGTCACTGGGTCAAACATGTGGAGTCACCGGGTCAACCCTGCCGAGTCACCGGGTCAACCCTGTCGAGTCATAGGGTCAACCCGGTCGAGTCACCGGTTAACCCGGTCGAGTCACCGGGTCAACCCGGTCAAGTCACCGGGTCAACCGGTCGAGTCACCGGGTCAACCGGTCGAGTCACCGGGTCAACCGGTCGAGTCACGGGATCGAAAAATGGTTCAACCCGGTCGAGCTACCGGATCATGGTTCGACCACTCTAGATTAGCATATCGTTAACTATTTGCTGCAATGCAATTTCTACATCTATGCACGGATACACGTTTAGTAAATATATAACAGCTCAATTCATAGATAAAATTTGCACAAATGAAAAAGTAGCATACCCATATACTGGTACCATTACTTCTGGAGCAAAACACTAGCTACATGTTTTACTGTAATAGTGTAATATTTTCACCCGATCTATGAGACTGATTATGGCAGTGGCAACTGGCAAAGTGTAACCCTAAGTTTTGGATACGATTTTATAGAATCTTGTGTGACTGGAATACTGGATTTTAGTTTCTAGGGTTTATACGTTTGGGCTAATGCTTTAAGGCCCAATAAGGTTCTCAACTACTTATGGGTCTTTGAGAAGCAAGTTTGGAACATAATATGAAATGAAAAGGGTGGTGATTTGTATATTTTATGAATTTATTTGCACATTTAATTTATCTGACTCTTGACATATTTATACACTTACATCATTTATCATTTAGTAGTGTGTGCATATAATAATGATATAATAGCTATGACACACATATTTTAAAGTGTACCTATAAATTTTTAAAATGTGCAAATCATGATAGATATGAAAATGGTTGTTATTCAAAAAGATGTACAATTGTGAGATACCTTTAATAACATTCATCTTTTGATGTCAACTAAATTTTTTCTCAAAAATCTGGCTTCGGGAAAAAAAACTATTAAAAGATGCTTGATTCAAATAAGAGCAATGTTAAATCCTCCTACAATATCATCCTACTTATCCTCCTATCCACATCAAAATAAAACATGTGTAATCCACTCATTCTCTTTCTTAATTTCATCCATTAATCAATTCATTTGTCATAATTATAAGAGTAGGAAGATATGTAGGCATATCAAGTAGGAGGATAAATCATTTTCTTTCAAATAAATGATAATGAAAAAAATAATGAGAATATTAAAGGAATGTGATGGATTTTATATCATGATTAATTTTGGTTAGTTCATTCTGTTAGTACATGTCTACATGCTAAATTATAAAAATGATGCTATTAATTTTACCAATGATTTATTATAAAAATTTTAAACTTAAACAGTGACGGAGCTACATAGAAGACATGGTGGGTCATGGCCAACCCAAGAAACTCCTTAACATGGCATTTATAAGTATAATTGAGTCCAAAAAGTTCACATAAGGCTAATTTAGCCCATCCAATTTTCAAACAACTATTGAGCGTGAACGCTAAAAACAAACGAGTATTACCTCGTATAAGATGTGGGTTTGTTGTAGGTAATATTTAAAATATGTTTTGCTATAGGTAACATTTATAAGGTTTAGGCCCGTGAGTTTAATACGGAGTATGAGTTTTCGACTTTTCGATGAGCTTTTACCGTTAGCCTTAAAAATATATACCATATAACACTTCATTCGGCCCACCCGAACTCAAAAGTCTAGCTCCGTCACTGGAGTTAAATTATGTTGACATGTATCATATGCATAGGCAAAGCGAAGTATAGACATGGAAGGGTCATGCCCCTTACTAATAAGCTTGCTAGTGTATTACTATATAATCAACTTTTGATATGTTAAAACAACATATTTTGGTTTGGCCCTCTCACATCATAAAACCTAATAAAAAAGAGCTATGCTAGAGCTACAAATAAACTACTACAAAAAATTACAAAATGATTTGTCATATGATTAGTGGTTATTTTTAAGTTACAAAATGATTCTCTCTCTTACATTTATCCACTAATCACGTGACAAATCATTTTGTAAAATTTTTTGTAAAAATTTATTTATGATTATATCATTTCTCAATAAAAAAAATAGCCTACTTAATTCCTAGTTACTAGTATTATTTAATTAATATCCAAATCTGCTTCTCATTCTTAATATCAGGTGTCTAAAAAACCTTAAATTGAATACTGCTAATTGATAGATATGTAGAAAATCTTGCGAATTTTGAAATTTGAATCGTTTCGACCCTCCCACAAAAAACTCTCTAGCTCCGCCACTGATCATACGGAAATAATTCCTTACATACCAATGTTTTAGAAAGAAAAAAATAAGACTTGTTAAACGTATTGAATTACAACCTAATATTTTAAATATAAAATAGTATTAATTATGATTACCCCATGTAACCATCATGTATATATTGTAACTTGTATTTATTAGTTATGTAACTTGTATTTATTAGTTATTTTTTAATAATCTATTTATCCATTTATCAATTATTAAACAATGCTTTTTTTTAACGTAATATCACAAGAATTTATATTTTTATTAATACTATTTTTTATTTTTTATATATAGAATATTACGTTGTAATTCAATACTTTTAACAAGTCTCATTTTTTTTCTTACAACATTGATATGTAAGGAAATATTTCCGTAGAATACATGTCAATCTAATTTTAGTCTAAATTTTTATAATATACTATTCGTAAAATTAATAGCATCATGAATTATTCCACTATAACAAACCAAACTTAGTTAATGATTGTTTTCCTTATTTCTTATCCCTTAATACATCTAACCAATCATAATTTTAGTTATTAAAAAGTCATGGAATAACAAGTTTTATTGCCAATCAAATGGCTACAGATCATGATTATACAAAAAAGGTTCGAGTGTACGTACTTTGAGTTTTTGTTTTTGAGTCACTTATGATGTTAAGTCCAGATGAAAATATTTGAAAAAAAATGCTTGACGATTTGAGATTAAATGACACATATTTGACAATTTTAAAAGATTAGTCGGTATGAGGTGAGTTTTACATAGAACATGAACCAATAAAAGAAAAAAAAATCAATCTCAACCATTTATTTTTTGCATAAAAAAATAAAAACTCGTCTTTCACATTTTTTCTAAAAAGACCATATCTTTCAAACGATAAATCATCAAATTACGAAAAATACGACACTGCGACGAAAAAATTCTTATCTTTCAGTAGATAGGCACTTTGATATATTTTTGACATATTTTATTATTGCGATTTTCGATTATAAAAATCACATGTGATTCGAAAAAATTACATGTGTTTTTTTATAAAAAAAAATCAATTTTTTTCCAGAATAAATAAATAACTTTTATTATTATTTATTAGTGTAATTGTTTACATAGTCGAATGTAAACAAGAAACAAGTTACGCCACTAGCTTTTTCATATAATTTTGATAATTTTTTTGTTGAAATTTTCGTCAAAAAATTACACATAATTTGTAAAATCACTAATAATTTGTAGAATCACTTGTGATTTGTATTTCTAAAATGCATGTGTGATTCCATATATCACATGTGATTTCATAAATTTACATGTGATATTAAAGTAACAAATCACGTGTGATTTCAGAAATTCATAAATTGTAAATGATTTTACAAATTCACGTGTGCTTTATAAAGTAATAAATCACATGTGATCCGTGTGTGCGGAAATTAAAAAAAAGAATCGTCGAAAGTATATAAAAGTATGTATCAATAAAAGGAAAATTTAACTCTATTCGCGATGGTATAATTTTTTACTACAAAAATCACATGTGATTTCACAAATTTCACATGTGATTTCATAAAAATCACATGTAATTTCCCAAAAATCACATGTGATTTCGCAAAAATCACATGTGATTTCATAAAAATCACATGTGATTTGGAAAAAATCATATGTGATTTTAAAGTAATGACAGGAATATTTTTTTAAATCACATTTAGATATGAAAATTATACAATCAAGAAGAGAATCAAATTATCTATTTATAGATATCTATTTCTATATACTTTCGATGAATTCTCTTCGCGATGGTATAATTTCTGACTACAAAAATCACATGTGATTTCACAAAATCACATGTAGTTTCACAAAATCACATGTGATTTTACAAAAATCACATGCGATTTCACAAATATCACATGTGATTTAAACCCGAGAAAGGAGAATGTTCAAAGCTTTCAGCGGGCAAAATCACATGTGATTTTAAAGTAATGACGAGAATATTTTTGTCATTTAGTAGACGATCATTTTCATATACTTTTTACGGACAATGTTGAAACTTTCATCCAAAAATTATACGTGATTGAAATCACCTATGATTTTTGTTTTAAAATTAATGCGTGATTTTATGAATCGCATGTGATTTCACAAGTTCACATGCGATTGAAAGTTAACAAAGCACATGTGATTTTATAAATCTCACATATCGCATGTGATTTTACAAATTCAAGTGTGAATTTTAAAATAATAAATCACATGTGATTTTTCGAGAATCACATGTAATTTTTTATGTGAAAATTTAAGAAAAAAGTTCGTCGAAAGTATATAAAAGTGCCAATCTATAGAAAGATAATTTAATTCTCTTCGCAATGGTATAATTACTTTTGCGTAACGGTTAACGGTTTGAGAGATATTTAATTTTTAAAATTTAGAGTGAAAGTGAGTTTTTTAATTAAATTAAAAACATTTAATATAAGTCAATAGATGAGATTTGAATAGATGGTTGAGATGGAAGGAATTATACTTTTTTTGGAGAGTGTTCCTTATAGAACTTTTCTCGGTATTAAGCGCCCAAATACAAAAATAGTCTAAATGGGTTTTTTGTTAAATCACAAAAATGTTGCACCAAGTTAAGTGAGCAAAAATGAATAAAATACAATAGCTTACTTAGTAATCACGGGCGGACATATAGCCATTGTAGGTAGTGCCCGGGAACCACCTTAGAAAATAAATTTGTTAAGAATCGGTGTATACAAATTTTTAGGACCTGCTAGCGACAATGGTGGTGGTCAGTGTTGGTTTTGGTGGTGGTGATAGCTAGTGGTCGCGACGATGACGATGCTGGTAGAGGTGGTAGTGGCCGGTGGCATTGGTGGTGGCGTCGTGTAAGAACCCGTACTTTCCCAGCATTATTTTATTCTTTTATTCGTACTTCTTGAATTGTCCAACGTATTACATTATCTTGTATTCTTATATGTAAATCCTGAGATCATGATAATTTTAATAAATTACACTTTATAAGTATGTATTGATCATTGATAATACTTTATTTGGAATTATAAAAATTTTATTTTATTTTTCCATATTTATTTAAATCAAAGTTTTTGATTTAAAATCACCCGCGTGCATTTTACAATGAGTTTACTCAAATCAATGAATAACGAGGATTACTAACGATCGCGATACCGACGGATGCCCAAAATTTTACATTTTATTATCGATTGTTTTGATAATTAATATTTTCGACGATTTCTTTTTAATTACGCGTTAAGTCGTGTCGGGAAACCTTATTATCTTATTTTGAGTGCGTTTTGACTTTTGAGTAATATTTTTGCGAAACCCGAGTCCCGTAAATATTTGTAAAATTGACTAATAGTCATTTCCCACTTTTAACAAAGTATTTACTTTTTAGTCCAAAAGTTTTAAAACTTGACAATACTAGCCCCTCTACCTAACATCATATATAAACCTTTTTCATAACCAAAAACACATACAAACACAAAGTTATACAAATCAACTTAATAAAAATTGTTGGAGCATAGTTTGGCTAGACCGGTTCAACGACTCTCCTCGGCCGTTCGTCATGCTTCCCGGTCCCGAATGATGTTGCAAACAATAGAAGAACCGGTTGGACGTGGAGCCGAGGCCGGAGCCCCGGGGTCCATCTTTGACGGTCAAGTTAGTATCGGTGCGATATATAGTAAAAGTGGTGTGGTTGAGAGAGATGACATGTTGATGTAGAATGAGACCCCTACCCCTGTTTATATAGTGCTAGTGTTTCTTGAAAGATAAGTAAGGTGTATGGGCCACGGGCCTGTTGGGTCGCGGGCCTCCTGGGTCACGCGCATGTTAGGTCAGGCTTATACCGACTATACGTCGACTTGTCCCCCGGTCTAGTATGATATGGTTCCTGACCATGTTATGCTAGACTCATTCATATGTCACGCTTACCAAATAAACGCGTATGGCTTGCTGTTAGGACATCCTCGTGGTGGGTTACCTTTAGCAAAAATATGATGGGCAAACTATGCGAATAGTGAGCGCAGCCACTATACGTCATCATGTCCCCCCAGTCTAGTATGCGAGGTTTTCACCAAGGTTACTAGACTTTACACCATATCTGCTACCTGTAAGCATATCCACCTCAAAAGAAATAAGGAACATGTATTCATAAGACGGGTGGTTGTGCTAGAATGTTTGGTTTCCTGTGCTCAAACGGTAAGGACCCCATAAAAAGAAAACATGTTCTATAGCCGGGGTAACACTGGCATCAGCAAGGTATAATTCTTATTCCTCTCTAATGTGAGGATGTTAAGAAGGTTTTGTAAAGGTGGAGGTGGAACCCGTATGTTGCATCGTGAATACTTTGAAGGCGAACTTCTTATACCCACTGATAATGCAACATAGTGCGAATATTGCATTCGGCTTAAGGCCAACAAAAGACGCACTTCATATGGCATAGCGCAAGGCTTTATGGTAATCAACTTAACACAGGGATCGCGATACCTCTTACGTGATAAGTATGAATACGATATCCGACTTTAACACACAATATGTTAGCAAGACCTCTTGCATGCTAAATGTGAATACAGAGTTTAGCGTATAATGTAACACCATTGATACCGTATGCGGTATCGTTTACACACGTACCTGACATGCGTGCTCCGGAGAGGCTTGTGGTGGTGGATGACCGCACAAGATACCTGATCTTGTAGTAACATAGTAGTTACGGTGCACCTGCAATGCGCCTTAATGCTCGCGCGGAGGCTTAGATACTCGTATCATTGATAACGCCGGGGTTGCAACCCTCTTACGCGAGAGGCAGGTTCATGTCCTTCATGAACCTGCGGCGGATACCTGATCCGTCATTTTGCGAACGCAGGATTCAGCTTAGTACCGGGCTTGCAATGCCTCTTACATACTTAGTTATGGATACCTGTTCCACAACAACAGGTTCCTGACCTGACGGATAACTGACCCGCGTAATAATATTTACAATGCACAGGGTAGTATGCTTCAAAATATAAATGCTAAATTACAATCAAATAATATCATGTCGATGGTATTGTGATACCCCTATAGCCCCCCAAGTTTAATGGCGTTATATCTGCTAGTGGTATTAAACTTATATGTAAAGTATCCGAAAAATTTGAACAATTTTTAACGCTTACCCTTATGGAACAATTTTTAACGCTTACCCTTAATATAGTGAAGATTTAAAAAATAAAACACAAGGCGTGTGTTTATTATAATATTAAACTTCGCACATTAACATGGCGAATATGTATGAAATTCGGTTTAAACAATAATAGGCATACGATGTTGTCAACAAATGTAGAAATGCGTAAGTCATAATCATGACCGAGGTACGGTTATGTATGGAAAATGTTCAGTCAGGCAGTCCAAAAAAATTCGTCTTAACGCGCAGATCACTCAACAAAGTAATACGCTTGATCGCGCGGATTGCCACGACCAAACTAAATAATACATCCGACGGGCGGACCGCCGCGACCGAACTAAATAAAATAATATGTTTGGTCGTGCGAATCGCAACGACCAAATTAAAATTTTATGTTTAATCGCGTGGATCGCAGCGAGCAAACTAAATAAAATAATACGTTTGGCGCGCGGCTCGCAGCGACCAAACTAAATACAATAATACGTTTGGCGCACGGCTCGCAGCGACCAAATAAAATAATACGTTTGGTGCGCGGCTCGCAGCGACCAAACTAAATACAACAATACGTTTAGCGCGCGGCTCGCGGCGACCAAATAAAATAATACGTTCGGCGCGCGCTCGCAGCGACCAAACTAAATAAAATAATACATTTGGCGCGCGGCTCGCAGCGACCAAACTAAATAAAATAATACGTTTGGCGCGCGGCTCGTAGCGACCAAACTAAATAATACGTCCGAACGGCGGATAGCCGCGCCCGAACTAAATAAAATAATATGTTTGGTCGCGCAGATTGCAGCGACCAAAATAAAATTATTTTTAATAGGGCAGACTAACGTGAAAGGACGCGACCCATAACTCCAGTTTTCAAAAAATGGTTGGACGTACCATGACCGCGGATAAAGATGTCGGGTCGCAACATATACGAAAAATTAAATTAAAAGATATATATAATATCTTCTTCCCAATTTTAAAAGATATACACAATATCTTTTATTAATATGAAAAATATTAATAATATTTTTCTGTAATTTTAAAAGATACGGGTAATATTTTGTTACCTATTTAAGAATAAGATATTGTAAATATTTTTGCATAAATTTAAAAGATCGCGTAATATGTTATTAATATAGGCGATAAATCCAAATGCTCGAATTGACGCGAAAGGACGCGGTTCAAAAACCGCAGTGAAAAAATAAAATTAAATATGTCCGAGCGTGTGGATTATCACGAAAGATGCGGCTCATGAGTCATGACCGCGGTAAAAAATAAAATATGCCCGGTCGTGCGAGAGAGCGCGGATGGACAATCGGAGTACGGGTCGTCGCGAAAGGACGCACCAATAACCACGGATGAGAAATATAATAATAATATTCAAATATTTGTCCAAAATAAATTAATAACGCTCGAAAGTAAGTATCAGTAGAAGCGAAAATGATGTATTTATATCTACATCATCATCGTGGTATATTTAAAATATATAATTAACATCTTGTATCAATTTAACATAAACAAGAATATCTTTTATAATTTTAAAAGATTTAGGCATGGAACCAAGAAGCCATATACAAGAGTAAAATTGCATTTTTCTGACATATGGTCGGTGATCACGTCACAACCGTAAGTGTCGATGGAGTTTGGTTGTAACTATCTAAATTTTAAGGCATAACACTCCCTTTTTTTAATAGTAATGCTATTTGTAAGTTGTATGAGCAAACCTATGACATAGTGAGCATAGCATGTATAGTTTGGCAAAATCAACATTAGCAAAGATGTATCGTACTCAGTTGTAATATTAATTTGTTAGACAACTCATAGTGATTTACTATTTAGAACACGCATACATCAGCAAATAAAAACTTACCGTGAGAGTACATGGCAAGTGTTTTGTTGAGGTCCCACGGATGGCGCCAACTTGGTGGAGCATAGTTTGGCTAGACCGGTTCAACGACTCTCCTGGGCCGTTCGTCGTGCTTCCTGGTCCCGAGTGATGCTGCAAACAATAGAAGAACCGGTTAGACGTGGACCCGAGGCCGGAGTCTCGGGGTCCACCTCTGACGGTCAAGTTAGTATCGGTGCGATATATAGTAAAAGTGGTGTAGTTGAGAGAGATGACCTGATGATGTAGAATGAGACCCTACCCCTGTTTATATAGTGTTAGGGTTTCTTGAAAGATAAGTAAGGTTTATGGGCCACGGGCCTGTTGGATCGCGGGCCTCCTGGGTCGCGCGCATGTTAGGTCGGGCTTATACCGACTATACGTCGACAAAAATCAAACAAGAACTTCTCTCTCCCCACCCCCTTTGTCGTGAACTTCAACCCCAAAACACCCCTGGATCTCAACTTTTACTTGTTTTTAACAAAAACTAAGCAAAGACCACATCCTAAAATTTTCTTGTGATTCTTTTGGTACCAAAATCTTCCACATGCATGAAGTTCTAAGATTTTTATGATTTTATGGTTGGAAAATGTTTTAATCATCATGCATGTGATGATCTTGGTAAGATCATCATGTTTTGATCATAAAAAGTTTTATTTTTGATTTTTGATTTTTGATTTTTGTTAAAAATTTTCATGCAAGTGTTTAGGAGTTTGTTTGGTTGATGGGTTTGATAGTATGGTGATTTTAGAGGTATGGATTATGTTAAAATGGGTCCAAATATTGATTTGATATGATTTCTAAAAGTGTATATTACATCAGCAGGTTTAGAACAGATTTTCGTGGGTTTAAGTTTGGATATAGGTTGAGATTATGTAATTTTGTTGTAGTGGTTGTCGAGACGCTCGTTTCGGTATAAGATAGAGCTTCTAACTCATTACGGATCAAAAGTTATGCTAGTTTTAGTATTCGTTTACCGGGAGACGTAAATCGGCACAATCCGAAATTGTGGCTGATTTTAGGTCGACTCTCAGGGACTTTAGACATGGTTAGATAAATGATACTACTGTCTTTTAAGGTTTATAAATTTAATATAATGAGTCTAGTAGTGGGTTTAAAAGGCAGATTGACAAGATTATACTTTTAAAGCGGTATAAACGGTTTTACAAAACGAGTACACATTCTGTCCCAAATTTAGAGTCGAGTAAAGTGTCGAGCTGATGGGTTTTAAAATATGAACTTTGGCTCAAATTTTGTCAGGTTCTTATACAGTTTTTAAGTGACCTTGACACCAAGTTTCATCGAAACCAGACAAGTCTCTATAGGGTAGATCGGTGTGTACATTCGGAGTGTACTTGGTGATTTGTATTTTGGACACATAGTTCAATGCTTGTGTGGCGTGAGTTTGAGTATTCACTATTGGACATGGTGACTTACTCAAGTATTTAGTCATTATATAAATGACTTATTTCCTGGTCCGACTCAAGTAAAGGAATAGTTTGACTTGCGTTGACTTGGCGTCTTATGACGGGTCCAATTCAAGAGTGCTAGTGTTTAAACGAGTAGTGTTGGATAAATGGGTTAGTATGGATTCACTTGGTTCGTGTCACTAGTTTTGAAGTGTGAATACTTTGAAAATATTTAAGTCATATTATACTTGGTATATATCGATATTTGAGTTCGAGTCTTAACGCGTGCCTTATTTTGATAGGTTGCGGTTTTCGTGTTTTCGGGGCATCCATATCGTCGGTGATCGTCATGCTCCTACTTTTTTTACTCAACTTCTGAGTACAATGATTCACTTACCTTGTGGCTAAGGTGAGTTCATAGCCCCTTTTTACTTGTACATGGTTTCCAAACTCGGGGTGAGATTTTACATGGTGGGACACAACTATTTAAAAACTGTATGCTATCCAGAACTTGTATGCTATCCAGAACTTGTATGCTTTCCAGACATTCATTATTATTATTGCTTTTAGTCTATAGCCATATGTTTCCTCTCTTGATCATGAACTGTTAATTTACTTGTGTTGCTAAGCGCGAATGTTGTGGGTGGATCCATCGGGATTGACTATCCCCGTCCCGAGTACCTTAACGCACTAATATTTGTTTATACTTGAGTATTTAGGCTGAATACTCACTAGAGGAACTTACATGAGTTAAGCTTCGATTCATGAACTGAACAGCAATAATAATGGTTTCAGACTATGGTTGACGTATATAACCATTTTCCATATTACTTGTTTTACAAATGAATGCTTGTGTTCCACACCTTTACTGCTAAACCTATGAATATAACTCAACTTTATGTTAAGGATTTTACATGTTTAATTTCAGGTATTATTACTTAGCTTTGCTTGGATGGGAGCCCGCAGGATATTATCGCAGCTTGGAGATTCCTGTGTATATTTAAAGTTTGGTTTAAGCTAAAAGCTGTCAGATATTATTTATACATTCTTGGTATCTAAATGTTACAAAACCTTGATTAAATAATATATTTTCCGCACATAAAACTCTGGGACCTTCGTAGTAAAACTCTGATCTTTTATGATGTAATGTATATGTTTTTATTACGTCAACTTTGTGTCATCCGTAATTCATTGTTTCTTGTATCATGACGTGGAACCCCCTTACTGCCTAGTTGTTCCGTTGCCTGATTCTGGGGGTCTCACAGATTGGTATCAGAGCGATGGTTATTCGGAACTGGATCGTTTTTTCAAAACTTAGTCTATAACCGAAAGTTCAAATATTTCATGTTTCTAAGTGTCAAACACAGAATCTGCCATTGTTGTTCGATATCCGCGCGGGTAACTCTCTAATCCTTATTATTTACTTTTAATTATCATTATAGTATTTCCTTCCTTGATTACATTTTGAAATACTACATTACTCTCATGAGGATAGTTACTATCTCTTTTCAAAGCCTTGTGCTTCATGAATTATCATTAGATATTACTTGATTATATATGCTCTTGTTTTTGTGAATTGACCTTGTTGCAATGATTTTAATTTGTTATGACGTTACATACTTGTCTTCGGAGCGGGTATGCTGCCGAATTTTCATACTCACTATTTTGAGTACTATTTCTATCTTGTTTATGCGTGATACGACTGACCTTATATACTCGTTCATTTTGAACCGTATGTTTTTCTCGACTCACTGTTACATGTTGTCGTATTCTCGTGATACCATTGTTCGGGATTAAATAAGTGATGCTGCTTACAATGAAACTTCTGATTTTCATTTTACTACCCTGTGCGTTACTTCCATTGTTAAACCTCTTTAAGATATCTATTTAGATATCAAATTTGCTTTTCGACCATTTGTGATTGGATGTCTTGGAAAATAGTCTGTGGACCATTGTGTAGCTCAATGTGTCTCTGAAAAAGACAAAAGGACATCGTGTGAGTCACACATCTCGAAGCATTCCTTGAATCCGTATTGAGAATATCGTGGGTTTTCGTAACCTTGATTGACCTTTACGTCATCGTTTTACGCGACGCTTGTATATTGAATAAATATTACTTCATTGATCATTCTACGTTTTGACTTTGAATTACAACGTCCGTTATACCTTGAAAACATCATCGTCATCTTGTAATTCATCCTCTATTTTGAGACGATTGTTTGGAACACGATTGTACTTCTATAAACTTGTATCCTCCCTTTTCATTGAAGCTCCTCGCTCCAGGAGTGTGACTTGTTAATGTTCCATTTCTTTCTCGATATGTCTTGTGATTTTGGAAAATCACACTACCAAGAGACCTTCCTACTTTGCATCTTGAAATCTAAGACACATATGTCATGCACTGTTTTTGATTTCTTAATTTATTGTTGGCATTTATAAACCAATTTTATACTATGTTTTCTTTACATGCTTAACTTTACAATTTATTCTCTTTTGTCTTTATGGAATCCACAAGTCCCGTGTGTACATTAATTCTGGGTATTTAGGAAATTGGATTTAATTTCAAGATGTGTAAAAAAAATATACCTTGTGCAAAAGATTTATAGGTAATTTAACGGTGTCGAGAAAATATTTTTATAAACTTTAGACATAAAAATATATTTCTACTTGTTGATACGTACGTTTAGGACATAAAATCGACCAGTAAATCTTAAAAACGAGCAAGTTACGCTCATTTGAAATTGTAAAATTTCGTCAATTTTTGATCTGTTTCAAGTCTCGATTAAAACTAGAAAGTTGTTCAAAACATCGTTCTACATCGAATTGCTTTAGACTTCGAGTCTTAGAATGTCATTTAGCGAGTCAATTAGTCTGGTCAAACCCAAAAGTCAAAGATGACTAAAAAGTCAAAGTTGATAGATATTTTGAAATTTGGTTTTTAGGCGTTTTTGAGTTCGTTTGAGCTCATAAAACTCTAATTAATGGAATTTTACAACTATGAGACATTGATTGCGTTTGAAAACGTTTACAAATAGTAACTTGAACTCGGTCATACATAAAACTTGAACTTTTATGAACCAAGTGATTTG
The DNA here is from genome assembly GCA_025667525.1 of Glebionis coronaria. Lineage (NCBI taxonomy): Eukaryota > Viridiplantae > Streptophyta > Magnoliopsida > Asterales > Asteraceae > Glebionis > Glebionis coronaria. The sequence goes on from CM046878.1 coordinate 41,668,660, forward strand.
ATAAACCAATGATGAATTACATGCTTCGAAAAATGTGTACATTTTTTATGCGTCGTTATTTACGTGTTAAATTCCTATATTTTCCTAAAATATAAACTTTTCGGAGTAGTTGTACTATTTGGGAACTGATGCCCTACTTCTTTAAAAGCATACTTATGTCAAATAAATTACAATGTGAGCACATATGGAATCCTTTATCTTCTCTTTCATAAATGACTTATTTGTCAATTTATCTTATTTTTTTCTACTTCTAACGTAACACTTATTTGGACCAAGGTTGAAGTTCTTATTTTCACATCTTTCGTTATCATCTTGACACGTATCTCATGGAAATTCCGGCTAAACCTTTTGAAACCTTATCACCTTGTAACCATTTCATCGATTGTTTGATGAACTACCCTTTACTACTCTCGTGTAACTTACTCGCTATATTATAAGTTACTCTATAAACTCAAACTAGTATTGTTTGCGAATCATCTTATAAAATGTTCCACTTGGGCGATACAAAATACTTGAATGTTACCCTATAAAATTAATTGACATTAAATTTACGATATATTTTCACAAATTATTCTACCTTGGTCTTATATAGAAATCTTGTAACATTAAAATTGTTGAATTAAATATCTAGCCAATAACTTATTTGGCGAAAAGTTTCATAAATTATTTTGAATCATATGACATGTAATACTGGTTTGACGAATCTGAGCATCGCATTGCTAGTCATAGATTGTGCATGGCCTGATCATCTATGCGTAATTTAGAAGGAGCCATGCAAGGCCGAATAGTAGTCACCTTAAATATTTGACCAAGAACCAACTTTTTAATTATTTTCCTTAAAAGGTTAGATAAAATAAAGTTTTGAAAACTTTTACATCTCATGCGAGTAGCACTAGTTCGCGACATACACATATGAACCCTTATCTTTTCTTGAACAAAGTACATGCCTCAAGCACATATTTCCTTACTCAACGATTCTTGTTTTACATGTTACCTCATTTTCCTTCGTGATATGATTCTCGTTACCACTCGTCTAATTTCTTACCATTGATACCGGACTTGAAATTTTCAACGTTGTTATGCTCTTACATCGATCGACATTCTCTATCGATTTTGTTAACCCTTCTAAACGTCTCTAGACGCGTATAATGATTTATGATTGGAAGTGAACAATGATTCCGTGTACTTGTCATGATTATCTGTTAGACTATATCATCTTGAAATTCATTCGTATGAATAATGTGTTGATTCCGCCTTTCATTGCTAATGTTGTTCATCTTACTAGGAATGACTCCCAAGTGACTCCCTAAGAATTTTCTGTGATTCAAAAATTTATTGTGTGGCTTTTCTCTTTCGATCATGTATCGACCACCGAGAACTTAATAATCCGTTGTTGGTAAAGCCAACCACGCTTGTGAACTAATCTTGTTAAATCCCTTGTTTCTTATTGTCCATACCATCAATGCATCTATTCAATCATGTTCGTTAATAAATTTGGTACGAATTACGTTTTATTCCCTCGTGCTATTACACGTACTATAATTGTTGATTATTATTCGTTTCATAGTCGTTTGTTATCTTGTCACATTTTGAAAACTCGAATAGGTCACATGTTTACCCTTTGATGCATTAAACACCATATGGGATTTCTACAAATTATTCTTAAATTTTAAGAACGTTTTACACACTTTATCAAGTGTTTAAATTACCAAATAACCGTTTCAAAATAAATGACAGATCTATGCATCCTCTTTGGTAAGTTTATAACTAGTGTTTAAAAGGATGTCAAGCTGTATCTTTTAAAAGTATTTGATTATATCATACTTTACTTTCAACCTAATGAAATTATCAATTTAATTTATAATTTCTAACAATGATTCTAAATAATCTGGAAACTTGATTTTCTCTAATGGTAATGATAAACCTGAGTTTAACAATAATTTCATGTAGTCATCCAAAAGTTCTTAAGCCGATCAAGATAACTATTTTTGAACTGTTCTACTTTTTACTTTGAAATCTTGATCAAGAAAAAGATTTAGCAACTGCTTACCCACTCATTATATATAGTTGATTTCAAATCACTAAACCTTGTAAAATTTTCTTTTAATCAAAAAAAATACTTAAGCTAAATTTGAAAGTAATACAAAATCCTAAACAGGTAATTGTGACAACTTGCATTTTAAATGTTCATATATATTTCATTTTTCCCTTCTATTTCTCTCGTAATCAGATTGTTACATTTTAAAATTATCATGTTTTACAGTTGTGCGATTTGCGACTCCTTGTGGATTAACAACCTTGATTCATTTTAGCGGACCTTCTTCGTTCAAGCAAATCTTGTGTTCATTCTATCTCTTGATATTTCTCCATACTGAAAGATCATTATTCTAATCCAAGTTTGAAATTTATTCGAAGAGGAGTTAAGAAACTGAAGCATAGTGAATTTAAATTGTTAAGGTATGTCGTGGTGCAGAAATTACCTGGGAAGCAATGAATTTGTTCTACACTTTGCATCTCCATTCGATTGCATCTTCCTCTGTCTCCAGTTGAACTCTGAGGGACCAGAGTTCATTTAGGGGGTAGACTGTAAGAACTCGTACTTTCCCGACATTATTTTATTCTTTTATTCGTGCCTCTTGAATTATCCAACGTATTACATTATCTTGTATTCTTATATGTAAATCCTAAGATCATGATAATTTTAATAAATTACACTTTATAAGTATTTATTGATCATTGGTAGTACTTTATTTGGAATTATAAAAAATTTATTTTATTTTTCCATATTTATTTAAATCAAAATTTTTTATTTAAAATCACCCGCGTGCATTTTACAATGAGTTTATTCAAATCAATGAATAACGAGGATTACTAACGATCGCGATACCGACGGATGCCCAAAATTTTACATTTTATTATCGATTGTTTTGATAATTAATATTTTCGACAATTTCGTTTTAGTTACGCGTTAAGTCGTGTCGGGAAACCTTACTATCTTATTTTGAGTACGTTTGGTTGGTCCCTTGTAATTAGTGCTATACTTAAGAATACTAAGTATAGTCCTAACCCATGGTTAAGTAATGCAATAAACTTAATACAAGTAAAGTAAATAACACAAAGGTTTTTCAACGTTTAACTCTTAACTTTATTAAAGAATTATACCCTATTGTATACGAAGCTACAATAGGGATTGAATAGACAATGTGTGGTTTTGTGATCTCCTCACTAACAAGCTAGTCCAATCCTAACGATTGCTAAGCTTGACGATTCTATCAGCAAGAGTTTAGAACTCAAGTGTTTGATCGTATTTGGAGGAGAGAAAACTTTGTTTGTGAATGACTAAAGCATTAAGTGCACAAACTTATTTTCGCTCCTTTTACAAGCATCCTATTTATAGAAGGAAAGTTGGATAGAAGACAAAGAATTGCCCATGTGCAATTCTTGTCTTATTCGTACAATGTAGTATCTTGTCTTAGCCTATTCTAAGTAGTAAGACGTAAGTCCTTTTACATTTGTCAGTACCCTATATATCCCAAAAGGGTAAGTTATGCTAATTGTGTGATGTACTCCATCTTTTCACAATTCAATTTATCCTTCCTTTACTTTAGTCTTGGAGAATGCTTGTTTTCTTCAGGGAGATCATATGGGGTTCAGTGAGTCTATTGCCACAACTCACTGAACCCATAACCTTCTTCTTCGTCATAGAAGTCGTTCATTGAGCTTCGCCTCTCTGAATGCTCTAGTCTTTCTTTTATACTCAGTCTAGGAACTCGAAGGCAACTCACTGAGTGACTGTTCACTCAGTGACTTCGTTCTGTTCAAGGTTAATACTTCACTTAGGCTGATTGTTATTCAAATCCATCAGTAAGGTCATTAAGCACTGAATTGACTTAACAATCTCCTCTATTTGGATATAAAATTTACCTAAGTGAAATTGTTATAAGTGAGCAAAGAGGCTTCTTCTTATACAAACTATTCTACTGATGAAAAGACTTGTTTTAACAAAGTACTTCATTTTTATTCATCATTACATAAGACTGAATAGTCTGATACAAGAAACATAAACAAAACAAAAGATTACAATTATTCAAGAATAAATTGCTTCCCTCTTCACCCTTGATGACTTTAACACCTTTTATTTATGAGGCCTCCTAGCAATTATCTCCCTGAGCTTCTCAACAAATCTTTTATTCTCATTAGTCTGACTTTGTCCATCCATCACTAGAAAGATGAGAACACTCTCAGTAGTACATTTCTCTAAGTCACCCGTTCTTTAAAAAGCTTAGTCCCCGAATACATCAATGAAGAAGATACCCCACTCAGGTTCTTCTATGACCATGTTGTTCACAAAGGCGACATTTTCAGGGAGGGTACGATTGCATTTTAACCCAGGGATCTTAGTCTCAGCTTCAAGCTCAACTCTTTTCCTTTTTCATCCCTGAGTTTTGGTAGGATCCTGTTCAATTAAAGGAAGATCTTCAGTGGTTATTGTTCATTGATCTGATTCAGCCTCTCATATCTCTTACTGAGAGAGTTGAGTATCTCAGGGACACATTTGTTCGTTTTGGTCCTGAAGATCTGTAACACCCCCACAAATGCTATGCGTAGCGGAACTACAAAATTTGGGTGCTACACAGTTATCATCGCACACAAGATATATCAAACGACTCAAAAGACGTAAAAGTCTTGACATAATTTAAACATAGTTAAAATGTACATGTCTACTGTTTTCCAAACCCCAAAAGAATACAATACAGAGTTTGCGTTTAGGTCCCCACTGAATCTCAACCCAAAAATACATTTTCATTCACATGACATAGTATAAGATTTTTAAGTGCAAAAAGGGAGGAAAACAAAGTAGACCGCCAAGCCACCACAACTTCCATCCTCGCATGCTCCGCTGCTAACAATCTTGGTTACCTGAAACACATGCTTAAAATCGTCAACACAAAGGTTGAGCGAATCTATAGGTTTATCAAATCATAAGTTGAACATAAGTATTAAAAACTAATCATGATCATTCAATAGCATTGTCGTACTCACAATCTATTTTCAAGGTTATGACAATTGTGTTTAAGCTCATGACACTAATCCGTTAACTCAATCACCCGCGTAATAATTACCGGCGTGATTCAGATGAAACCAGTGCCCCTTCTAAAGGCATCAGTTGCAATTATACCTTATCTCTCATACAAGATAATCTACCGCAGAACTTACTCAACGTACAGCTTCTCGGCTAGCATGGGTCGTTAGCCCCGTAGTACTACAAATTGTATAAGCGGCTATTTCCCCCTTCGCAAGGGCAAGACAATAGTTAATAGTTCATGAATTTAGGGACTTTTGCAACTAGGTACTCAACACAATTTCGAGGCAACATTCGGGTCCAACAATCATTCAAGCCTTATGTTCATTTTCATTTAAATAGCATGTATCCCCCTCGCGGGTTAAAACATTTGAATAAAGTAAAGAGCGAGGCTATAGACTCACCTTGCGTAGTAGTAGTAGTTCTAGCGAAGACGTAACGAGAAATGTCATCGACGACGTGGATGCCCGGGAAAATCAAACACTTGACCTAAAAGTCAAAGTACGAAAACCAAATCAATACACCGCGTACATAATTGTACTAAACACACGCAAATGCAAACACACTCAATGCTTATGAAAACTCACGCCAAAGTCAAACAAGTAGTTGTTACTAGACTTATATCATTTATCAATGTTATTAAAGTTACTATCCATTTTACGGTTTCGCCGATACTTACCAAAAGTATGGGCTGTTTTACTAGACTTAACCCTTGTTATAAAAATTAAGAAAATTCTCAAAAATACCTTAAGACCTGGAGAAAACACATATTTAATCCCAATAAAAGTTTTTACTTCTACGACTCATTACTCAACACTTTTCCAAAAACTACGTTTTTCAGACTGAAATTGTACTTTGACCAAGTCGAACTCATTTGACCCGTTTAAAATACTCCATTGACCCAATTGACACCTAGGTCCTATAATAGACTCAAATGTGCAGGTTTGACACCAAAATTCAGCCCTTGACCATTTACCAAACTAGACTTATAGTCCCCGGGATTTGACCTAAAACCAAGCATAATTTCGGATTATGACGGTTTTCATCTCCCGGTACACGAATTTCAAAACGTCGTAACTTTTGACTCGTTAGGAGTCGTAAGCTCTACCTTATACCAAATCGAAGCTAAGAAGATGCTCTACAAATCTATCCTATCCACAAGACCTGTTTTCAAAATAATTTTTACGAAAATGCCTTAAACTTTCTGCCTAAAATCAACTATGCCAAAATCACACTAACGCTCGTTTCCAAACCCATTTGTCATCACTAGACATCATCCTAAGCATCCCTAATCACAACCAAACAACATTTTTAGTCCTAAACCCCTATTGATCATCAACCTCATAGAATCAAAATCCTAAAAACAAGCATGCAATGTGTTTAACCCATTCAAACACACCCAAAACACCCTTATAAACACAAACCCATGACATTTCATCAAACACCTTGAACACACCCAAAACCCCCCCACATTTCGTGGCTTTTAGGGGCTGTGGAACACAAAACTCTTAAACCCCATCTTGTTTTATAAGTGAATTAACATTATATACACATGAATTAAACATGTGTATGGTTTAATTAGATCAAAACCCGTTTTTGAAAAATCACAAATTTTTGGAAGAAAATCAATGGATGCATGCATATAAATGTTGGTGGGATTTACTTACAATGGTAAAAGAAGGATGGGACTTTGATTATTTTCTTCAAAAATCAAGTTTTGTGGTGGTGGATGGTGGTTTTTGGTGGGTGGCCGTCGGCCTAAGAACACAAGGGAGAGAGTTTGATCTTTTTTTTTTTTAAAATGTGTTGTGTGTGTGTGTTTGTCCCCATTTTGTGAAATGGGAGGGACCTATGTGCAATTTCACCTTTCTTTTGGCCTTAAGCAAAAACGACTTCAAATGTTTACGGGATTGGCTAGTAGTCGGTTTAAAAACTTTACGGGAGTCGGGTTTAGTCCGGGCTACCTCAAAATACTTTTAAATGGTTTAAACGCACACAAAACGAATATACATATGGTTCCGACTCGACTTAACACGTAATAAAAATAAAATCTCGAAAAAACTCAAATATCGATCAATTGATAATAAAAGGTAAATTTTGGGCATCCGTCGGTATCGTAGTCGTTATCGGTTCTTCTTAAATCGTCAATCGTTAAATTACGACCGTAAACGTTGGTTTCAACTTAAACCGTCAAATAAATCCACGATAAAAATTCTTAAAAATTTCAAAAATATACGTAAAATAGGATTAAATAAATAATGTTGGGCTCGGGATATCACATCCACAAGTGAGCCACAACTTAAGAGAGATGCTCATACTGAACAGCTCTTGAGACGATAACTTAGCATCATGCGGCACTTTCACGGGTGTTACATCCTCCCCTCCTTAAGGGAGCGACGTCCCGGCGCTCTCCGGTTCTTATACTCGCATTTTGTACTACTAGAAAGATAAGTGTACTTCTTCCTAAAGGAGTCTTCACGTTCTGATGTGGACTTCGGTTCACGTCTCGGGTTCCATCACACCTTCACAATGAGTATTATACCTTGCTTCAATCTCTTAACATCTCGATCCATGATCTCCACTTCAATTTTCCCCAAATTCTTCCTATGGTTATCAACACGTCCCTTTTCAAAGCTTCTCGCGGTTAGCAAGTGATACTTAATCTATCCCATCTCTTCCGTAGCCTCTCGAATCATTTCAAGTCCATTCAACTGACTTTTTCTTACTTCATTCTATCCAACTGGCGATCCACATTTTCATCATCATAATTCCTCAAATGTTGCAGCTTCAAGGCTAACATGGTAAATGTCGTCGTACAAAGGTACTACCAACGGCAATGGTCGATCTCAACAACTACCAAAATCAATCACACACGCTCGGAGCACGTCTTCCAACGTTCGAATCGTCCTTTCACTTGGTTCGTCGTCTCATAAAAACAATGAAAATCGCACGGGTCACACATAACCCCATCGAAAAACATTCAAAATATAAAATACGAAGTAATTATTACTAGTCGTACAAAATCAACTTATCGTATTATTATGTACATACAAACCTATTTCGTCAAAAACGAATCCATCGATACGGAAATCATCCGACGCATACATAACTCTCTCGAAAACGTCACAATCCAAACAAATACAAAATCCATTATGAAACACATACCACCAAATTACGACATGTTTGCAAAATAGCCAAACCATGCCAAGTAAAATAAGTTCAATCAAGTTAACTCATGCTTGCTAATCAGCCAAGCCATGATAAAATAAGAATATTCGACATATTTCTTGGATAAGTCCAGTCAAAAGAAAATTGCAAGTTAAAGAAGGTTCACGAGCTTGCTAGCTATGGATGCATATCCAAAAAGAAATAGAATAAAATAAAATACATACATATGTCATCGTAGGGTGCTCATACACGGATCCATACCCAAAAGATATTACAAGAACACCATCTTACTTTCGTCCCAAACGTGGTAAAAATATCAATATATATCATCGTTCACAGTTAGATATAAAAGAAATACATAACATGGCGCATGTTCTCCATGATCGGACTTCATTGGACAATGTCGTCTCAAGTTCTCACAACTTACGATCACCCGACTAGATCACTCACCACATAAATACATAAAAGCAAAGGTTTACCACAAAGGCATCAACTATGGCTATCTATCGTTTAACCATCGATAATCAAGGATGGTTGAGTCAAGCAAAGAGGATTCCTCACTTAAATAAGCGAAAACGACAACGGAATTGTCTTCTAATTACTGATGCACAGTTGGTAAACTTCAACAGTTTATCGCGTGTTGTTAAACATATCAAAAGAACAAGAAAGAAAATATATAAGGTACGATACATTTGATGTAGGAGAAGTCTTCGTCATTTCACTTAGAGTTATTCAAACTCGGTTTTCCTCTACTTCGGAAGTCTTCTATTTTTGTTAAAAACTCTTCTCAGTGTCGATTCGCGCCCCTTTGGTATTTCATCAACACCCTCGTGATTCCGATAAACTTCACACATTACACACAACTCATAAAAACATTTTTCCAAAATTACTCGGTCACAGTGACTTACTGAGTCAACGCCAAACAAAAAGAAAAGATTTCAAAGAACACAAGAAAATTCAAAAATTGTCTTTAGGAATCAAAGAAAATACGATTACTTGCAAAAATGATCCACCATTTTAGAAAGAAACGTTCTCATCCAAACATTTATCAAAACACTACAAGTTTCAAGATGACCAATTTGTTTGACACGATAGTGCCCTTCCTAAACTATGCATAATTAGCTAGATCATGCATACTTAAGGATCAAGCAACGACAATTAACAAAACGGGACTCTTCCCGAATTATGCATAGTTAGCTAAGCTGTGCATAATTGAGGATCGAGTGACAACACAAACATTATTATTACATACTAAATATGACCACAAAAGCTTTCGACCTAATCTTCAAAATAATTAAACCATTTGAAATGAAATTTGAAATGGGAAAATATTGTTACCATCGTTTTAAGAAACACATAAAACATTTTTCGTCCACTTTGGAAAACATACTTTTACTTTGTCTTTTTATGAGGGAAATAAATAAATAATTAAATAAATAAATCGACACCATTTATGTTGGGTTGAACGAACCATTTGACACCCTCATACCTATTTTCACAATAGACTATTCACAAAATAATGGTAAGGTGGTTCATGATTAAAGATCATTGCAAGCACAACAAGTAATAAAATCAAAAATCAATGAGATCGAACAAGGTAAACGAGCAATACAATTTCCAACTAAAATTTAACTACATTAGAAATGAAAATACTTCAAACATATGACAAAAGTCTTGGGATAACAACAACGATCTACGAATACATGGAGTAAAAATTGAATATCAACACGAGCGTCAAAAATAAAACAACGATAAGAATTCCCATCGTCTCAAGTTGAATACACATTCCACCAAGGGTATACGGGGAGAGAAGAATAATAACTTGGTCGAATAGAAACAATTTCACCAGGAAGATCGAGTTCTTTCACCTCTACAATTTGGTAAAACGGCTTCGCCTCCTCGCTTTTGTTAAATATAAATAAACAACCACTTTAATGAAGATTTATAGCATCATACAAATAAGTACAGAATTTTAGGTTCCATTAACCGAAAGAAGAAAAGTTACGGTGTCCATGAACATGACAAAAATACACCGGGTAACATACCCTCATTATCAAGTACTAACGAAATAGTAGTTTTAAAATAAATATAATAATAATGGTTTTATATCATGAAAAATGTTAAAATGAACAGTCTCATTACTACCCAAGTTCAGATATAGACTCGCAAAATCAAAGAAGTGATGTCGCACGCTCGAACCATCGTGACTCAAAACCTTATATATACATCTTAAGAAAATAATACAAATATTCGTTTGTTGGGTAATCCATTAGCGTATTATAATTTGTGTTACCTTGTACATTGTAAAATCGAGCATTCACACATTTTTAATTTGGGTTACACCATTAAAGAATTTACACCTTTCATTTTTCAACTTACAAAGTTTTAATTTCTGAAAAGTTACAATCTCAAGAGAAATGTGCTGACATTAGTAAGGCGGTGACTCGGTTATCATATTTGATAGAATCATTAAGTTGAAAATCTCCATACTTGTGTCAAAATCTCGTTAATGTTCATATCTTAAGTACCAAAAACACACGTAGTAAGAATTTCCCAAGTTTTACGTTTTTATTATTACGACTTATATTATCACAAATATACACGTATCCAACATGACTCAAACTAGTCCAATTAACTCTTAAAATCAACCTTTGACTTTTATTACACACATGTTTTCCCCAAAACTATTTTGTTAAATCATATTCGCGTAATTTGACTCAAATGATAAAGAGGTTTCACGTGGTATTATCTCGGATAAATTACTGATTTTAGTCGAGACTTGAATCTCAAAAATTAATGATAATAATATGATGATATAATAATTAAGATGCTTATTTCAATAATTCCAAGATATATAAATTTCAACTTTTAATCACTAGCCCATTATCAAATGATTTTAAAATTAACACATCTCGCCGCGGAATAAAACAAAAGATTTTTCAAACGATTTTAAACAAGCATCGTCAAATTACACATATTGATTCTCTATAACGACAATTAAACAAACAAATGATTTCTAATGACGTTCCATCAAGATTTTGTAATTCATTTCAACATTATAATTTCTCACTTAAAGTGTACATTCTGATTTTATCCCAGTTTATTCACTACAACAAGTAACGTGTTCTAGTTTATACCAATGCATACGTAAACATAACCTTATGTTTAAAATAAAACAAATTTTTCAAAGTTTCTAGCTCCAAAACACATGTCCACATCTTCTATTCATGTTTTATATTACAAGATACGTCAAAAGTTTACTACATTGACCCGAAAATTAATTCGTACTAAATCCAGGTTATATATACTCGACAGTCATATCGTAAATTTTATTATAAACTCCTTTTTCAAATTAAATTAGACAAATTCTTAACAAGTCCGTCACAATCTTTTAGTATCAAATTTTAATATATGAAAACAAGGATTTTACGAGTAATAATAATTACTTATTACGATTTACCAACCAAGGTTGAAGGAAAATAATTTCACAATGTCCGTTTATTCTCTACATGAATTTTACTTGTTACAAAACATATCATATGTCATTTTATCCGAAAGTTTCATTCACCAAATATTAAATATATAAAACACTTTATGTTTAAACCATTTGATCAACAAAGTTTTAGTGCTTACTTAACTCACACAAATGCCGGACCTCGTCATGTAAAATATCGAATTCAAAATAATGAAACAACAAAACAAAATGAAATAAGCGAAGCGAGAATACGTATGTCAACTAAGTGTTGTTATCGGCCTCGGATGAGTCTCGAAATTGTACACCACAAAATTAACACAAACCAACCAAATTCTAAGTTATCGCGATTGATCACAACGCCAGTCTATTTTAAAACACATCTTTAAAATTCAAGTAGAATAGTAAACAACGATTAAATGGCAACACGCCTCAACCACGTTTCATAATATACACACATGATTCGCCGCCCCGATGTACGTATCGTCGATTATACTTCGTCTATGTTATAGTTACGCCAACTAACATGTCAAACCCATTAGGAATAAAGGAAATAAAGCAATACGTAATTAAATTACGTTTCAAAAGAAAATGTCCAAAATGACACATCATGGTGCGATAACGACAATCGAGATCGATCTATTCAATATACAATATGTTACGAAGCATCATTTACGTATCTAGAATATCAAACGAGGTTCACACTCGGTTATTCGAACAATTAATTATCAGGATTGATAATTAGCGGTAAGGCCGAATTCTCAGCAAAACCGCATTATAACATGTACGATAATCACTCAAGGACCATTGCTTCACGTGCAATGCCTTTAAATACCATAGTATATACATACTTATACATAAAACCATTCCTACATACACGTAGGATTACAACGCGGTGTTGCCATGTAATGCAATGTAGCCCGTTATGCCAATTACATGCAACATATACGATAATCTTTACAAGAATATGTAAGTTACGATGATAAATACTCAACGTACAAAACAATATATCTCAATATATATATCAAAGTATTTACTTACTAAATACTCGGGAATTCATATCAATTTTGAGGGATACATCTAAAATATAAGGCAATGCTAAAGAAAGCTTACCGGAGCCATGCAGGAGAGTTGTGTGCTTGGACAATTTCTTACGACACCAAAAGTTATAGTTTAGGATTTTTCAAAATGACCCAGTTCTCTATAACTCATGGCTCTGATACCAATCTGTAACACCCCCACAAATGCTATGCGTAGCGGAACTACAACATTTGGGTGCTACACAGTTATCATCGCACACAAGATATATCAAACGACTCAAAAGACGTAAAAGTCTTGACATAATTTAAACATAGTTAAAATGTACATGTCTACTGTTTTCCAAACCCCAAAAGAATACAATACAGAGTTTGCGTTTAGGTCCCCACTGAATCTCAACCCAAAAATACATTTTCATTCACATGACATAGTATAAGATTTTTAAGTGCAAAAAGGGAGGAAAACAAAGTAGACCGCCAAGCCACCACAACTTCCATCCTCGCATGCTCCGCTGCTAACAATCTTGGTTACCTGAAACACATGCTTAAAATCGTCAACACAAAGGTTGAGCGAATCTATAGGTTTATCAAATCATAAGTTGAACATAAGTATTAAAAACTAATCATGATCATTCAATAGCATTGTCGTACTCACAATCTATTTTCAAGGTTATGACAATTGTGTTTAAGCTCATGACACTAATCCGTTAACTCAATCACCCGCGTAATAATTACCGGCGTGATTCAGATGAAACCAGTGCCCCTTCTAAAGGCATCAGTTGCAATTATACCTTATCTCTCATACAAGATAATCTACCGCAGAACTTACTCAACGTACAGCTTCTCGGCTAGCATTGGGTCGTTAGCCCCGTAGTACCACAAATTGTATAAGCGGCTATTTCCCCCTTCGCAAGGGCAAGACAATAGTTAATAGTTCATGAATTTAGGGACTTTTGCAACTAGGTACTCAACACAATTTCGAGGCAACATTCGGGTCCAACAATCATTCAAGCCTTATGTTCATTTTCATTTAAATAGCATGTATCCCCCTCGCGGGTTAAAACATTTGAATAAAGTAAAGAGCGAGGCTATAGACTCACCTTGCGTAGTAGTAGTAGTTCTAGCGAAGACGTAACGAGAAATGTCATCGACGACGTGGATGCCCGGGAAAATCAAACACTTGACCTAAAAGTCAAAGTACGAAAACCAAATCAATACACCGCGTACATAATTGTACTAAACACACGCAAATGCAAACACACTCAATGCTTATGAAAACTCACGCCAAAGTCAAACAAGTAGTTGTTACTAGACTTATATCATTTATCAATGTTATTAAAGTTACTATCCATTTTACGGTTTCGCCGATACTTACCAAAAGTATGGGCTGTTTTACTAGACTTAACCTTTGTTATAAAAATTAAGAAAATTCTCAAAAATACCTTAAGACCTGGAGAAAACACATATTTAATCCCAATAAAAGTTTTTACTTCTACGACTCATTACTCAACACTTTTCCAAAAACTACGTTTTTCGGACTGAAATTGTACTTTGACCAAGTCGAACTCATTTGACCCGTTTAAAATACTCCATTGACCCAATTGACACCTAGGTCCTATAATAGACTCAAATGTGCAGGTTTGACACCAAAATTCAGCCCTTGACCATTTACCAAACTAGACTTATAGTCCCCGGGATTTGACCTAAAACCAAGCATAATTTCGGATTATGACGGTTTTCATCTCCCGGTACACGAATTTCAAAACGTCGTAACTTTTGACTCGTTAGGAGTCGTAAGCTCTACCTTATACCAAATCGAAGCTAAGAAGATGCTCTACAAATCTATCCTATCCACAAGACCTGTTTTCAAAATAATTTTTACGAAAATGCCTTAAACTTTCTGCCTAAAATCAACTATGCCAAAATCACACTAACGCTCGTTTCCAAACCCATTTGTCATCACTAGACATCATCCTAAGCATCCCTAATCACAACCAAACAACATTTTCAGTCCTAAACCCCTATTGATCATCAACCTCATAGAATCAAAATCCTAAAAACAAGCATGCAATGTGTTTAACCCATTCAAACACACCCAAAACACCCTTATAAACACAAACCCATGACATTTCATCAAACACCTTGAACACACCCAAAACCCCCCCATATTTCGTGGCTTTTAGGGGCTGTGGAACACAAAACTCTTAAACCCCATCTTGTTTTATAAGTGAATTAACATTATATACACATGAATTAAACATGTGTATGGTTTAATTAGATCAAAACCCGTTTTTGAAAAATCACAAATTTTTGGAAGAAAATCAATGGATGCATGCATGTAAATGTTGGTGGGATTTACTTACAATGGTAAAAGAAGGATGGGACTTTGATTATTTTCTTCAAAAATCAAGTTTTGTGGTGGTGGATGGTGGTTTTTGGTGGGTGGCCGTCGGCCTAAGAACACAAGGGAGAGAGTTTGATCTTTTTTTCTTTTTTTTAAATGTGTTGTGTGTGTGTGTTTGTCCCCATTTTGTGAAATGGGAGGGACCTATGTGCAATTTCACCTTTCTTTTGGCCTTAAGCAAAAACGACTTCAAATGTTTACGGGATTGGCTAGTAGTCGGTTTAAAAACTTTACGGGAGTCGGGTTTAGTCCGGGCTACCTCAAAATACTTTTAAATGGTTTAAACGCACACAAAACGAATATACATATGGTTCCGACTCGACTTAACACGTAATAAAAATAAAATCTCGAAAAAACTCAAATATCGATCAATTGATAATAAAAGGTAAATTTTGGGCATCCGTCGGTATCGTAGTCGTTATCGGTTCTTCTTAAATCGTCAATCGTTAAATTACGACCGTAAACGTTGGTTTCAACTTAAACCGTCAAATAAATCCACGATAAAAATTCTTAAAAATTTCAAAAATATACGTAAAATAGGATTAAATAAATAATGTTGGGCTCGGGATATCACATCTACAAGTGAGCCACAACTTAAGAGAGATGCTCATACTGAACAGCTCTTGAAACGATAACTTAGCATCATGCGGCACTTTCACGGGTGTTACAAGATCCTTCCCATTTCGTCCCACTCACTGAGGCCGAAATCACCAAATGAAAATTTCTTCATAACTTCAAAATTCCTTTCATCATTGTTTCTATAGATAGATACTGAGACACGTGTGGTATGAGGAATGATTTGAAGGTTAGTGATTGGTTCAGGCTTTCTTCTTTGAGTGACGACTTTGGTGTATTGGTCATATAGTTTCTTTAGTTGGGTGGTTCTTTGTTGTTGCTTCAAGACCATTTCATCCTGAATGGCCTTGAGTTCTTCCTCTTGCTTTTGGATGAACTCCTCTCCCCCTTTCTTACTCAACAAGGACTCAGGGTCACCACCCACGTCTTTCACAAACTCAATGGATACCCTTAAAATCTCAGCCCTTGTTGCTTCACTAGCCTTAGCCAACTCCATTCTAATGAAGTACTCTTGGATTTGATCAGGAGTCATCTTGTACATCTTTCCATTAATATCATATGGTACCAAGAAAATAGCATCAGGATCAGGCCTTCTTTCTCTTGACGCTTTTACAAGCTTCTTTGGTGGAGGTGTTAGGGTTTCATTAACAATGCCTTTGCCCCTATCTAAATTAGATACAAAGGGCTCAGGGTTGGGAGGAAATGAGTTTAAGGGTTGGGGTTGTGCTAGTTCTCCTGCTCCCCCTCAATGTGAGAAGGAGGTTCAGTCCAAGTTAGCATTATTGGTGACACATTCTCCTCCTCAAAAGTTGAAGGATCAGCCTGACTAATCCCAGCTTTTGCCCTTTGTGATGGTCCTGAGGTGGTGGTGGAGGATCCCTTGAAAGCCTGAAACATCTCAGTCACCATCTCCTTCATGAACTAAGTGTCAGCTTTGATGGTTTTAACATCCAACTGAATTAGGGATTGAGTGTTTTCTATGGTGGTGATCCTTGTCCTAAGTCTAGGAATATCAGCATCTTTCAGGGACTTGGAGATGTCAGAGAGATCGAAGGCATTAGCCATGTAACCTTGTGCAGCCCTTGACAATCTAAATTCTGCCTCAGCATCCATGTGTACATCCTCATAGATGGCATCACATTGTCCCTTCACCATATCCAAGTCAGACCTGAGAGATTCCAACCTGGTGAAAACCTCAGTGAGCCTGTCCTCCTTCAATAACTCAAGTAATTGACTAACTCTGGAAGTGGACTCAGTAGTGCTAGTGATCAGTCCATCCAGAGTTGTCTTCAAGGACACATTTGCTTCAACAGTTGGAAGAGCATGGTTGAGGAAGTTGATGAGCTTGTTCTCTTGATTCTCATGACTTCTGTTAACAGAAATGATGAATTCCATTTGGTTGTCCACCTGAATTCTCATCTTTTCCTCAACCATGTCAAATCTATCACCATATGTTATGAACTCATCAAGGAGTTCATCAGTCTTTGAAGCCAAATCTTCATAGACTCGAGTCACTTCAGCTTTCAGGGTAGTGGAAGCATGAGTTAAGATACCCTTGAGGGTTTCATTCAAAACCTTCTCAGTAATAGGCTTGATGTCATCAAAAGTTTTATCCAGAACAACAGTCTGAGTCCCTAACGAAGAGGTGTCAAGTTTGCCTCTTGGGAGGGATTTTTCGGTACCTCAGGGGAGGGATCTTTTTGTTCGGATGCCTCAGGGGACGACTTTTGTTGAGCCTCAGGGGAGGGCGGTATGTCCTCGAACACTAGTGGGGATTGTGGATTTTGGTCTGATTGAGGAGGGGCCTGAGTGTCAGGTTCATCACCAGCCTCAATCATGTCATCGTCGTCACTGAAACCTTGGAGTAACTCGTCAGGCTCCTCGAGTATATCTACAAAATCTCCAAAGTTCAGTGAACCCCTTGGTTTGTCCAGCTCCCCTTCAAAAGAAGGTTTGCCTTGGTTATTGTCACTCCCTACCACAAATCCTGAGGCTTGGGTTTTAGCCAACTGATACTCAAGGGCAGTTTGCTTGATCAGTTGTGGAGGTGAGATCCCTATCAGCGGGTGTTTTACCCGTGGGCGTCCCTCTGAGTCTTTGGGATCAGCAGTGGTTCCCTCAGGCAAAGACTTTTGTTTTAGTGTGCCTTCATCGGGAGTTGTGGAGGTGAGATTCCTATCAGTGGGATGTTTTACCCGTGGGCGTCCCTCTAGGTCTAAGGAATCGAGTTTTGGGTCCTCAGGCAAAGACTTTTGAGCTAGTGTGCCTTCATTGGACTTGGTGGAAGTGATAGGCCTATCAGCGAGGTGTGTTACCCGTAGGCGTCTCTCTGAGTCTTTAACTTTAGTTTTGACCTCAGGCAAAGGTTGTGATTTACGAATGCCCTCATCGGTCTGAGTAGAAGGCAGTCCTATAGGATAAGGTTTTATGTTTCCTTCTCCATCAAGAGGACCAGTAGTTTGGCCCGTCGACCCTGACTGTGATGTATCAGGGCCTCCCAAAATCTCTTTCCCTTGGGGTAGATGAAGCGTGGTCTGAACAAGTGTGGTCTTTTTATCCTTGGCCTTTTTGGGTCGTGCCTCGGAAGCCTCAGGGCCCTGTGCCTTTGTTGGTTTGGTCTTAGGCACAGTCGAGTCTTCTTGTTCCCCTTCTTTGGTAAGAAGGGAATGGGAGACACGGATGATTCACGACTGATCACCTCAGTCATGTGAGCCGTCAATGCAATGGGGTTTACATCAGATGGGTTCTTTGAAAAATTTGTGGAACTCAGGATGGGAGTAGAAACAACATTGAAGTTTTCATGAGTGTAAAGGGAACCCAGTAACCGTTCTAAGGCGCATGATATGAATCTTGGGTAATAAAACATACTTTTTCCTAGACTCCTTCAGGATCCTGGTTACGAGATCATTATAAACGGTCTCTCCTATGTCAGTCTTCAGTCCATTAATAAGACTGTAGATTAGCATATGCTGATTAGAATTAACTTGCTTAGTAGATGAATAGTTCCCACCGATCACCTGAATCACAAAAGTGACCAGGATCCTCCAAGCCATGGGGAAAGCAGTTTTGATCAATGGGGTTTTAGTCACAAGTAACTCAGGGACCCCGATTTCTTTTAGTCCTTTTTTAACTGACTCCATGTCAGGATGTGCAACATACTTTCCATTGTTATAATCAAGTCCACTAGTTTGACAAAATGTTTTAAAGTCTAAAATCAATGGTGTCTTCCCATTGTTTACAGTGAACATGATGACACAGTTCTTATGTGACTTGGTCTCAGACCCCTGAGATCCTTCAGGCCCTTAGGTGTGGGGGGTTACAACCACAACCGTATACCAGAACTCCTTGAGATATTCATGGTAGAAGAATGAGGGGGTTTTAGTAAAAGCATTAGCCCAATCACAGTTTTTCAAAAATTTACAAATTAGTTTGTAGGCTGATACACTACTTGGGTAATTGAAATTTCCCTCATAGTTGTTTCCTGCAAAATGGACACCCTCATTGGTGAGATGCTCAGCCTGAGGGGCATATTTTATAGCTTTGGACATTGCCATTAAAGTTAATTTTTGAAGATTTGAAGAAAGGACAATGGCACTTTGTGGAAATCAAATCAAGACTTGTTTCTTGTTATAATACAACAAGGTTCACCAAGTGACTTAATGCAAACTTTTGCCTTACAAAGAGGATCAAGAGTTATTAACAATAAGTAACTTTGATTGTTTGTGCTATATAACAATAAAACAAGTGATCAATGTGATTGCCTTTTTGCAAGAACTTTTTCTGGAAACAACGTTTGAACACACACAATTTTTCTTTGAGAGAAAATTTTGGCAGAGTAAGATTGCAAAATTATTTGTGTGTGTGTTTGTTTTGATTGATGGGTATTTATAGGCTCGGATGTGAAATAGATATTTATATGTTATAATTTCTTTTCACATCCGCATTGAATGACACTGTACAGGTGTTCCCCCTATTTTCTTGGCAACTGTTCCGTTACTACAGAGATAACGCTTTTGCAGAGATGACGTGGGGTCACGTGCATTTGAAAGGACGTTTTTACAACGGATTTTGATAGAAAAAGGGTAAGCATTTAATGCTTAGTGTGATACTTGACATTGGATGACCCCTTGACTAGTTTATGATAATTTATTGAAGGAATATATGTTCTTTATTTAATATTGTGACTCACCAACCTATGACATTAAGTAACTAAATCCTTAGAGCATTTAGTTACATCATTTAATGTACCTCAGTGTCAAAGGGGAGATAATAAGAGATATTTACTCAGAGAGAGGATCAAGAATATACATCATACTGAATCCGTTGTCATCAGGGAGCCTGATTAATCAATATTCAGCATACCAAGTTCAGCTTTCAGTATAGTGAATGTTGGTTCATCCAAAGGTTTGGTAAATATATCAGCCAGCTGATATTCAGTGGGGATGAAATGTAATTCAATAACTTCTTTTAAGATGTGGTCCCTGAGGAAATGATATCTTATGTCTATGTGTTTAGTCCTTGAGTGTAGGACTGGATTGTTTGAAATGGCAATTACATTGGCGTTGTCACAAAAGATAGGGACTACTTTGTATTCCACATTATAGTCCCTGAGTTGACTTTTCATCCAAAGGATGTTTGCACAACAACCAGCAGCTGCCACGTACTCAGCCTCAGCAGAGGACATTGCGACTGACTGTTGTTTCTTTGCACTCCAACATACTAGCTTGCCACCTAGGAATTGACATGCACCTGAGGTACTTTTTCTATCCATATTGCATCCAGCATAGTCTGAGTCTGAGTATCCTTTAAGATCGAAGCCTGAGCAACGAGGATACCATAGACCTAGTGAAGGAGTACCCTTCAGGTACCTGAAGATTCGTTTAACAGCAGTAAGATGTGATTCTTTGGGATCGGCCTGATATCTTGCACATAGAATTTTTGAGAACTGAATATCAGGCTTGGTTACAGTTAGGTACATTAATGATCCAATCATTCCCTTGAATAAGGGTTGATTGACTAATTTACCAGTGAGATCAGGACCTAAGTTGTTGGGGAGAACCATGGGAGTCTTTACTAAAGCACACTCAGAGATATCATATTTCTTAAGTATTTATCTGGTGTATTTTTCTTGACAGACTGAGATCCATTTGTCCCCCTGTTTGATTTGTAGTCCAAGAAAACATGTTAATTCACCCATCATACTCATTTCAAATTTCTTTGTCATAAGTTTTTCAAACTTTCTACAAAGGTTATAGTTAGTAGATCCGAATATGATGTCATCAACATATATCTGAACTAGTAGAACATCCTCCTTGGTTCTAAAGATAAACAAGGTATTGTCTATCTTCCCCCTGAAAAATTTGTTCATTATCAGTAAGGTAGAGAGAGTTTCATACCATGCCCTTGGTGCTTGTTTAAGTCCATAAAGGGCTTTGTCAAGTTTACAAACATGGTTTGGGAACTCAGAACTCTCAAAACCAGGAGGCTGAGCAACATAAACTTCTTCAGTGATCTTTCCATTTAGGAAGGCACTTTTTACATCCATTTGGAAAACTTTGAAGTTCATGTAAGTAGCATAGGCGAGGAAGATCCTGATGGCTTCCATTCTTGCTACTGGGGCGAAGGTTTCTTCATAGTTGATCCCTTCAAGTTGACCACACCCCTGAATAACAAGCCTAGCTTTGTTTTTAATGAAAATTCCATCTTCATCAGTCTTGTTTTTAAATGCCCATTTTGTACCAAGAGCTGATTTCCCTTCATAGAGAGGAACAAGTTTCCACACTTTGTTCCTGAGGAATTGATTGAGCTCTTCTTGCATGGCCTCAACCCACCCTGGATTTGTCAGGGCCTCTAAAACCTTTTTGGGTTCAATTTCAGAGAGAAAGTCTGCAAATAGACATTCATGGGCTGAGGCAGCAGAGAGTTTAGCAGCGTGACTGCGTGTGAGCATCCCCTTAAACACATCACCAATTATATTTACAAGCTCTATGTGTTGTTGTCTTGACCATCTGTCCTGAGGACTTGGATTAAAGCTTGTTGATAGTTGATGATTATCAGGGACTAGCGGTTCAGTACATGGTACTGGGACATCACTTCTTTCTGAAGGATTTTTAGTAACAGGAGGATCGATATTTTCATCACTTGTCCCTTCAGTGTTCCCATAAATGAGTGAACCAATTGATTCTTCAACTTGAGAAGTGATAACTTCAGGGACATGTTGAGGTGTGATTAAATTATCGATTGACCTATTGTGAGGTGATATATGAAAGGATATACCAGCATCAGTTTGATACTGCTTTGAGGGACAATGTTCATACTCATCAGGAGGATATCTTGATGAGTCATTGATCCCGATCTCTTCCATTGATTGATTTGTGAAGTTAATAGCATCCATACTTTCATCAAAGGTGACATGAAATTACTCCTCAACTTGTTGTCTCCTTGTATTAAAGACCCTGAAGGCTTTGGAGATAAAAGAGTATCCAAGAAAGTATCCATCATCAGCTTTGGCATCAAATTTACCAAGATGGTCCTTTTGATTGTGAATGAACACAGGACATCCAAACACATGAAAGTAGCTGATATCTGGAATCCTTTCCCTGAATATTTCATAAGGAGTCTTATCATGTCGTTTGACAATAATACATCTGTTCTGAGTATGGCAAGCTATTTTCACAGCCTCAGTCCAGAAGTGTTTTAAAAGATTGGATCCATTGAGCATGGTTCGAGCAGCTTCAATGAGAGTTCTATTCTTCCTTTCAGTCACACCATTTTGTTCAGGTGTGTAGGGAGAAGAGAAATTCTGAGAAATTCCTTTCTCGTCACAAAAGCTCTCAAGCTCATGGTTCCTGAATTCTGTTTCATTATCAGTTCGTATTTGTTTAACTTTAGTATCATTTTGATTTTCTACTTGCCTGATAAAAGACATTACGAACTCAGGAGCTTGACTCTTCTTTTTCAGAAAGTATACCCAAGTGTATCTAGAGTATTCATCAACAATCACACGGGTATATTTCTCATGATTTATAGACATTGGACTGACAGGCCTAAATAAGTCCATATGAAGAAGATGAAGACACTTCCTGATAGAAAAGTTTTGTTTTGGCTTGAAAGAAGCTCTATTGTGTTTACCTTTTTCACAGGCTGAACAAGGTTTGTCTTTTGAATACACAAGAGATGGTAAGCCAAGAACTTTGTTTTGTTTTGCAAGTTTATTCATTTCTTTGAAATTGAGATGTGACAGTCTCATATGCCAAAGCTAATTGATAGAGTCTGAGGCTTTAGCAAAGAAACATGCTCCTGAATGAGTTACAAATGACATGTCTAGAACATATACATCATTTCTTCTTGGAGCAGTCAACACAATTTCTTTGTTAGCATTGAAGATTGTTCCTTGCTTATCATCAAATTGAACGATATACTTAGCATCACTTAGTTGGCTGATATTGATGAGATTGTACTTCAGACCATTTACAAACGCCACTTTTGAGAAAACTATTCCTACACATTTAATTGAACCATATCCCTAAGTAACACAAGATGAGTTATCACCGAATACTACCTTAGGACCTGGTTGCTCCACATATTTGTGTAGATAACTTTTGACCCCTGTCATACTTCTTGAACACCCACTGTCTAAGTACTAGACAGGCTCCTTGAAGTGTTTCTGCACAAATAACGAGGTGGATTAGTTTCTCTTGTGAGCCTACTTTTTAGTAGGCTCCTTGGCTCGAAAAGCCTGACGTCTTTCACCTCGTTTGAAGTACTCAAACTCAGCATGATCTGAGGTAGAATGAACATTGCTTCCACATGTTTTGCAGCTTAGTCCGACTGAGGATTCAGTACTTTGAGATGACTCAGCTAGCATCCCCCTTCTGGCCATGATTATCCTATTGTGTTATGAGGTAGTATGATCATTGCTTCCACAAATCTCACACTCAGGGTAGTATACACAATCATCAGGCCTATGACCAGGGATGCCACAATGTGTACATGGTGGGTAAGGCTTAGCCTTGGATTTTCTGATTTTTTGTGAGGTAGGCCCATAGTTGTAAGGCTGAGCATTGTATCGTTTAGCATTTCTAATAGAAGCTATGTGCATCTCATGATCTGCTGTTCTGTGATCTTCACTTTTACATTTCATGCAATAGAGAACTCTAAAGCAGTTGTCAGTGGTGTGATTTGTATAGTGACACAACTCACAAGAGGGTTTATTTGTTTTAACTTTCTTAGAAGACTCATGTTCAGTTTTGTTACTTGTTGATGATTAGGCTATGAGGACAAAGATGTTTCACCCTGAGTTTTAGAGGTTGAGTTCAGCTTCTCTTCCATGAAAAGTTGGAACAATCTACTTAACTCCTCTTGATTTACAATAGGAGTAGAGTTGACTGAGTGTGCAGGGGTCCCTGAGGAAGATATAGGTTTGGATGTTTTCTTAGTGACAGTTCCTGACTCAGTGTGAATTGGTATCACTTTTGAGTCAGGCTTTGTTTGTTCAGTACAGCCTAACCCAGCTCTTCCTCTAGGTGAGTGTTCTTGATAAGACAATGGAATTAGTTCAGAACATGGACTTGCCCCTTGAAGTTTTTTCAAAGGAGGTAGAGGAGTCTGAATGTCTTCAACAACACTAGATGTTTCAGTGTTACTGAATTTATCAGTCTTTTCATTAAGACCAAGTTTTTCATTAATAGCCTGAGATTCAGGAATTAATATTTTTCCAGTATCAAAGTTAGGCAAAACACTCTCAGGATTTGATCTCTCAACCCAGTCTTTCGACTTAGGAATCATTTCATGATCAAACCCAACTGAGGCAGGAAGAAATGCTTTTTCACTCATTTCCTTAGTAGGTGCCTTTTCAGTGAGTTGTCGTGCCCCAAGAATTTTCTTCTTTTGGGTAGGAATTTGACTGTTTATACACTAAGAAGATAAGGTAGAGCTATTTGTCCATTTATCATTAATGCGTTTTTCTTCCTTAAGTGTCTCTTGAAGAGCATGATTGATTTTAGTAAGTTCAGTGTTCTGAAGTTGATAGCTTACTGCTTCAAGTTTGGCTTGTTTTAAAATCAATAAATCTTCTCTACATTTGTTTAATTCAAAAACAAGTTTATTATATTTTGAAAGAAGATTCAATCTCTGCTCTTCAACGAACGATGGGTCAATGTTTATATACTTAAGGAATTTTTGCCAATCAGATTCTTTATCCATAGAGAGAAGCATGTTTACCTTTCTCATAGTGATGTCAACCCAGTCTTCATTTCGAGCATGATTCTTTCCAACTGATAGTTTATCATCAGCTAGAGCCATTAACACTTGATATTTGACTTCCTCCTCTTCTGAGGACAATTCTTCATCATCCCAATCAAAATTTTCAGCTACTAGCCCTTTGGCTTTGTTCTGAGCAGGCTTTTGAGTCTGAGCAACTGTAGGTTCAGCTTCTAAGAGTGCAAGTTTTGCTTTAACCTTTTTATACCCAGATCTATAGTCCTTCTCAATTTTCTTATTATTTTGAAAACTTTGGTTAATTGAAGACGCCTGAATTAGTTTTGGTGTAAACTTGGGTTGAAAATTGTCATTGCCTGATTTTGAATAATTTTGATTTTTATAAGAGGCCAATGGAGTTTTTGAAAGACAATATTTTGCAAAATGCCCAGTTTTACCACATCGGTAACAATCCACTCCCTCAGTAGATTGGTTACCAGTAAATCTAGTTCTTTTGATATAGCGTTTGGTATTTGCCAACATGGCCCTTTCATGATATTCCATGTTTAGATTCCTTATGTATTTAGCACTAGATCTTTCATCAACCTCATCATCTGAGGTTTCCTGAAAATCTTGAACAATTGCATTTGAGTAAAAAGCAGTTTGTAATAGGGCCATGATCAATTTGGGTAGGTTTGGCTGAGGTATTTGTTATTAAGTCCTTCTTGGACTCAGGATATCTTCTATTTATTAGATTATCTTCATAGATAAATCTCCCATAAATGTCTGCAAGATCCTGAGTCTGTATGTGATTAGCATTTCTCAATCCTTGAGAAAAACCAAGCCATTTTTCAGGGAGACTGTTCACAAAACCAACATTGATTTCATGCTTAGACAGTTTCACCTCGTCATTCGTTAGCTCATTGAGCAAGGTCTTATACCTGGTGTAAGTCTGAGGAAGTGTTTCAGATGGTTTGGCCCTGAAAGTGTTATATTCTAACTTCAGGTCCATGATCCTATTTTCCTTAGTGTCGGATGGTCCTTCGAAACTATGAACAAGATCTGTCCAAGTCTCTTTGGCCGTCTCACACTCTATGACAGCCTCCATAATATCATCAGGAAGACAAGATATTATGATGCTTTTGAGACGTTGGTCTTGATTGACCAATCTCCTTTCATCGTCAGACCATTGGTGTTCAGGTTTGTCATCACCAACTGCTGTTTTTGGTTTGAATGGACCATTCTTAATACAAGAGATGTAATAAGGTTCCATTCCCATCAAATAACATAACATTCTTTTCTTCCATTTGTTAAATCTTTCAACTTCTAACTTAGGAGCGTTAACAGAGTAACTCGCTCCCTTTTTGTTAACAAGTTGGGGTACATTACTTTCAGCCATAGTGGATCAAGGTTTTATAAACTTTGAGACGGTGGTTAAAAAGTTTTATAATCCTATCGCTATGATACCACTTGTTGGTCCCTTGTAATTAGTGCTATACTTAAAAATACTAAGTATAGTCCCAACCCATGGTTAAGTAATGCAATAAACTTAATACAAGTAAAGTAAATAACACAAAGGTTTTTCAACGTTTAACTCTTAGCTTTATTAAAGAATTATACCCTATTGTATACGAAGCTACAATAGGGATTGAATAGATAATGTGTGGTTTTGTGATCTCCTCACTAACAAGCTAGTACAATCCTAACGATTGCTAAGCTTGACGATTCTATCAGCAAGAGTTTAGAACTCAAGTGTTTGATCGTATTTGGAGGAGAGAAAACTTTGTTTGTGAATGACTAAAGCATTAAGTGCACAAACTTATTTTCTCTCCTTTTACAAGCATCCTATTTATAGAAGGAAAGTTGGATAGAAGACAAAGAATTGCCCATGTGGAATTCTTGTCTTATTGGTACAGTGTAGTATCTTGTCTTAACCTATTCTAAGTAGTAAGACGTAAGTCCTTTTACACTTGTTAGTACCCTATCTATCCCAAAAGGGTAAGTCACGCTAATTGTGTGATGTACTTCATCTTGTCACAATTCAACTTATCCCACCTTTACTTCAGTCTTGAAGAATGCTTGTTTTCTTTAGGGAGATCGTATGGGGTTCAGTGAGTCTATTGCCATAACTCACTGAACCCATCACCTTCTTCTTCATCATAGAAGTCATTCATTGAGCTTCGCCTCTCTGAATGATTGAGTCTTTCTTTTAGACTCAGTCTAGGAACTCGAAGGTAACTCACTGAGTGACTGTTCACTCAGTGACTTTGTTATGTTCAAGGTTAATACTTCACTTAGGCTGATTGTTATTCAAATCCATCAGTAAGGTCATTAGGTACTGAATTGACCTAACACGTTTTAACTTTTGAGAAGTATTTTTACGAAACCTGAGTCTCGTAAATATTTGTAAAATTGACTAATAGTCATTTCCCACTTTTAACAAAGTATTTCCTTTTTAGACCAAAAGTTTCAAAACTTGACAATACTAGCCCCTCTACCTAACATCATATATAAACCTTTTTCTTAACCAAAAACACATACAAACATAAATTTATACAAATTAACTTAATAAAAAAACAAACAAGAACTTCTCTCTCCCCACCCCCTTTGCCGTGAACTTCAACCCCAAAACACCCCTAGATCATCAACTTTTACTTGTTCTTAACAAAAACTAAGCAAAGACCACATCCTAAAATGTTCTTGTGATTCTTTTGGTACCAAAATCTTCCACATGCATGAAGTTTTAAGATTTTTATGATTTTATGGTTGGAAAATGTTTTAATCATCATGCATGTGATGATCTTGGTAAGATCATCATGTTTTGATCATAAAAAGTTTTATTTTTGATTTTTGATTTTTGATTTCTGTTAAAATTTGTCATGCAAGTGTTTAGGAGTTTGTTTGATTGATGGGTTTGATAGTATGGTGATTTTAGAGGTATGGATTATGTTAAAATGGGTCCAAATATTGATTTGATATGATTTCTAAAAGTGTATATTACATCAGCAGGTTTAGAACAGATTTTCGTGGGTTTAAGTTTGGATATAGGTTGAGATTATATGATTTTGTTGTAGTGGTTGTCGAGACGCTCGTTTCGTTATAAGATAGAGCTTCTAACTCATTACGGATCAAAAGTTATGCTAGTTTTAGTATTCGTGTACCGGGAGACGCAAATCGGCACAATCCGAAATTGTGGCTGATTTTAGGTCGACTCTCGGGGACTTTAGTCATGGTTAGATAAATGATACTACTGGCTTTTACGGTTTATAAATTTAATATAATGAGTCTAGTAGGGGGTCTAAAAGGCGGATTGTCAAGATTATACTTTTAAAGCAGTATAAACGGTTTTACAAAACGAGTACACATTCTGTCCCGAATTTAGAGTCGAGTAAAGTGTCGAGCTGATGGGTTTTAAAATATGAATTTTGGATCAAATTTTGTCAGGGTCTTATACAGGTTTTAAGTGACCTTGACACCAAGTTTCATCAAACAGGGTAGATCGGTGTGTACATTCGGAGTGTACTTGCTGATTTGTATTTTAGACACATAGTTCAATGCTTGTGTGGCGTGAGTTCGAGTATTCACTATTGGACATGGTGACTTACTCAAGTATTTAGTCATTATATAAATGACTTATTTCCTGGTCCGAGTGAAGTAAAAGGATAGTTTGACTTGCGTTGACTTGACGTCTTATGACGGGTCCAATTCAAGAGTGCTAGTGTTTAAACGAGTAGTGTTGGATAAATGGGTTAGTATGGATTCACTTGGTTCGTGTCACTAGTTTTAAAGTGTGAATACTTTGAAAATAATTAAGTCATATTATACTTGGTATATATCGATATTTGAGTTTGAGTCTTAACGAGCGCCTTATTTTGATAGGTTACGGTTTTCGTGTTTCCCAGGCATCTTTATCGTCGGTGATTGTCATGCTCCTACTTTTTCTACTCAACTTCTGAGTACATTGATTCACTTACCTTGTGTCTATGGTGAGTTCATAGCCCCTTTTTACTTGTACATGGTTTCTAAACTCGGGGTGAGATTTTACATGGTGGGACACAACCATTTAAAAACTATATGCTATCCAGAACTTGTATGCTATCCAGAACTTGTATGCTATCCATAACTTATATGCTATCCAGACTTTCATTATTATTATTGCTTTTAGTCTATATCCTTAAGTTTCCTCTCTTGATCATGAACCGTTAATTTACTTGTGTTGCTAAGCGCGAATGTTGTGGGTGGATCTATCGGGATTGACTATCCCCGTTCCGAGTACCTTGATGCACTAATATTTGTTTATACTTGAGTATTTAGGCTGAATACTTACTATAGGAACTTACACGAGTTAAGCTTCGGTTCATGAACTGAACAACAATAATAATGGTTTTGGATTATGGTTGACGTCTATAACCATTTCCATATTACTTGTTTTACAAATGAATGTTTTTGTTCCACACCTTTACTACTAAACCTATGAATATCACTCAACTTTATGTTGACGATTTTACATGTTTAATCTCATGTATTATTACTTAGTTTTGCTTGGATGGGAGTCCGCAGGATATTATCACAGCTTGGAGATTTCTGTGTATATTTAAAGTTTGGTTTAAGCTAAAAGCTTTCAGATATTATTTATACATTCTTGGTATCTAAATGTTACAAAACCATGATTAAATAATATATTTTCCGCACATACAACTCTGGGACCTTCGTAGTAAAACTCTGATCTTTTATGATGCAATGTATATGTTTTTATTACGTCAACTTTGTGTCAACCGTAATTCATTGTTTCTTGTATCATGACGTTCATTGTTTCTTGTATCATGACGTGAAACCCCCTTGCTGCCTAGTTGTTCCCTTGCCTGATTCTGGGGATCTCACACGTCGAAGATTGGTGGTGGAGCTGGGAGGGTGGTGGTAGCGGCCGATATCAGTGATAGTAGCGTCAGAGAATGGTGGTGGCCTTGGGAGGGTGGTGGTAACGATAATGATGGTGGTCAGTGATGGTGGTGGTAGGTGGAGACACACAAATACAAGAGCCTATTACCTTGAATTCATTACCCCAATTTATAGAGAAATTGTTCATTACCCATTAATAGGTAATTATTAATTTATTCCTTTTAACCAAGCACTATTAATCATTATTATTCTCATTCCCATTCCTTACCCCTAAAACCCCTAACCAAGCACACCCTAAAAGATCAAAAAGATTTTCACCATTATGAGGGTATTCAAACAGTTCAAAGGCAATCGTTCTTTTCATCATTTCCTACGTTTTGGGATTTACCCAATGTGCGGTGACACAAAGATATGAATATGGTGAACCATGTGGAGCGGTCTAAACATCACACGTTAAATTTACACCGGTTTCTAATTTTTGAAATCCTAAAATCAATTCTTGTTTGACTTTTTTCCATAATTTTACACAATCACGTCTAAGGGTAGTTCGACTTACGTGGAAATATCGGGGTTGAAGCGTTTCTTTGGTAAGCCTGGTCATTCGAGGATTGTCGAAGTGATCAAACGACAAGGTTTCTTGAATCACAAACTTCCCCATCATATCTCGAACCCGCTCCGCCTCGTATTGCCAAAACAACCCATCATTTCCCATGGTTGTTTGACTATAACCCACCGCCGCTTTCACAGCGCCACAACTTTTGTTCATGCGATTTCTCAACGTAGCGTTCCCGGTTGAACCATACAATTTTCCACATTTCTTACATATTTCTTTTTTTTTTATCCACCACAAAAATAGAAATTTACCCAAATATATTTGTTTCTATTCGTCGTTATTATTTCAACAACGGTAGGGTTAGTCGATGATTCTCCTACGGATGTCATTCTTTTAAGTGTTTTTTTAGTGTTTTGAGTAGGGGTGTAAACGATCCGAGTCGAGTCGAGTTTTGGCTTAAACGAGCCAGGCTTGTTTATTAACTGCCAAGCTCGAGCTCAAACAAAGTTTTACAAATAGGCTCGAGCTCGAAATCGAATTTTTTATTGTTGTTCGAGCTCGAGCTCGAGGCTCGTTTAAGAATTTTAATATTTTTTTACTCCGACCATAAACTAACTTTTATGCTCGAACTTGAAAGGCTCGTTTGTTAACTCAAACTCGAACTCGAAAGCTCGTTTACAATTATAAGATTTTTTATAATGTTTAAACTAAAACTTATGCAACTTATAAGCTCAAAATCGCTTGTTTATGAATACAAAACTAATATTTAATTACATCTAAAGCTTAACTAAGTTCAAAACTAGGATGATACCTTTGCTTATATAAAGTTTTTTCCTATGAAATTTTTCTACTTCAAGCAATGTGGGAAAAATTTACTAGTCGTGTCCTTCTTTGTTAACTTGGATTCACTATGAACACGGATAAAAGATTCGGAGGTCGGGGAGGATGATAGAGGTATTTAGCCATTGTTAGTGATAGAAAGAGATTCTCTAATAAATGTGTGTTTATTAGAGAGAGAAAGACAAGAAAGAAATGAATAACCTCACCCCTCCATGGAAGTATGGAGGGGTATATATAGCACGGGACTTGGACTATTACATATGACAATATTAGTCCCTACAAGTCCCGGCTATGAAACTAATGTAATTCCGTTAGTCGCACACATTTTAAGGCTAACAATCTACCCCCAATGTGGAGACATACGGAATTACATACAATGTTCCTAACAAATGCAAATACAACAAAAATCTGACAGTATTAAGTTTGCTTCCAATGCTGAGGATGACACCGTTGTCTTTAAGTCTTCTAGAAAAACTTATACCTCAGTTTGAATCCTCTTTGTCTTTGCTTGTTGAGGAACCATGGTATCATGTATGAACTGGATTAACTTCCCCCCAATTCATACCACATGTCTTGAAAAGCTTTCTTCATATACTTCTTTTTTACGAAGCTTCTGAATCAGCTTCCCCCCAAACCAATATCCAGTCTTGAGCAGAATCTGTAGCTTGAGCAATCTTCTATCTTTGACATTTAAAGTGCACGGCGGAATTTTGTAGAAGAAGAAGCAAACCACACCAAGTAACTGCTACTATGACATTTTTGGTCTTCATGATTATGTGTTTGGGGGAACATGTGAGAAATCAGCAACAAATCTTCTCACGCTTGTAGAATACTTCCCCCTGGAAGTTGAACTAAGTACCCCAAAATACACGTTCTTCCCCCATGATGGTGACGAACTCTTGGAAGCATCATCTGACGTGTACGGTCAAAATCGTGAGATGTTCTTGTCAAGAATATGGTGGTTAAGAACACTCGGTAGCATCATTTGACAAGTACAATCAGAATCGCGAGATGTTCGTGTCTGAAGCAGAAATCTTTGTTGACATATTGTAGCTCAAGTTGCTCGTGAGAATTATTTGCTGATCACATCTTTACTCATTTACTCTCTGGCTAAACTTACCAACCTCGTATTCTTTTGGCTATTTGTAGTGACCACTAGTGAAGTAAATTCGATATTCCAAACTTGAAACTGAAGTACAATCCCCCAAATTTGTTACTTACGCTTAGCACTTGTGTTGATTGACGAACGGTGCAGAGAAACGTCTCTTAGTACCTTATACATAAAAGAAGAGAGAAGTATAAGATGTAAAACACCTCTTGAAATACCCACAACTACAGGTGAGTGTGACACTGAGCACTACAACGTAACTCCTTAAGTGATAGTTGTCCATGTCTTCGACCATCCACCTCTTGACAGTGGAAACTAGATTAATCAAGTCTCAATCATAAATGCTGAAGCGAATCATCAATCGATAGAATAGGGTGAAAGATGCTCGATGATAAATTGAGTAGACGCCTTCGTGATATCCCACTTCAACTTCAAATAAAAAATACCAAATCCACTTCGTAATCACTTGACATTACTTTGCCCGAATACTAGCCGTTTTGACAATTTTAGTGAATCTTAAAGGATCGTTTTGGTGTTTGTTTGTTTTTGTTGTGTGTTTGTCGTGTTTGTTTGAGTGTCGCTTACTATTGATCCAACGATGACTAAAGAATGAGAAGTTGTCAACATCGTCTAGCAAAATTTACTTTTTTGAAGCCCAAAAGTCGTCGAAAATTTTTCCGAAAAATATAGGTTCAAAACGAAGGTTTTCTTTAATCGGAATAACCCGTAATCACCATATACCTATTATCCGCACATCATAATAAAGCTCATTTAGCACAATCCATTAAAGCTTAGCATGACCGACCAACTAAATTAATACCAGACATGTCAACTTGAGACCATTTATTACTCGACCCAATCAACAACTTTTTAACATACACATTGTGAATAGTTTGCGCACTGGCCCATTGCAAAATTTATAATCGTATGATAAGGTAGGCCCAACAAAGTCATAAGCAGATCTAATAATACCCCGAGCCTTGGAAGTGGGTAATAGTCAAACTCTTATTTGTCTCCTAACCTAATCATATTGATATTACAGCCGCAAATAATCTTTTCCCATCTCAAACATTCACCGCCCCATCTCTAAACCAATCTCATCTCACATCTAATAATAAGCAGATCATAGATCTAATATACTTTGTATATATTCGATCTAAAAGGCTATCAAAACGAAATCCATTCTCACCAAACATAGACATCATCCAAAATCGAACCAGAAGCCCTTTTTAATTTAATTGAGTGCGCGAATCTACCGAGAACATGTATTCACGATCTCATTGAGGTCTCGGGTAAGGTTAATTGGGCATGCATGTCGGTTTTCAGAAGGTTTTCATTTCGTGGTGAGATTCTTGAACACGAAAACAAGATAGATTATAACACACTTGTTGGAGCATATTTTGGCTGGGCCGGTCTGACGACTCTTCTGGGCCGTTCATCGTCTTCCCCGGTCCTGAGTAATGCTGCAAACAATAATAAACCGGTTAGACGTGGACCCAAGGCCGGAGCCCCGTGGTCCACCTCCGACGGTCAAGTTAGTATCGGATGAATATGTGATATAAGAGGTGTGGTTAAGAGAGAGAACCTGATTTATAATGAGACCCCTACCCCTGTTTATATAGGCTTAGGGTTTCTTGAAGGATAAGTTAGGTGTGTGTGGGCCGCGGGCCTGTTGGGCCTGGCCGAATACCGACTGTACGTCGACATGTCCCCCAGTCTAGTATGATATGGTCCATGATCATGCTATGCTAGACTCATTCGTGTATCATGCTCACTAAACAACCGCGTGCGGCTTGCTGCTAGGACATCCTCGTGGGTTGTCCGTAACGTATGGCTCCACTCGTAATGGGCTTCCTTTAGTAAAATGATGATGGGCGGGGATTGCGAATAGTGAGCATATCCACTATACGCCATCATGTCCCCCCAGTCTAGTGTGCGAGGTTGTCACCGAGGTTACTAGACTTTACACCAGATCCGCTACCTGTAAGCATATCCACGTCGAAAGAAATGGGAAAACATGTATACGTAAGACGGGTGGTTGTGCTTGAATGCTTGGTTTCCCGTGATTAGACGGTAAGGACCCCGTAAGAAGAAAGCGTGTTCTATAGCCGGGGTAACACTGGCATTGGCAAGGTATCGTTCTTATTCATCGCTAACGTGAGGATGATAAGAAAATTTTGTGAAGGTGGAGGTGGAACCCGTATGATGCATTGTGAATATTTAGAAGGCGTACTTCTTGTACCCACTGATGATGCAACATAATGCGAATATTTCATTCGTCTTATGGCAAATAGAAGACGTACTTCTGTGGCAAGGTGATACGGATGGTACATCCGTCTTGTGGCCACGACACACGATAATAACTTAAAAATTTTGTCACGGTTTTTTCTGAACTAGGCGTAGTTGATCAGGCTTCGCCTAATAAAGGTCAAACAATGCAAACTTTGAAGAAATCACTTCGTGGCCGGGCAAAGTAATTCGTCGCGGAATACGTACTTCCGTAACAAAGATATGAACCAACAGAAGACGTACTTCTGTGGCAGAATGAGCCAGTGGAAGGCGCACTTCCACGGCAAAGGTAACAAGAGAGTGGAAGGAATACTTCCACGACTAAAATAAGGCGCCAGTGGAAGAGTACATCCACGATGAAGGAGAATGAGCCCGTGGAAGAATACTTCCACGGCGAACGATAAGGAGGCCGTGGAAGAATACTTCCACGGCGAAAGATAATGAGCCCGTGGAAGAATACTTCAACGGCGAAAGATAATGAGCCCGTGGAAGAGTACTTCCACGAAGAAAGATAATGAGCCCGTGGAAGAGTACTTCCACGGCGAAAGATAATGAGGCCGTGGAAGAATACTTCCACGGCGAAAGATAATGATCACGTGGAAGAATACTTCCACGGTGAAAGATAATGAGCACGTGGAAGAGTACTTCCACGGCGAAAGATAATGAGGCCGTGGAAGAGTACTTCCACGGATAAAGATAATGAGCCCGTGGAAGAGTACTTCCACGGAGAAAGATAATGAGCACGTGGAAGAATACTTCCACAACGAAAGATAATGAGCACGTGGAAGAGTACTTCCACGGAGAAAGATAATGAGCCCGTGGAAGAGTACTTCCACGACGAAAGATAATGAGGCCGTGGAAGAATACTTCCACGGCGAAAGATAATGAGCACGTGGAAGAATACTTCCACGGCGAAAGATAATGAGCCCGTGGAAGAGTACTTCCACGGCGAAAGATAATGAGGCCGTGGAAGAATACTTCCACGGCGAAAGATAATGAGCCCGTGGAAGAATATTTCCACGGCGAAAGATAATGAGCACGTGGAAGAATACTTCCACGGCGAAAGATAATGAGCACGTGGAAGAGTACTTCCACGGCGAAAGATAATGAGGCCGTGGAAGAGTACTTCCACGGAGAAAGATAATGAGCCCGTGGAAGAGTACTTCCACGGAGAAAGATAATGAGCCCGTGGAAGAGTACTTCCACGGCGAAAGATAATGAGCACGTGGAAGAGTACTTCCACGGCGAAAGATAATGAGGCCGTGGAAGAGTACTTCCACGGAGAAAGATAATGAGCCCGTGGAAGAGTACTTTCACGGACTAAGATAATGAGCCCGTGGAAGAGTACTTCCACGGCGAAAGATAATGAGCATGTGGAAGAATACTTCCACGACGAAAGATAATGAGCCCGTGGAAGAGTACTTCCACGGCGAAAGATAATGAGGCCGTGGAAGAATACTTCCACGGCGAAAGATAATGAGCCCGTGGAAGAATATTTCCACGGCGAAAGATAATGAGCACGTGGAAGAATACTTCCACGACGAAAGATAATGAGCACGTGGAAGAGTACTTCCACGGCGAAAGATAATGAGGCCGTGGAAGAGTACTTCCACGGAGAAAGATAATGAGCCCGTGGAAGAGTACTTCTACGGAGAAAGATAATGAGCCCGTGGAAGAGTACTTCCACGGCGAAAGATAATGAGCACGTGGAAGAGTACTTCCACGGCGAAAGATAATGAGGCCGTGGAAGAGTACTTCCACGGGGAAAGATAATGAGCCCGTGGAAGAGTACTTCCACGGAGAAAGATAATGAGCCCGTGGAAGAGTACTTCCACGGCGAAAGATAATGAGCCCGTGGAAGGGTACTTACACGGAGAAAGATAATGAGCCCGTGGAAGAGTACTTCCACGGCGAAAGATAATGACCCCGTGGAAGAATACTTCCACGGCGAAAGATAATGACCCCGTGGAAGAGTACTTCCACGGCGAATGATAATGAGGCCGTGGAAGAGTACTTCCACGGCGAATGATAATGAGGCCGTGGAAGAGTACTTCCACGGCGAATGATAATGAGGCCGTAGAAGAGTACTTCCACGGCGAATGATAATGAGGCCGTGGAAGAATACTTCCACGGCGAAAGATAATGAGCACGTGGAAGAATACTTCCACGGCGAAAGATAATGAACACATGGAAGAAACGCTTCCACATCGAATATAAATGAGCACGTGGAAGAGATACTTCCATGGCAAAGATAATAAGCACGTAGAAGAGATACTTCCACGGCGAAGATAAGAAGCACGTGGAAGAATACTTCCACGGCGAAGATAACGAGCACGTGGAAGAAATACTTCCACAGCG
Organism: Glebionis coronaria; assembly: GCA_025667525.1. Lineage (NCBI taxonomy): Eukaryota > Viridiplantae > Streptophyta > Magnoliopsida > Asterales > Asteraceae > Glebionis > Glebionis coronaria. The sequence continues at coordinate 41,705,645 of CM046878.1, forward strand.
AAGATAAGAAGCACGTGGAAGAGATACTTCCACGGCGAAGATAACAAGTACGTGGAAGAGATACTTCCATGGCGAAAATAATGAGCACGTGGAAGAGATACTTCCACGGCGAAGATAATAAGCACGTGGAAGAGATACTTCCACGGCGCATGAATAAGCCACCGGAAGAGATACTTCCGTGGCAACGACATAAGCCAATGGAAGAGATACTTCCATGGCGCAGAAACAAGCGCGCGGAAGGAGTACTTCCGCGGCGAAGGAATAAGCCAATAGAAGAGATACTTCCATGGCGCAGGAATAAACCGGCAGAAGGCGGACTTCTGCGGCAAAGGAATAAACCGGCAGAAGGCGGACTTCTGCGGCAAAGGAATATATCCAAAGATATTTGTGTGATGTGCACATAAATAGTGGTATTATTATACCCTAGTAGCCCCCCAAGTTTAATGGTGCTACACTCGAATAGTAGTATTAAACTTAATCAAGTTTTCAAAAAAAAAAAAAAAAAAAATATGATCACGTAGACCAACGCGCATGGACGTACCATAGCCGCGTACGAAAGATAAAAACTGGGTTCGAACGTGCGAACCAACGCGGATGGGTCGTGCCATAACCGCGAATTGTCACATAGTATAAGACGTATCTTAACTAACTTATGGGATGACCTATGTCATTACGTGCGGCGTACCGCTACTACCATAAGGACGGTCAAAGTTTTGACAAAATTTTGTTAGACGTGCACAGTGTGTCTTTTGCAAGTCCATCATGAGTCATGTGGTTCGCTAACTTACTACAACGTCTTGATAGCAAGGTGTCTAACAAGGATACATGATCCATGGTCGTTGGGGTTGCATCCCTCTTACACGACAAGTTGAATTATTAGGTTCACTCAATCCTCTTATTCCACCTGGGAACGATGTGTACATGTACGCCCGTAGGCAGAAGATACCCGAGTGTACGGACTAGCATATATATATATATAGGTATAATAAGTAATCACTTAATCCTAGACATGAAAGTATCTATATAGATATGTATTGAAGGATGTGAACATTTATCGTGATAAAAGAAAGTCGCACAAAGCTAAAAGATATAAATAATATCTTGTTAATAAGTGAAGAGATATATGTAATATCTAATATAAAAATATTGAGAATATATTTTTCTCTAAAAGATATAGGTAATATCTTAATTTCAAAAAAGATATGGATAATATTTTTTATAAATTTGAAAATATTAGAATATACACCTACCAAATTTAAAAAGTAATATCTTTTTATTAATGTAAAAGATACGTATAATATCTTTTATTAATATAAACAATATACCCGAACATGCGGATTAATGACGGAAGAGGCGGCTTATGACCGTAGTGAAAAATAAAATATAACCGAACATACAGACGAGCACGGCTGGACATACCATGACCGCGGATAAAATAATTGTTGAACGTGCAGATGAGTGCGGATGGACGAGCCATGACCGCGAATCACGATGTTACTACGTCGGGTCGCGACATATACGAAAAATATATTTAAGAAAGATATATGTAATATCCTCTTTCCAATTTTAAAAGATATATATTATCTTTTATTAATATGAAAACATATCTTTTTTTTTTACCAAAAATAATTAAAAAAATAAAAATAAAAATAAGAAAATGATAATACTTGTTCTTGATTAGGAACATTCGTCATTAAACATTTGTAGTCTTGCAACTAAATTGTGAAAATATATCACATGATAAATTGATAAAACTTTTTAGCATATCCAAAACATTTACTCTAGACTTCATATCAAATAGGTTAACATTCGGATACGTCCCATAGTTTCAAATACGTGAACACTATGTATGAGAAATGTTTGCAAATACGTGTGTTGTTCTCTATATTAAGATATAATTTGCAAAAAAAAACATAGGTACTATGGGTACCATTTTTGGGACATTTTACCGTAGACTTTGTATAAAAAAGGGTGATATTTGCTTCTATTATTTTTAATAAGATTGATAAAATCACACGATGCATAGAACATTAATGCAAAATATTAGCCATGTAACACTACACACATAACATGCGATGTATATTGATATCCGATATTTTCTAAATAGCGGGACTTTAATTGAACAATTAAGTCGAATGCAACAAAAGAAGGTGCATCTATATACTTTTTAATCATAGACGCATTTATATATTACTTGTATATCAGTTTTTTAATCATAGCCGCATCTATATATTTTTTAAAACTATGACTCGGCTTTTTTCAACACTACGAATTGACGTTTGTGGATTTGATGGATAGAACAGATATACCGCACGGCAGTATAAAACATGGCACATGATGCATGAAAAGCGGGCAGTATAAAACATGGCACATGATGCATGAAAAGCGAAAACAGAAAAGGTTTAGTTTTACCAATTTTCGTATGGATCTTTACTTTTTGGTAGCAGGAGACCACGAAACATAGATTTGTCAGGGTCCCACGGATGGCGCCAACTTGTTGGAGCATATTTTGGCTGGGCCGGTCTGACGACTCTTCTGGGCCGTTCATCGTCTTCCCCGGTCCTGAGTAATGCTGCAAACAATAATAAACCGGTTAGACGTGGACCCAAGGCCGGAGCCCCGGGGTCCACCTCCGACGGTCAAGTTAGTATCGGATGAATATGTGATATAAGAGGTGTGGTTAAGAGAGAGAACCTGATTTATAATGAGACCCCTACCCCTGTTTATATAGGCTTAGGGTTTCTTGAAGGATAAGTTAGGTGTGTGTGGGCCGCGGGCCTGTTGGGCCGGGCCGAATACCGACTGTACGTCGACAACACTTGTTATAGATATTTCTTATTCAGTTTTCGAATATTAAATGAGGGTTTTAACCACTCATAGATCTATGATGATATCAAATTTGTGGGTATAGATCTTAAAAAGATCTTGGCATGCATGTCTATTAATCACGAAATTGAATATGAGATCTTAATAAAATAAGAAGTGTTTGAGTCTAGATGGGGTTTAGGAGACGATGGGTTAGGATAGATTTGGTGTTTGTGGAGGTATAAGGTGATTTAAGGCTGTTATGTTTTGTTATTGTTGATGTTGTTGAGTCGGTATTGATGATTTGGATTGAGTGTTGGTTGTGGGATGAGTTTTAACCTTTGACTCAGTTGAGTTAACCCGGTCAACTCGGTAATTACCGAGTTGACACGGTGTAAAGATATGTATTTGAGTCAACTGATTTTTCGGAACCATCGAAATATCACTTGAAAGTCCATCAGAATGTTAAAACATAATCCATCGGAATAAACATCGGAAAATTCCATCGGAATAAGCATCGGAAAATCCATCGGAATAACCATCCGAATAATCCATCGGAATAAGCATCCGAAAATCCATCTAAAAAACCATCAGAATCACCATCGGAAAGTATAAACCCTTTTCCGATGGATCTCAGTCGGAATGTATAAACATCGGAAAGCCCATCGGAAAAACAGTCGGAAAAGGGTTTTGAAACCGAAAAAAATGGATCTGTCCATTTTTTGTTATTTCTGTCCTTTTCCCCCAAATAAATGATTTGATACTGTTGAATGGGACAAAAAGAAGAGAATAAATGATCTGATATGGTAGCATGATAATGAGAAAAAGATAATATCAACGTGATAAAATCAGTAAAAAAATGGTAACCAGAATAGTACGAACCACGAATTAAACACGAACTCGAACACAAACACGCCAATACAAAAACACGAAACACCCCCGGTTAGCTATGATGTCAATTGTTAACTTGGATTCACTATGAACACGGGTAAAAGATCCGGAGGTCGGGGAGGATGATAGAGGTATTTAGCCATTGTTAGTGAGAGAAATAGATGGTCTAATAAATATGTGTTTATTAGAGAGAGAAAGACAAGAAAGAAATGAACAACCTCACCCCTCCATGGAAGTATGCAGGGGTATATATAGCACGAGACTTGGACTATTACATATGACAATATTAGTCCCTACAAGTCCCGGCTTTGAAACTAATATAATCCCGTTAGTCGCACACATTTTAAGGCCAACATTCTTATACTAGTTAAAAGATCATATTCAACCAAATTATGTCTCTCTTTAAAGTTTAATCTAAATTCGAATAACATGTAATCATATTAAAAGTGTAATGTTATCACATGTTATTTTTAACTTATTTAACCATATTTTGCTCATTGCATTTGACTATTTGATTAATCAATAACGGGTTAGATTTTATGTATTACTATATCCAAATTTGTTTTGGGATACATGTCTTGAAGATATTTTATTGAATATTTCATGTCACGTCGATAGTTGTAAGAAATTACAGAGTTGAAGTGTTCCACAAATCGTAAGGCGAAAGCAACGAAAAGTTTAAGAAGTGTTTTAGCATATTGCTCTATGTTTTTAGTGATTTCGTAGTGTTTTTTACTTAACAAAGTTTAATATCTTCATAGTTATTGTTTTAATTAAAATTAAATTATCAATACTTACTAAAATAGAAAATATATAAATTTTCATAAAAATTTAAATTAAATTATCACTACTTACTAATATCTTCATAGTTATTGTTTTAATTAAAATTAAATTATCGATCGGCTCGAGTAACTCAACGAGCTTTCGAACGAGCCGAGCCCAGTATTGCCTTTTAAAAGCTCGGCTCGTTTAACTAAACGAGCATCTTTTTTTGTTCGAGCTCGACTCGAACTTAAAAATATGTAGGCTCGAGCTCGAGTAGCTCGTTAAAAGCTCAGCTCGTTTACACCCCTAGTTTGAGAATGTATATTTTACCATAACACTCAAAACTTTTATTTATAGAAATAAATGTATACTGGTATAAACTAAAATTTTGAAATACTTAAAAAATTTTAAATTTTGAATTATTGCAACCAACATTTATTCCTTCTTTCGCCACCTACTTTCATCACAGTGTATATCTTTCACTATCTAATGTAAAAACACTTAAAATTTTAATATTTATGTTTAATCAATGCCTTGTAGCATTAGAGCATTTATTTCAATACAACACTAGTGTGTAGTGTATGTAACATGTGCAATTACTTGATTAAAGTTAAAGTATATTTGCATACACCTCCAAATAGTAGTAACATTTAAATTAAAACCTATCTGTTAAATAGTGTGCATTAACTATTTACACATAGGATGATTATTAAATATGTGTGTTACAAATACAATATTAAGATATAAGTGTTACTAGTGTATGCATTTATATTGAAAGCAACAATACATAAAAATAGACAATCATTAACGGAGTTACAATGAAAGTATTAAAAGCAACATTAAAATATGTTGTATGCATTTATGTAACTGACTACATTTCGTATGTACCATAAACTCCAAGGTTTCTACAGAGACAAAGCTAAACATAGGACCACTTACCGAGTGTAGTCTACACACGCACACCATATGAAATAGTAGTAAAAAAACCGATTTTAAACTGGTTTAAAATGCGGACCGGATTTAACCTGTTTAAAATCCCGTCGATGATAAAATACTCTAACTGGCTATGATCCAGTCGAACCGGATTGTGCAAAATCGATTTTAGTAATACCAGATTAAATAAAATCCGGTTTTGGATTTTTTACCTGATCGGATTATGATCTAGTTTTTTGCCCATCACTGGCAGGGGCTACCGTGGTTGTTGGCTTAGCGTCAAAGCTACCAATTCACTTCTTTCATTAGCGCACCACACCAAAAGTGGTGCCAAAGTTTTTGGCGCCAAACTCACCTTTTCATATTTTTTAATAAAGTATGTTTTATGTGAACATATGGTATCCTTTTTTTATCCTTTGGTAACACATTTTGGGCCCAACCACTACGGCTGAAAATGTGATGCTAACTGGTTTTGTGCCAAAGTCAAGTTTACCTACGTGATAGTGTGATACCACTTTTTTGTTTAGCACGAGCCTTTGGGGCCCAACGACTCCTAGTGCTCTTAGGATTGTGGTTAAACAAATATTTTTCTATTACAACTTAGGGCCCGTTGGTTTATTGGTTTTACACTGTTGGTTCAGGCTAAAAGTATATTTTGCATGTTTGGTGTCAAAAAGTCATATTTAATTTTGGGCAAAATACCTCCTGCACATGAATACAAAATCCTTAGTATAAAGGTTGGTTTTCTCTCTCCCATCATTTTTTTATTCTTCTTCTTCACATTTTTTTATCGCCTATTATCTTTTTTATACTAATTTATATCAATTGTGGGTCCTTCTAACAAGTTAAATATTTATTTATTCTTTTAATATATATATATATATATATATATATATATATATATATATATATATATATATATATATATATATATATATATATATATATATATATATATATATATATATATTTCTTATTAAAACCTATATCAAATCTAAATCTTACTCAATCCTAAACCCCCACTTTATAAACCCACACCTAAAGTAAAACCCTAGCTTAAACCAAACGGACCCTTAATGTGATAGATTATATCGACAATTCAATTAAATGTCAGTTATAAACATGTTGTTAAAAGGCGTGTCATGGCGCCTAAGGCGCAATGCATGATCTCCGTGTTACGAAATAGATCAAAGCGTCGATTCTAGGCGTGACACGAGATGAAACATAGAAAAAGAACAATAAGGCGCAAGGCTTGACGTCTTTCTTGACTCTTTTCATTACGTATAACTAACTTTTGTAAACGCGATACATATATGAAGTATGATATAAATATATAAATATATAAATATATAAATATATAAATATATAAATATATAAATATATAAATATACATATTACAGTTTATTCTTTTCATAGTGGTTAAAGCAAAAGAGCAAGTAACACTGCCTTTTCAGAAAAAAAAGCAAGTAACACGTTGCGCGTTTATTTTTTGGATTGCAAAACTAATTTATCTTACAAAAACTCAAAGTGTTGATTTACGCCTTATAGTATTACTGCTCATGATCATGTCAACTCTATTAAATACTTCAACCGTGCCAGACATACACAAATACCAAACCAATTTATTCTGCTATGGCAGTGTTGGCAAAACTAGCTTTAAGCTGTTAATTGTAAGCTGTAAGTTGTTAACTCTAAGTTGTTTACTAAAAAAACTTTTAATTTTAATAAAAGTGTTTGATATATTAGCTGTTGACTGTAAAGTTAAGATGTAAAATAACTTAAAAAGATATATTTAAATAAATTATAATATGGTTGGAGCAGTAATTTACAGCTTTAACAGCTCTTGATAATTTAAAAAGCTGTATGAATCAGCTTTTTACTTAAGAGTTACTTGTCTAAAATAAAAAGCTAATAGCTTTAAAAAAATGTTGTGCCAAACAAAACAATTAGATTGTTTTTTTAACAAAAAAACTAATATCTCTTAAAAAGATTTAAAAAAGCTCTTGACAAACAGACCTTAAATAAACCATTTAACCCTTTTTTTATAATTAGAAGTTTTAAAAAATCAAGCCTCAAACATTTTTTATAATGAAAATGTTTATCTTTTGCTGAAAAATTAATACATATTAAAAGTCTAGAAATAATTGTAACCCAATACAATTTCATAACGGAAAATTTAAGTGTTTTTAAGTATAATTAGAAATTACAACAATAAATTAAATGTCTCCATCATGTTGTAACTTGATCTATAAAAACACTTTTAAAGCTTATTGTCTAAGAGCTTTATGAAAATAATTAAATTTTCATTACATAAAGTTTCAAAAAAATTTAAAAAAACAGACGTAGAATATGTAAAACAAATTCATCGGATCTCTCTCAACCGCCACCCGCTTTCGTCAACTTTAAGGTGCCGAAAAAACTGTGATCGTTTTGTCCACAAAAAATATTCGTTTTTGTAGTAGTAGTTTCGTGGTTTAACCAAATCCACGAAATCCGGCTATCTGTCACCGCATTGCGCGGGTAGCCTGCTATCCGCAGCCACATTATACGGGTAGCTGGTTAGTAAATCTTTATACTCCCTCAGCCCCAAAATAATTATCCCCTGACAAAAAAAATATATTGTTTTAGAAAACATCATTATCACTACATTCTCTCTCTTAGTTTTTTTGCAAAATGATACTCTTACCTTTATGCAATTAATTAAAACTTTATACATATTTTGTAATTTCTAGTACCAATAAGTGCAATATGGCAAACTTGTTATATTGCTTACATCTATATTTAAAAAAAAGACTACTACAATTTTGGACAGCCAAAAAAGCAGTGTTGCAAAAATCGGCCTTGGCGGATGATTAATCAGGGATAAATCGCTTGGCGGGGATTAACCGTCACGATTTTTATTAATCAGCCTTATTAATCGGTTTGGTCAAAACCGGTCAAAAATCGGATAAATCAGGGATATATTAGGGATAAATCGGTCAAATCTTAAAAAAAGGATAAATCGGCTAACTTGGTTTCGGATATAAATCGGCCATATCGAATAATATCGAATAAATCGGCCTAACCGGACATATACTTTCGAAATTTTATAATTTTATACATAAAAAAATCCAATCCGATTTATCCTCGATTAATCCCTGCCAAACCGATTAATCGTTTGGCGGTACCCAACCGCGTAGCTAGCGCCGAGCGATTTTTGCAACCTTGCAAAATAGTACAAGAGAATATAAATTTGAGACTGAGGGTATGTTTGGCTACACGTAGCAGTAAGCAGTTGCAGAAGCAGAAGCAGTAGGCAGTAAGCAGTAGCAGTTAGTAGAAGCAGTAAGCAGTAACTTTTTATTAAAAAAAGTGTTTGATAAACATAGCAGTAGAAGTAATTATAAAGTATAAAATTACGAAAAAGGGTATAAAATAATTAAGGAAATAACAAAATTATTAAAAAAAAGGAGTATATATTTGTAATTTTAAAACAAACTGCTAGCAGAATCTCTGAAATGCTTCTCCTATCAAGCATTTCAAATAGGAGCAGTGATATGTTATCCAAACTCTAATCGCTACTTACCAAACAAGTTTTTAAGTTAAACTGCTAACCGCTTATTGCTCCAAAAATTTTAAAAAAGCTTGCTGCTTTTTCATACACGTTCACACCTACCGCTATTTAAACAAAACTCTTAAATAATAAAAAAGAAATAAAAAAGGGGAAGTCAAAAAAAGTTTTATTTGGAGAGCACGCATAAAAGCCTTGGTTGACAAGACCTATAAATAGCAAAATCGGTAGCTTTTCTTTCCATTATAACCAGCTTCACACCCCCCCAAACACACACTCATTTTATTTCTCTCGTGTGTGTCCAAATCCAAACACCCCCCTAAATCCAATCTAATTTCCCCCAATTCTCACCTCCTTATTTCATTTTATTCAAATCAATTTTTATATAAATAAATCAAAAGATCAGTTTTACAGATACTTTCGCAGATTCGAATCAGGTACAACAACTAACTAACTAACTAACCGATCACCTTTTTTTACGGACACTGTTATTTTTCTGAAATTAGGTTTTTATAATTCTATATCTGCATCAGTTGATTATTTAGGGTTTTGATTACGTATATATGTGTTAAAGAGGTTAATTAGATAATTCAGTTATGATTGTTACTTTTCGTCGTTTTTTACGATCTGTGAAACGTTAATTAGATGAAATTTGTGCTGTCCGTTAGTAGATGATGTTATGTTTGAGAGGTTAATTAGATCATTTTGTTATGATGTTACTTTGCGCTGTTTTATATGAGCTCTAAAACGTTATTTAGATGAAATTTGTACTGTCCTTTAGTAGATGATCTTATGTTTAAGAGGTTTATTAGATCATTTAGTTATGATCGTTACTTTTCGTCGTTTTTTACGATCTGTAAAACGTTATTTAGATGAAATTGTACTGTTTGCAAGTAAATTGAAGGTACGACTAAGCTGAGTTAGGTTTATTGATCCGAAAAAAGCGTTTGTTAATTAGATCATTTAGTTATGATCGTTACTTTGCGCTGTTTTATACGATCTGTAAAACGTTATTTAGATGAAATTGTACTGTCTGTTACTAAAATGAAGGTATGGCTGAGCTGAGTTAGGTTTATTGATCCGAAAAAAAACGTTTATAGATGAACATTTTTGTTATGTTTAAGAGGTTAATTAGTTAATTTGGTTATGATGTTACTTTAATTGTTTGTTGATCTGTTTGTGTCGTTTTAAACGATCTGTAAAACGTCATTTAGATGAGAAATGTACTGTCTGTTAGTAAAATCAAGGTATCTCTGAGCTGAATTAGGTTATGTCTATGTATCGGTTGATTATCTAGGGTTTTGGTTTACATTTTAGTCAGGGATATATGTTTAATTAGTTAATTTCGTTGTGATCGTTACTTTAACTGCTTTGTTGATCTGTTTGCGTCGTTTTATACAATATCTAACATTATTTAGATGAAATGAAGGTATGGCTGAGCTGAATTAGGTTTAGTGATCCGACAAAAAACGTAGATGAAAAATTTAGTGTCTTTTACCTAAAAAAAGAGGTATGCTTAAGCTGAATCAGATCAAGTGATCAGCAAAAAAACGCCTCTGGATAAAAATTGCAGAGGTATGCTCAAGATGAATTAGGTTAAATGATGCACTGAGAAGCATAATAATTGTGTGTTTTTACGTTTTATATGTTTAAGAGGTTAATCAGTTAATTTAGTTATGATCGTTACGTTTCGTATATGTAGATAAGGATGCTTTAACTGCTTGTCTAGCTTGTCGCGTTTTACACGATCTGTAAAACGTTATTTAGATGAAAGTGAAGGTATGGCTGAGCCGAATTAGGTTAAGTAATCGGCATAAAAGCGCCTCTAGATGAAATTTGTCGTGTTGTAGAAACGAGGTTTGAAAATTTAGGTTTAATTAGTTAATTTAGTTATTACTTTTTTATGAGTAGATGCTTATGCTTTAACGGCTTGTTGATCTGTTCGCGTGTTTTTTTACCATCTGTAACGTTATATAGATGAAAATCGTGATGTCCGTCAGTAAAATCAAGGTATGACTCACTGAGCTGAGTTAGGTGTATTGATCCGGAGAGAAAAGGTCGTAGATGAAAATTATAGTGTTTTCACCTTAAAAAAGGAGGTTTGCTTAAGTTAAATCAGATTAAGTGATCTGTGAAACAACGCCTCTAGATGAAAATTGTAGCGTCATTACGTGAATAATGAGGTATGCTTGAGATGAATCAGGTTAAATGGTGGACTGAAAAGCGTTTTTATGTGTGTAAAATAGTTGTGTTTTTTACGTTTTGTATGTTTAAGAGGTTAATTAGTTAATTTAGTTATGATGGTTACTTTCTGTACGAGTAGATAAGGATGCTTTGACTGCCTGTTGATATGTTTGCGTGGTTTTTTATGATCTATTAGCGTTATTTAGATGAAAATTGCAGTTATTTAAGTGAAAATTGTACTGTCCGTAAGTATATTTCAAGGTATGGCTGAGCTGAATTAAGTTGTGAATGATCCGCAAAAAAACGTATGTAGATGAAACTTGTAGTGTCGTATTACATAAACATGTGGTGTGCTTGAGCTAAATTAGGGTAAATGATGCCATGAAAGAGTTTTCTTTTGCGTGTAGCTGGTTCTGAATATGATGCGTTGAAAATTGGCTTTTGATGTAATAATTGTGAATTAGTTAATTTAATTGTGATAGTACGTTTTGTATAAGTAGATAATGATGCTGGTTGATCTGTTTGCGTGTTTTTTTAAATCTGTAACGTTATTTGGATATGTGGTTTATCATTGATGAGAATTTCTTGTAGTTTCTGTAAATTTAGTCGTTAGCCTTTACATGAAAGTTTTATGCTTGAGCTGCAAATGAAAAGGTATTTAGATGAAATTTTTAATGTCGTTACGTAAAAACAAGGTATGCGTGAGCTGAATTTGGTTGAATGATGTGCTGAAAAGTGTTTTTTGGTTATGAGTGTGATGGTGTAACTGATATAAGGTAATACAAATATAGATTACGTGATCGTTATGTCTAGTATGTTGTTCCTAACAAAAAAAATAATTGTGGACTGTTGCTTCCTGACGATATCAGGAGATGTTACGTATGGAGTATCTGATAACCTGTTGATCAAAATGGTAACATAGGTGTTAAAAAAAAAGGTATACTTGAGCTTAATTAGGTAACATAGGTGACGTAAAAATGTAAAATACTGTGATATAAGCATAGAGATAAGTGACGTGTGCGTTTTGTTATTAATAACTGGCGTGAGGAGTATCAGGAGGATCATCCGCAAAAAGAAAAAGGCATGCACATGTAAGTAAAATTAACTAATAGAGATACGTTACGTGTGCATTAACTTGATAATAAATGTAGTGGTGTGATGAGTAACGATTTCCTCTATTTGTCGGCGTCTATGAGATTTATATAAAGACAACAATCATAATAGCCGATCTTGATTTTGTAACGAATTATGTAATCAATACGTTACATTTAAAGTGCTTGTGTTATGGAACATGTTTCCTACTGATGTAGTAATTGTGATGGTTATTTTGGCTTCTGTTTGAGAGGATTTCTCGCTAATAAATGTTCCGTAAGGACATCCTGACACGCGATTGATGAGAAAGGAATGTGCAATTTTTTATTGAATATTAATTGGTTGAATGATCCGTGAAAAAAGGAAAAGGATAGGCTTACGGCTTACCTGTAACTGGCTATCATGTGACGGTGGTCGGTGTAACATGATAAGTTAATAGAGGCACATAATGTGTGATGGCGTAACTATGCTAAGCTAATAGAGATGTGTTACATGCGTGTTACCTTATTTATAACCGTAGCCTGAGATGTATGCAAAGAAAAAGATCATAATAGTAATCGCGTTGGCGGATTACTATTATTTTTGAAATTACGTGTGATGGCCATTGCAGTATAGACTTTTAGTATGTGCTCTAAGTAGAAAATAGTTCAAGTGCTTTCGTGCTGATAATATTTTGTACCTTATTGACGTAGTTATTGTACAGCTACTTTGGCAAATTGTTTGAGAGGATTCTTTTTACTATAATTGTTCATCTGTGACGACATCCAGACAATAGGATATATGCCTGTAATTGCTTAGACTGTGATGGTGTAACTCTTGTGCGTATGTTTCAGCTTATTTTTCATAACCCTATTTTACTTGGATATTTTCTGCATATAATTACATTTTTCAGTTCTATGTCGTAATAAGTTCATAAGTCAGAAAAGTGGGCTTATTAAAAAATGAGCTGAAGAAAGTAAGCTTGTAAATCCAGAAATAAACTAAAACAAAACCGCCTATGATAAGTTGATAGAGATTTTGCACATGTGCGTCAACTTTTCCATAACTGTAACCTGAGAGTGTGCTATACTGTCATTTTGATATTCTGAATGAGATTCATATAAAGAAAGTGATAATGGTGGTGTGCTGGTAAAGTGGTAAGCTCAGTTTGATTATTGGGCTATAAAGCTATGTGGCATGTGGAAGTATATCAATGTATATAAGCTCTAAGTAAAACTTGATGACTGATTTCTGAACATCTTACTCGTGTAAAGAGTTATTTGGGAATTTTTGAATCTGGAATAATAACATGTTTATGGTATGTATGTAGGTTGTTGATATGAGCTCTAACCAAGCTCGAGACAGAAGGCCAAGGTATTATAATTCTAATCATCGTCAAACATGGGTTCAGAGAGGTCCAACAACTGCTGCTACTACTCCTACCGTTGTCACAACCACTGCACGAGATGCTAATACTGCCCCATCTTTAAATACAAACTCGCAAAATGTTAATAACAGAAGAAGAGATGATAGAGTTTCGAAAGAAAATTTACCACAGCTTGTACAAGAAATTCAAGAGAAACTCTTGAAAGGTACAATTGAGTGCATGATATGTTACGATATGGTGAGACGCTCGGCTCCTGTATGGACTTGCGGTAGCTGTTATTCGATCTTCCATTTGCATTGTACCAAGAAATGGGCTAGAGCACCTACTTCTATAGACTTGTCTGCTGAGAAAAATCAGGGGTTTAATTGGCGATGCCCAGGGTGTCAGTCTGTCCAACTTACATCATTTAAAGATATCCGTTATGTTTGTTTCTGTGGAAAAAGGCAGGATCCACCATCAGATCCGTATCTTACACCTCATTCTTGCGGCGAACCTTGTGGAAAGGCGCTTGACAAAGACCTTACTGCTGCTGCTTCTTATGATGAAGATGAGGGTGATCATTGTCGTCATCGTTGTGTTGTTCAATGCCACCCTGGTCCGTGTCCACCTTGTAAGGCTTTTGCTTCACCAAAGATGTGTCCTTGCGGTAAGAAAACGATTACTTTAAGATGCTCTGATCAGAGTCAGAAGTCACTTTTTACTTGCGGACAGCGCTGTGGTAAGCCGCTGAATTGTCAACGCCATTGTTGTTACAAGATGTGTCATGTTGGTCCCTGTGATTCTTGCGATGTTAAGATGAATGCATCTTGTTTCTGTAAAAAAAAGATGGATGAGGTTGTTGTTTGTGGTGATGTTGCTGTGAAGGGACATGTGAATGTGGTGGAAGATGGTCTCTTTTCATGCAATTCCGAGTGTGGAAAAACCCTTGGGTGTGGAAATCATGTCTGCAAAGAAACGTGTCATCCTGGTGTTTGTGGGGACTGTGAATTGTTGCCAGGTAGGATTACATCATGCCATTGTGGTAAATCAAGCTTAGAAGAAGAGAGAAAAAGTTGTTTGGATCCAGTCCCGACCTGCTCTAAGATATGTGACAAAATCCTCCCGTGTGGGTCACATCGTTGTAAAGAGACATGCCATTCAGGGCCATGTGCACCGTGTAAGGTAATGGTCACTCAGAAATGTCGTTGTGGTTCAACTTCTCGGACTGTGGAATGTTTCAATGCCACCACTATGATGGAAGGAGATACGGCATTCAGATGTGATAAACCTTGTGGGCAAAAGAAGAGCTGTGGTAGACACCGTTGCAGTGATAAGTGCTGTCTGCTTTCAAATTCCAGGAATAATGCTCCCGTCCAGGGTTGGGACCCGCACTTGTGTTCTATGCCTTGTGAAAAGAAGCGAAGATGCGGGCAACACGATTGTGAATCATTTTGTCACAGTGGTTACTGTCCTCCTTGCCAAGAGATGATTTTCACCGACCTCACTTGTGCTTGTGGGCGATCTTCACTTCCTCCGCCACTACCATGTGGTACTCCTCCACCTTCTTGTCAATATCCATGTGCAGTTCCTCAACCATGCGGTCATGTGTCCTCTCACAGCTGCCACTTTGGGGATTGTCCACCATGTCCTGTTCCTATAGCTAAGGAATGCATTGGTGGGCATTTTGTCCTCCGAAACATTCCATGCGGTTCGAAAGATATCAGATGTAACAAAGTTTGTGGCAAGACAAGGCAGTGTGGGATGCATGCTTGTTCGAGGACTTGCCACCCGCCTCCATGTGATTCATCATTATCTAGTGGATCTACTTCTACTACTACTAGTGCCGGTGCAGTTAAGTTTTCATGTGGGCAGACATGTGGAGCACCAAGGAGAGACTGCAGGCACACATGTACTAGTCTCTGTCACCCTCACAATACATGTCCAGATGTACGATGCGAGTTTCCTGTCACAATAACATGCTCTTGTGGTCGAATAACTGCGACCGTTCCCTGTGATGCCGGAGGCAACAACAATACTGGTGCTTACAGTGCGGATACTGCTCTTGAAGCTTTTGCCATTCAGAAATTGCCTGCGCCACTTCAACCAGATGAAGCAAATGGGAAGAGGACCCCGCTTGGACAGAGGAAACTCGTATGTGACGATGAATGCTCAAAATTGGAACGTAAAAAAGTTCTCGCAGATGCTTTTGGGGTGAATACCAGTTTGGAGGCACTCCATTTTGGTGAAAGTAGTTCAGTTTCTGACATGATAGGAGACTTACTCAGACGTGATCCAAAGTGGGTACTGTCAGTTGAAGAGAGATGCAAAATGTTGGTTCTTGGTAGGGTTAGAGGTGCTGTCAAGGTTCATGTCTTCTGTCCGATGTTGAAAGAGAAGAGAGATGCAGTGAAACTAATTGCAGAGAGATGGAAACTGACTGTACGTGCCGTTGGCCGGGAGCCAAAACAATTTATTGTAGTTCATGTTACACCAAAGTCTAAGGCACCTAGTCGGATTATTGGCTCTAAAGGAAATAACCCATCAAATTTTATACAACCGCCGACTTTAGATCCTCTAGTAGACATGGATCCTAGGCTAGTTGTGGCTTTGTTTGATCTACCAGGGGATGCAGACGTGAGTGCTTTGGTGTTGAGGTTTGGCGGGGAATGTGAATTGGTCTGGTTGAATGATAAAAATGCATTGGCTGTGTTCAGTGATCCGACTAGAGCTGCAACTGCTATGAGGCGGTTAGATCATGGATCAGTTTATCAGGGTGCAGCTGTACCAAACACCACCAATGGTGGTCCATCAGCTACTGGAGGTATTAGTAATGTCTGGGGTGGGGGTGGAGCCCCGGCAACCAATCCGTGGAAGAAAGCTGTTCCTGCGTCATCTGACTCATGGGGCGGCGCACCAGAGTCGGTTGTGAACAACCCATGGAAGGTAAAAGAGAATCCTATCATAGCTAATGCTACTGCATCATCAGCAAATAGATGGAGTGTTTTGGAATCTGAAGTTGCACGTACTAATGTCACCACTCAAGGTAAACTCAGAGCTGCAACTATTGTGGTGTCGTCGAAGAATGAACCAGTGTCATCATCATCGTCATCAGCTAGTTTCTTGAAACAGGATGACGATGTAGTGGAGAACTGGGAAGAAGCATGTGACTGAATCGTGACTGGTTAGCCTTTTTAGCAATATGACCAAACTATCTATCCTTTTGAGTCGCAGTATTTGTACTTTTTTATATTTTGAGCCATCAACCTAAGGATATGTTGTTGTTATGAAACATTCACATATGAATGAAGATAGCGACCATGCTTAATGGTTTCGCTTCGCCGTACTTGATCTTGCTTTATGTATTTTCTATTCTACTTTGTTTTGTAAGCCTTCTAGGCGGGCGCCTAAGTGCTAGGCGGGCATACACCACTATCGGCCAAATTAGGCTGAAAGGTCAAAAGGCAAAAGGCGGTCAAACATTCGCCTAGGCGGGTCTAATCGGCCAGACAGCCATTATATGTTGCAGTGATGTGGATTCCGATTTTGGTTTTGTTTAATTGTCATTTTGGTGTGTTGATTCCTATTTTGTACAAGAGTGTATGTGGCGGAATTATATGTTTTTCCATGGCTTTTACAGAATACTCGGTTTAGGAAAGTCTTGCGGAAACTTGCATTGGCGTGTCATCTTTTACATTAGGCAAGTCGCTAATGCCACTTGATCTTAGCTCATATAAAATCATCATGAAAATTGTAAGCAGCCTGACATCATGTATGGGGTTAGTGCCCTGATATGATCCAAATACTCAAATCCAGATCCTAACTAGTAGGATGAAAATTATCAAACCAAAAAACTCAGAATTTTGAGTAAAATAATACAATTATTCATGTCTATTAGACAATATTTGATGTAAACAACAAAAGAATACATAATATTTATAACATTCAATATACAACTTGAAATTTACAATATACAAATCTTTATACATAGTGTATAACTTTTTAATGAACTAATACATTACAAAAATTTTAATAATTAATACTTTTTTATTAAAACACTCAATTACATACATATACAGTAATATATGTATATTGTATTAATATTAGAAAAAATTATATATACTAATACAAACAATAATATACATATATTTCTCAAAGAAACTATCACACTACAAAAACTTTTATGAGTGCATAAAATAAAAGTCTAATTTAAGAATGATTAATTGCATTTAGTTTTTTTTTTCTTTTTTTTTTTGCTTTTTAACCATTTACATAACTTTACTTGAACTTTCATCACACATGCGCACATATTTTTTTTTGAATGGCGGAGATTTTATTAAGCTAGCAAGATGCTAGAAAAACAAACATTACAAAGAAATGAGATGGGGTTTTTTAACAACTCTTCCCAAGTAAAAACTTTACGACTACGACTATAACACCAATTGAAAGCAAAAAAACAACTTCGTCAAAAATCTCGGCACGTTTGGGCCGACTTTCCTAAAAAATGGTACGATTCGTAAACCTCCATATAGACCACCAAGGAATTAAAAAAGTGCCCTCCAACAACGTCTTTACCTTCAAAGGAAGTTTGATAGATAAAAACCAATCACTCTATTCTTAAAACGACGTTCATCCAGATGGAATTAACTCCCCCATCGACAAATGTGATGTAAAATCTGTTGAGCTAACTCACAAGTAAACAAAATATGGTTGGTGTCCTCGTCATCAGAAGAGCACACTGGACATACACAAGAATACGAGCCAAGTTTACCTTAGTCGGCAAACAATCTAAACGAGCGCGCACGAACACACATACGCATATTATCTATTATGCCAAAAGAATAATATCCCTCAATTGAAATTACGTTTTTAGAACATTTTTTTAGATGAAAATTATCGATTCAAAAGTTATAACCAAGAAAAACGAATTATCGCGCCGAATAAATTAGTTACAGGTACCCGTCGTCGCGTCGTATGGATACCTCCTAGTTTATAAAAACAAATGGGATTTGGGTTTACACTTGGCTAAATTGTAGGTTAAATTGTAGGTTTGACTTCTTACACATACATATTTTTATCAACATTTGTACTTGTATCACACGACAATCACTACATCTATTTTTACAAGGTTGTTCAGTTGCTCTGTTCTCTTAAAAAAAACTTTTATTTTAAATGATCTCATCTTGCAAATCTCTCTAAAAAAAATATGGCCTGGAAATGCTCGTGTTGGAAAAGTTCGACCCGAGTAATTTTTTTTAGAGTCTATGTTCAAAAAAAAAAAGAGAGAATTGCATAAATCGTCCCTGAAGTTTGGTCATTTTGCAGGTTTTGTCCTAAATATTTTGAAAGTGCTGATATCGTCCCAAAATCAAACTATTTTGCAAATTTTCATCCTTTAAGTTTTGCTATCTTGCATGTTTCGTCCCAAATGTTTTGGCCATTTTGCATGTTTCGTCCCAAGTAATATCCTCATTAAAGACGATACTTGCATTAAAGTTTTCAAATAGGGATGACTCTTGCACTTTCATAACGTTTAGGACAAAACATGCATTTTGGCCATACTTTAGGGACGATTTTTGCAATTTACTCAAAAAAAAAAAAAAGAGTAATTTTTAGAGTGCCAAATAACAGAACCACAAGGACGCAATTTATAATTTTCCTATTCTAATATCTATAACAAAATGATCGTAGACTTTATGAGAAGACTTTATTATGTAAAGAACAAGAACAGCAGCAACATTTCTCAAACAAAATTTCAGGTTCTTCATCTTTATATTTCATCTTCTTTTTTATTGTTTGTCGATTCCTATTTTATACTTGACATTCTTTTGAAAGTAAACAAGTAAATTCTATTCTATGGTTTTTTTTTAATTTAGGATATATAACAATAAGAAATGGTTCTTTTTTCTTATGACTGTTTTAAGGTAACGTAAGAAACATCTTATCAAGTCTAACATATAAGTTTATGAGGTTTTATTTTAAAACTAATCCGTGATCGAAAAAGTAGCTAACCAAGGATATTGGGTTTGTACACCAAACAATACCTTCCTCAAACCCCTCATAGGCACAATCCCACCTTTTTCATATCGCCGACTATCATCGGAACACCTCGCTTTTTTACCGGCTTTCTTTCTGTACAAGGTTCACCGATTGGTGATCGACCAACATTTCCTATTATCTTTTTTTTTTTTCTTTTCACTTTCCAATTGCGGACTAATATTACGTTTTCAGGCTGTATAGTTGTGTTATGATGATCCGATTCTACATAATAAACTGGTTTTTATAGTGAATTAAGACGAAATTTGGGATATTTTTTAGTAATGTTTGACTTTTTTTTAATGGCAATTTTTTACAACTTACACAAACTATTTTATAAATTCCACATGTCTTCACTCATACTTAAACCCATAACTTTTAGGTTAAAAGGCCACTCATATACCGTTGGCCAAGAGGCATTTAGTTGGTGATGTTTGACTTTTTTTTATCTCGTTAAGTTTTTACACCAAATACATTACTAATAGCTAGCAATTCTGGATCAAGATGTCACTTGTTCTCCATGATTATCACACTTAAAGTTAACCTATAAAAAAAGTTAGATTTAACCATTCTGACAAAGATTATTTATAATTTTATAATTTCAATTTTTTATCCAAAAATGTTTATGTTATAAGACTTTTATGTTTGGTGTTATGCTTACATGACAACACTTTTTTGATATCACAAGGTTTTTTCGATGTGACAACATTTTTTCGATGTTACGACACCTAGTGCTCTGAGATAAACATATTTGATCACTATCAAAGTCAATTTTTTGTTTTTAGTATTTGTTGATAAAAAAAATTGCCAAATTTGATTCATTATTTACAATGTTTCAGGATCTTTTAACAATGACTAGCGAGATGAACTATAAATTTCGGTTAGTTCGATGCCCAACATGCGGTAGCATTCTGCCAGAGCCAACAGAAGTTCTGGTGTACGCATGTGGAGGCTGTGGCGCAATACTTCGCGGTGTGTAATATATAAGTAGTTATGTGTATTTTTGTTTCCAACATTAGTGCGTGTTACGGTTAAATATTGATGTATTGATGCAGCCAGAAAGACCAAAAACACTGCAGTTGATACATCATCACATAGACCCGAAGATGATAATTCAGGAAAACAGAAAGTGGAGCAAGTTTCGAATGACCAGGAAGCTGGCAGTAGCTCGAATCAACCATCACTAGTTACTTCAATTAGTAAACCAGACCTAAAAAGTGATGATAATGATCTTCATAGCTCAACTGAATATCACGATGCCGTCGAAAATGTAGAGACTAGTACAATTGGTTCACCATCACTAGGAGCCAATGAGTATTTATATGGTGAAGAGACAATGCATCAATTTTCTAAGAGCAGGAGGAATAACGGCGAAGGAGGGCTCGCCGAGCTAAGGTGGCGACCTCGCCGGCCTTCGCCGACTTTCGCCGTCACACCTACGCCCTTTGCTCGCAGCGACCTCGTCGCCCAAACGGCGAAACAACGACGAGGAAAGAGAGAATGATACCTTCTATTCTTTTTCTTTTTCCTTTAATTTTTTTTATTTTCTGAATTAAATGGTATGTTAAAGATAAATTCAGTTTAATGTATTTTTAAATATTATATTTACAATTTTTACCCATATAGTTTGGTATGTATTATTTTTTGGTTTAAATTTTTTAATTTTCGTAACTTTTTAAAACGTTTTTAGTTTATGATTGTATTTTATTTTCGTAGTGTATTTTAATTTGTCTTTATATTTTTAATGTAATGAAATTAATTTTAATTTGTGTGAAAAAAAAATAAAAAAAGATAGCGGTGCGGCCAAAATGGTGAGGGAAGTGTGTGCCACTACAAGCCTACAAGGGGAGTGTTTTGATTTTTGTTGGGTCAATATTTACTGACCTTGAAGCAATTCTAGGATTTGAATATAAAATCCCCCTAAGTGTTTCATGCTTAGCAGTAAGGCCAGTCTGCTGATGAAGGATGACCAGAAGAACAAACTTCCTACTGAAGACCTTATAGCTGAAGAAAGTTCAGCACTCCCCTTCCAGCGAACTTAGAAGACAAAGGAGTCTTCGCTTCAAATACTAGGCGGTCTAGTTGCTGAAGAACAAGGACTGAAGAAGGGCTTTCAATTTAGTTTAGCTTGACAATACCAAACTGAATGATGTCGATCTCCTCTAGGATACTGAAGACTCTTCAGTATTCTGATGGTTTGCATTAGGCGGGAAAAGATTACTTTAAGAAAAAGTAGGTTGCTTGTATACTTAGATATAAGTACAACCTTTATCTTTTCCAGAATAGTTTAGTATGTACTTTGTACTGTTTATCCAGCATGGGCATCAACCACCCACTGGATAAACTCATGCATTGGTACATGCAAAATGCAAACCCTAACTTACACTGCCTATATAAAGGAGTGTATATTGTGAGAGAAAGGTAACCAATACAAGAGCTTAAACTCTGGAAGACCTTTCTCTCTCGATACCAACTAAACCATATAGCTAAAGATGCATATGAACGTTTAGATTGGAGCTTAGACTTTAACTTTGGTTAGACGTTTAAGTAGAGGAGATCAAACCCCATTGTCATTCAACCACTTTGTTATTCCGCAAACAAAGTGGGTTATAGATTCTTTATTTGATTCTAATAAAAGTCTATACGTTGAAAAGTATATTGGTATTGTTGTTTTAAACTTTCATAGTTCTTATCTAATGTTAAAACAACACACTTGAGTCGAAGTAATAGTTATTACTTAAGATAATAAGTAATATCGAATTACAAGGGACCAACAAGTGGTATCAGAGCAGTTTGATTAGTTAAACTCTTATTTTATTAAACTGCTCATATAAAGTTTTCAAAATCAAGATCCAAAATGGCTCAAGTTATACCACAAACCCTAGAATATAGGGGTGGCCAACTCAATGTTGCTCCTGTACTAGAGGTAGCCAATTTTACAAATTGGAAGAAGAGGTTTCTAGTCCACATGGTTGGGATTGAATCTCAATTCTTTGGAATCATAAAAATGGTCCTTTTGTTCCCATGGTCGGGGACAATAAAAAACCTGAAGTACAATGGACTGTTGATGAGAGAAAAGCTGCTAACCTAGATCAACGTCTCAAAAGTCTCATCATGTCTGTACTTCCAGATGACCAAATGAATTCTGTTGTAAATTGCGAATCAACCAAAGCTACATGGGAGGACCTTATTCTTTACCATGAGGGACCATTTGATGTAAAAGAAACCAGAATCATGGATTTAAAGCTTCAATACAACACCTTCAAGCACAAAGAAGGGGAAACCCTCACACATACATTCACCAGATACAAATCACTGATGAATGAACTTGTGAATGATGGTGTTGAGCTTTCAAAACTTGAAATCAACACAGTTTTTGTTAATGCACTGCCAAAGAAGTGGCTCAGTTTCTGCCAAAGCTTGAGAAATGCTAATCACATTAAAGATTGTGATCTAGCCTCTCTTTTTGGGAAACTAAAATATGAAGAAAACCAAGTTGATAGGATCTATGAAGGCTCAAGCAAGAGTAAAGCATTAACCATTGCTACACCCTTGTCCACAACCTTCTTCAGTGAGGCTGTCATTCAAGACTATCAAGATAGTCCTGATGATGAGGAAGACACTAGAACTAGTGAGGAATATCTGAATGACCTAAAAGAGAAATTTCATGAAAGAGCACTTCTGGCCAAGTCTAGAAGGTTCTTTAAGAAAGGAGGCAAGTTCTCTAACTCCACAAAAGCTTCAGTTGACACTGAATGCTACAAATGTGGGAAGACTGGTCACTATGCTAGGGATTGTTATTCCAAAACATCTCTCCCTTCATATTCCTCACCAGCTCAATCAAGACCATCTGGTCAATCATCATTTCAACCAAAACAAATTGCTTCTAGTTCATTTCAGCAAAACAGGGTTGAACTCAGACCAACAAAAGACTTTGAGGCCAAATACAGAGAAATCAAGGCAAGATTAGCCCTAATGAGCACTGAAAGCTCATCATCCAAGACTGCCAAGAAAGACAAGAACAAAGGGCTTGTTGCTGAAGCATATGAATGGGATGAAGAAGATGTTTCTTCAGATGATGATGAAATGGTGAATGTGAAAGTGCTAATGGCACTTGCTGATGATGAAGGGGTCAATTCAAATGTGGTGTGATAGGTGTGAAAACACCCATCCTTTTACCACTTAACTATAATAATAACCAAGCCAAAACGTATATTTAATGTCGTAAAAGTCGGAATTATGCGTGGTTTGTGTTTTTATTGTGTTTTAGGACCAAAAGATGAAAAAGGAAGAAAACACGGGCTTTCACGAGCTTTTATCGAAGAAAAAGACAAAAGACGAAGTCAAAAGATCAAGAGTGCAAAAAGAACGGAAGTCCAAGGCCTATTCTGAAGATTTATCGAAGAAAAAGTCTAAAGACGGAATTTTTAATGAAGTCGAAGAACCAAATCTAATAAAAAAGAAAATTAGAAAACAATTTCATTTTATATCACCAAATCCCTAGACAACGTCGAAGAAGTCGAAGAAATTAAAAGACGAGAAGAATGAGAGAAGCAACAACACTTGAACTCCTCATATAAATACCCTCCTAATATGTCATTGGGAGGTGTTAGTTAGATTTTAGAAATTAGTTTATTTTATGCATTAGGAGTAGGTAAGTACTTTATCTCTCTATATTTTCCTTATTGTTTTCAAGCTTTTTTTTTACATTAATCTTGTATTTGAATCTTTAATCTTAATCTTAATTTCAAGCTTTTCATAAATCATTCTCATTCTACCTTTCTTTAGTTTTAATCTTGTTTAATTTTGATAATCATGTAGCTTGCTTAATTTTTATGCTTATTGCTTTATTGATGTGTTTGTTTGATTATGCTTATTGATTTTCATGTGGTTGATTTTTATAGCTTATTGTGTTTAAGTGCTTATTGTGTTATTTTTATTATTTTTCATTAAGTGTCTTAATAGTTATTTTTATAAAAAGTTGATTTTAAATATTTTGATTATTTAGTGTTTTTAAAAGTTTTAAAATTTTAGCTTATTTGCTTTTTTCTTAAATTTGATTTGGTAAAAGTTTTGGTTAAGTGCTTATTAATTTTTAGCTTATTTTTAGTTTTGCTTAAATTTTGTTCCTTATCCGGGTTTTACAAACCCTAGTATTCCGAGCTAGTTGCAAACTTTTTATCCCGACTTAGATATAATTTTTGTATTCAGACTTGTTTTCATTTCCTACTTCCCGAATTACATCTAGTCCTAACATTTCGAACAAGGTAAGATATCTAGATTCCGGATTAGTTCCAAATTAGTGGATTCCGGACTGTTAGTAACTCCATATCCCGAACTGTGTGCAACATCTCATTCCAGATTACACACCAAGGTGGATTCCGGATTAGGTCAGAACCAACATTCTGAATTGTAAAAGGGTTTAGATTCCGGATTGATTGGGAATTGAAGGGATTCCGGATTAAGCTAGACTAAGGGATTCCAGATTGTACCTAGAAGACGGATTCCGGATTACATTCATTAACTTACCCGAATTACATCAAAATCTTACATTCCGAATTAGCTTGGAAATTTACTTTCCGAATTAGTTGATAATATCAGATTCCGGATTACATAGGAAAGATCATATTCCGAATTGAGTTCGAGATACGGATTCCGGATTAGATCCAGGATTTACATTCCGGATTGAGTGTGGAATTCATATTCCGGATTAGGTCCATTTTATTGTTTTCCGACTTGTCTGTTTTCTTTATTGTTTTTAAACTTAATTTTTCCCGCAAATTTCTTAAGTGTTATTTTAATTGTTTTATCTTAGATTTATTTCAAGGTTGCATTTTTATTAAGTTTTCAAATTTTACTTTTAAAAGTTTTAATTTCTCGTCATTTATTTTTAAGTCTTAATTTTTAGTTTAAATTTGAAAGCTTCCACTTTTACTCAACGACATTTACATTTTTATTTTACTTTTAGTTTGAAAATAGATAATCACTCTTACTTTATTTTTCACCAAGAACAACTGAGTCACACAATTAATCCTTTTTCAATTCGAATCGAGACGAGACAATAATTTTTTATACGAGTAAAATCCTTGTATTAAATGGCGCCGCTGCCGGCTCTTTTCGTGAAGATTAACGGTTTATTGTGAGAGACGCGTTGGATTTTGGGATCCGTTCTCTTTCGAACGTTATTTTTCTTGCTCAAAATTTTTCAAAAATACATAAAAATTACAAATTACAAAAAATCCAAAAACATTTAAAAACTCATAAAAAACATTTTTTTTCAAAGTTTTGCACCAAAAATATTTTATTTTCACGTTAACCATTTTTTTTCTATTTTTTGCTTTTCTTTTCTTGTGTAGGTGTATGCGTACTTGGTCACGCAAAAGGAAGTCCATTCAAGCCGCTATTATTGATCCTCCTGTTGTAGAGCCTCCCGTTGTCAACACAATGGAGAACCGTCCAATGATCGAGCTCTTGTAATCACACGTCGAAGGCAACGATGATGCGATTGTGGTGCCGGCTATTGACGTCAACAACTTCGAGCTCAAATCCGGTTTCATTCAAATGGTTTCCGCAACACCTTTATTGGGTCGCACTCATGATGATCCACACGATCACATTAAAAGGTTCGTACACTTATCTAATACTGTTAATTACAATGGGGTTTCACAAGAGGCAATTCGTTTGCTCATCTTTCCTTTCTCCCTCGATGGACAAGCCCGGACTTGGCTTGATAAGGAACCACCCCAGAGTATTGTCACATGGACGGACCTTGAGACCAAGTTTATCAATTACTTTTTCCCACCCTTACATACTACCGCTTTGTGGAATGACATTATCAACTTTGAACAAAAGTACGGTGAGACATTTAGTGAATCTTGGGATCGTTTTAAGGAACTTTTAAGAAAGTGTCCACAACACGGTTTTACAAAGGTACATCAAATTAATACTTTTTATAATGGATTAACTTTGAGTGACCAAGATTCACTAAATAGCGCCTCATGGGGGTAATATTCTTGTCAAGACTATGAATGAGGCTTGGGCAATTATTGAGAATAAGGCCAAAGTCCAAACCAAGAGTGTTAGAGCTACTATGGCTAGTGCTAGTGAGAGTGAGTTGACCAATCATCTTAAGGAACTTACTTCAGCTTTAAAACAACATGCCCATGCTCTCAATATTACTTGTGAAACTTGTGGTGGGCCACACTCTTATGTTAATTGTGATAAAGCTTATGATCAATCTCACGGGGAAGTGTATGCTTACAAAAACACCGAGAGAGTTCATTTCAAGCCTAATGTCGATGTTAATCACTTGTCTTACAACTCGAAAAATTACTTGGCTCCACCTGGTTTTCAACAAAGACCTCACCCACCCACCCATAACAACCAAGGGCCACCAAGAGCAAATGTTCAACAAAATGCAAATGTGAGGGGCTACAATGCAAATCAAGGAGCTTATCCAATGCAAAACCAAGGCTTTCAAAACCAAGGTTTCAATCCTCAAGGTTTCTAACCATATAACCAATACCAAACCAAGGTTTTCAACAACAAGGGTTCAATTTACCTCATCCACACATGGACTTGATTCTACAAAAATTAACCGATCATGAGAAAACCATGAAGGAAATGCAAGAGTCCACGGATAGGAAATTCGTTCAAATGTTTCAAACCCTTCGTCCCCAATGTGTTCTTCCTTCTACAACCGAAACAAACCCTAGAGCTAATGTGAGTGCTATTACTACACGCAGTGGAGCAACTCTAGTAGGACCATCTATCCCTCCCCAAGTTACTCCATCTACACCTCCTCCACCTTCATTTATCACTCTTACTTCCACGCCTAGTACTAGTTCTCCATTACCGTCTCTACCTCTCACGGAAGAAGTACCCAAGAAAAACCCTTCACCAACCCCACCTACCACCTCTAAACCTTTTACTTCTCAACCTTCAACATCTCAACCTTCACCTTCTACACCTACACCACCTAAACCCAACATCCCTTATCCTTCTCGGTTAGACAAGTGCAAATTGCTTACTAAAGAGGATGCTCAAGTTACTTCCCTTTTGAAGATGATTAAACAAATGAATTTCAACATTAGCCTCATTGAAGCACTTGTCCAAATGTCGAAATTTGTGAAAGCATTCAAGGAATTGCTTAGTAAGAAGGAAAAGATGGTTGAGTTTGTCAACACACGCTTAAATGAAAACTGTTCTGTAGTCCTTCTTAAAGAACTTCCGGAAAAACTTGGAGATCCCGATCGTTTTGTGTTGCCATGCATTTTTAACAAAGTTGAAGAATTTACTGCCTTAGCTGATCTCGGGGCAAGTATAAATTTGATTCCTTTAAGTGTGTGGAAAAAGCTATCATTACCCGACCTTACACCGACAAAGATGACTCTTGAGCTAGCAAATCGAACTCTCGCTTACCCCGTTGGTATTGCCGAATATGTTTTCGTTAAAGTTGGTACCTTCACTTTTTCGGTCGATTTTGTTGTTGTTGATTATGAAATGGACCCTCGTATTCCGATAATACTTGGACGGCCATTTTTGAGAACCGGTAAAGCATTAGTCGATGTTGCCGAAGGTGAATTAATTTTAAGGGTCGGGAATGATGCCCAAGTTTTTAAGATGGGGAAGATTACAAGTAAATCAAAATGGAAAAGAATCAGTGAAAATGATTGATGTGCTTCAAGAAGAGCTTACTACTACTTTGGAGAGTATAAAGCTTGATGATTTTGTTGTATATAACAATCCTCTTTTCGAGTCTTGCTATGATAATCCACTTTTCCAAGACGATGTGGATGATTCTAATGATTCTATCTCCAATTTGGATCCCCTACCAATTTATGATTCTCCACCGATCTATGATGACTATGATGATGATTCTAGTTCTGATGTGGATGATTATGCTGATTTTGCTTCAGAGTATAAAGACATGTCAACTTATGATGATTTTGATGATGTTGATACTCTTTCGAGTGATTCTTCAAATGATGACCTTGCTCCTACTTTTGATGAAGATCCTCCACCGAACACTCTTGATACTTTGGACAATTACTCATTTGAGGAAGATTTTGCTACTTTTTTCAATACATACTTCCCCAATGAGAATGATTCTCCTCCTTTGGACTTTGATTTTGATCTTTATCCTCCTTCGGATATTAAGAAACCCGTTCCAAAGGAGAAGAAACTGCAACACACCAACATCCGTAGTACTTATGTCTTGACACCTCTCTATCCACCTTCTTCGGATGAGATTGTGCGTTTTATGGGCGAATCTTCAAGGTCTACTGAGTCTAAGTCTTATTTTCCCCTAAAGAAAAGGTGTTCGATCCGGGTATTACAATTCTTCAGCCATCTTAGTATCCATCTGATGAAATAAAAGGAAAGATTTTTGGAAACAATGGAGATATGCTTGCACTGCATCATACTTTCTACCACCGTGCTCAATCTTTGCTTAAGGGAACCTCGCCTACTCTTCTTTGGCTTGTCTTGTTCACCTTAAGCTTGTGCTATTTGATGGACGAGAACCGTGTATTTGATCCCAGTGGATGTTTTTTAAGCTTCTTACCATTGTAATCAAGGTTGAGTCAGGCTTACGACTCGGTGAATAAAAACAAGCGCTTCTCGGGAGGCAACCCGAGTATCTATCCTTTTTATCCGTTTTATAATAAGTGTAGGGGGGAGACCCTCGTATGTGTTTGTTGTTTTCTTTCTTATGATGTGCAGGGATTCGAGCTTTCAAAGTTCCACTCTTGATGACTTTTGATGAACTGTGATCCCTTGTACCCGTCTTCCCGGTTCTATCCTAAACTCTTTTGATTCACTATTTTATATTTTTCAATATTAAAATAGGAATCACTTTAGTTGTTCTTTCCTTAGCAAAATTTAAACAACGTACACAATGTCCTAAGTGTAGGGGAGTTTACTCCCACATGCTTAAACATTGAGGACAATGTTTATATTAAGTGTGGGGGGAACTTCTATCGAAGTTAAGTGGGCTTTTCCATGTATATGTCCTCATTTTAACCGAAAAAATTGGTTTTTCGACATTTTTCAAAAATTTTGATCTATTTTGGCCTATTAGTATTTTTCTTTGTTATCGTAATTTTCTTTCATTTAGAAGAAATTTTAATAAAATAGTTTTAATAAGTTTAGATTCTTTGATATATTAGGCCCGTCATGAATCTTTTGACTCAACCCGAATTTACTTATCCAAGTTTACTCTAGCTAGTATCCTTAACGTGTTTAAGTCAAGTTTTGCTAGGCTTTTATATAGGGAACTTTAAAACGCGAAAGTCTTAACTCTTACGGGTTAAGAACAAGAACTTTTCGCAAGTTCCTATAATTGATCCTAGAAAGTCGTTATCAAGGGAACTTTAAAATGCGAATTCTAAAACTTGAAAAAGTCTAAGAAGTTGCAAGATCCTATAGATGACTTGAAAGCCCAAAACTTTGATTTATAGGCTAAGCATCCACGAGTCTCATTCCTTGAGATTTTTAATTGTGGAGAACGGGAGATGATAGAGTCAATTATAAGTTTGGTATTCTTTCATGAATTTATGTGAGTTAATTATGAGCTTTTTCTCCCATCGCTTGTTAATAACTTTAATTGCAATAAGTAAGGTTGTACAATTTGAAAAGTTACTTAGCTTCTAGCACAAGATCGTTTAAAAGTTGCTCGGTATTAATTAGAGTTCATAGCCAAGGCATAACTTATTAAAGAGGGATGCGAAGATTGGCGAGTCCGAAAAGGCCCTAACAAGGCATGTGGGCTACATTTTATTGCTAAATATCCCAAGTGATGTGAAGAATCATTTATCAAAAATCAATATGAAGGATCGAGACACACGACGAAAAGCAAATACTCCCCTAAAGATCATGGAGAAGTCTATCCGAAAAGAACCTAGCAAGGTATGAGGATAAATAGATCCAAGTCCTAAAAGGAGACGGATCGTTGTATATAAAAATCCCAAATAAAGATTGGAGAAAAATGAAGAAGTCGTGGTCCAAGTATAAAGAATCTCTCAAAAACTTCAAGTGAAGAAATTCCTATTATGAAGAGAAGACCATTATTTCATGAACGTCTCTCAAGATTTGAAGTATGAAGTCAATGCCAAATATCGATCCGAGAAAGGTCTCAAATCGTGAAGCGAGTTATGCCAAGATATGAACTTTATGAGGTCTCGAGAAGCAGTTTTAAAAGATTTTGTCCTTTAGCTAACTATTTCTCTAATCACCCTACTTTATTTTTGGCCTAAATAAACTATCGAAATAAGTCAACAATGCATCCTCGTGATCATTCAAGACAACAATAAAATATAAGAGATACACCTAGGAATAAGGGAGTCTAAGTGAATAATTGAGCCACATGAGTTTGTGTTAGCTTGCTAACTTATAATAGCAATGATCTCGTTTTTAAGTTTGGTGTGGGGAACGTGAAACTTGAGGGTGATAAATATTCATGACAAAACCAAAGCCCTAATGTAAGTCTTCGATCTCTTTACTTGTTCTTCCTTCATGCATTTTGTAATTTTCTAATCTTTTTGGTTTCCTTGATGTTCAGTTTTTAATAAAGGCCAAGGTGGGTTAATTATGATGGAAAATGTAAACCGTGCTTTGAAATTAATGCATTGCATGAGGGCATCGCAATGGTCAAGTGTAAGGGATTTGATAGGTGTGAAAACACCCATCATTTTATCACTTAACTATAATAATAACCAAGCCAAAACGTATATTTAATGTCGTAAAAGTCGGAATTATGCGTGGTTTGTGTTTTTATTGTGTTTTAGGACCAAAAGATGAAAAAGGAAGAAAAGACGGGCTTTCACGGGCTTTTATCGAAGAAAAAGACAAAAGACGAAGTCAAAAGATCAAAGGTGCAAAAAGAACGGAAGTCCAAGGCCTATTCTGAAGATTTATCGAAGAAAAAGTCTAAAGACGGAATTTTTAATGAAGTCGAAGAACCAAATCTAATAAAAGAAGAAAATTAGAAGACGAGTTCATTTTATATCGCCAGATCCCGAGACGACGTCGAAGAAGTCGAAGAAATTAAAAGACGAAAAGAATGAGAGAAGCAACAACACTTCCACTCCTCCTATAAATACCCTCCTAATATGTCATTAGGAGGTGTTAGTTAGATTTTAGAAATTAGTTTATTTTATGCATTAGGAGTAGGTAAGTACTTTATCTCTCTAGCTTTTCCTTAATGTTTTCAAGCTTTTATTACATTAATCTTGTATTTGAATCTTTAATCTTAATCTTAATTTCAAGCTTTTCATAAATCATTCTCATTCTACCTTTCTTTAGTTTTAATCTTGTTTAATTTTGATAATCATGTAGTTTGCTTAATTTTTATGCTTATTGCTTTATTGATGTGTTTGTTTGATTGTGCTTATTGATTTTCATGTGGTTGATTTTTATAGCTTATTGTGTTATTTTTCATATTTTTAATTAAGTGTCCTAATAGTTATTTTTATAAAAAGTTGATTTTAAATATTTTGATTATTTAGTATTTTTAAAAGTTTTAAAATTTTAGCTTATTTGCTTTTTTCTTAAATTTGATTTGGTAAAAGTTTTGGTTAAGTGCTTATTAATTTTTAGCTTATTTTTAGTTTTGCTTAAATTTTGTTCCTTATCCGGGTTTTACAAACCCTAGTATTCCGAACTAGTTGCAAAATTTTTATCCCGACTTAGATATAATTTTTGTATTCAGACTTGTTTTCATTTCCTACTTCCCGAATTACATCTAGTCCTAACATTCCGAACAAGGTGAGATATCTAGATTCCGGATTAGTTCCAAATTAGTGGATTCCGGACTGTTAGTAACTCCATATCCCGAACTGTGTGCAACATCTCATTCCGGATTACACACCAAGGTGGATTCCGGATTAGGTCAGAACCAACATTCCGGATTGTGAAAGGGTTTAGATTCCGGATTGATTGGGAATTGAAGGGATTCCGGATTAAGCTAGACTAAGGGATTCCGGATTGTACCTAGAAGACGGATTCCGGATTACATTCATTACCTTATCCCGAATTACATCAAAATCTTACATTCCGAATTAGCTTGGAAATTTACTTTCCGAATTAGTTGATAATATTAGATTCCAGATTACATAGGAAAGATCGTATTCCGAATTGAGTTCGAGATACGGATTCCGGATTAGATCCAGGATTTACATTCCGGACTGAGTGTGGAATTCATATTCCGGATTAGGTCCATTTCATTGTTTTCCGACTTGTCTGTTTTCTTTATTGTTTTCAAACTTAATTATTCCCGCCAGTTTCTTAAGTGTTATTTTAATTGTTTTATCTTAGATTTATTTCAAGGTTGCATTTTTATTAAGTTTTCAAATTTTACTTTTAAAAGTTTTAATTTCTCGTCATTTATTTTTAAGTCTTAATTCTTAGTTTAAATTTGAAAGCTTCCACTTTTACTCAACGAAATTTACATTTTCATTTTACTTTTAGTTTGAAAATAGATAATCACTCTTACTTTATTTTTCACCAAGAACAACTGAGTCACACAATTAATCCTTTTTCAATTCGAATCGAGACGAGACGATAATATTTTATACAAGGTAAAATCCTTGTATTACGGTGACCAGAGAAAGTGCCAGAAATGGTGAATGGGTCAATGTCACAATCAAAAAGGTACAAACTCTTCTTGAACTAGAAGATAAATATGAAATTAAATTTGTATTTGATTACTTGTGCATTGATCTATAATTTGTTGAAGAACAAAGAAACAGTTTGCTGGAAAAATTTCATAAACGTGTTCTAAAACTTGAAAATTTTGAAAGTAAGCAAATAGAGCTAAAAGAGGCTAAACTTGATATTCTTACCTTTCAACAATTGAACAAAGAAATTTTGGAGGAAAATAACTCTCTAAGAGCTGAATTAAAAGAAGCAAAAGATATTGTTAAATCTTAGCTTAGAAACTTTGATAGGGTAAATCAATGCATAAGTGAACAAATACCTGCTCAAAAGAGGAAATGCTTGGTGCTGAAGGATCCTCCAACACCAAACCTATCGTCTTTGTC
Organism: Glebionis coronaria; assembly: GCA_025667525.1. Lineage (NCBI taxonomy): Eukaryota > Viridiplantae > Streptophyta > Magnoliopsida > Asterales > Asteraceae > Glebionis > Glebionis coronaria. The sequence continues at coordinate 41,739,282 of CM046878.1, forward strand.
AAAGCCTCAAATGAGAATGGTAGCTCGATCCCTGACATTGAAAGATCATGTGAAGAGAATTTACCAAATCATGACACTGGCCGAATCCTTCTTCCTGAGTTTCAAGCTAGTGTTGACACTTCAGCACCAGGTAAGTCCTCAGTTACTGAGGATGACTCAGATGATGATTTAGAGAATGAAGTAAGTACCCTACTTCCTCCTTTGGAGAAGTTGGCTGGTGCTGAACCCTCTACTGGACCCAATACTATCCAGTCTATCATCAAGTCACACACCACACACAAAGGTAGTTCTTCCAAACATGTCAAAATTGACACCTCAAAGAACTCTTCAGCTCCTGCTGAAGGATCATATATGGGAACTACCTCTTCAGTTTCAACTAATAAACTGAAGAATGCTAGATCTGAGGAAGATGAGAGAATGTCTCTTGTCATGCAAGAGATTTATGATCTTAAATTTCAACTCATGCAGCAGCAAACACCAACACGATTCAGAGATGAACCTTCAGACTCTCCTCATCTCAAGTACAAGACACAATTTAAAAGGGCTTGTGATTTATGTGGTCTAAATAACCATCTCACTGAAACTTGCCTAAAAGTGATTTATTGTACCAAATGTGAAAGGACTGACCATTGCACTTGTGAACATACTCAGTATATGATGGCCAAAACAAGTGCTGATGCTCACAAATCTAAAGCATCTCATTCCAGGCGAAATATGCCTTTCCCACCATGCATTCATTGTGGAATGGGCAATCATCACTCAGATGACTGCCACTATTACCTTGTTTGCAATATTTGTGGAAGTTATGACCATGACACTCACGGACATAATCGTATCATCTCACTCAGAGGAGGTATTAAACCAAGAATCCCAAAGTCTATTACCAAATGTTGTGAGACTTGTGGAAGCGATGTCCACACTACATCTGATCACAACCATATAGAGTGGTTCAGAAGAGGTGAAGCCCTTCAGGCTAAGAAAGCTAAAGCTATTCAGACCTCTTCTTCTTCTGAGCAATCACCCATAACCTCAACAAGAGGACCCTTCAGATCTAGAACACCTTCTAGATCTAAAACCCCCACCCAACAAAGGTGGGTTTCAAAACGAAACTGACCATTTCCTTTACTTGTGCAGTGTGATCTCAGGAAGCCTATTTGGTACCTAGATAGTGGCTGCTCAAGACACATGACTGGCACCAAAAGTTATCTGCACAAGTATAAGGAGGAACAAGGTACCAAAGTTGTTTTTGGTGATAACTCATCAGCTACTACTGAAGTATTTGGTTCAGTAAAATGCAATGGTATAGTTTTCTCAAGGGTAGCATATGTAAATGGATTGAAGCACAACCTCATCAGCATAAGTCAACTTTGTGATGCTAAATATCTTGTACTTTTTGATGACAAAAAAGGTACAATCTTCAATTCCAATCATAAAATTGTGATGATTGCTCCAAGAGTCAAAGATGTTTATGTCATGAACATGAACTCTACTCAGGAGACATGCTTCTTTGCTAAAGCCTCCAATATTACCAACTAGCTTTGGCATAAGAGGCTCTCACATCTCAGTTTCAAAACAATAACTCTGCTGGCAAAACAAAATCTTTTTATTGGTCTTCCTTCACTTGTCTACTCCAAGGACAAACCATGCTCAGCATGTGAAAAAAGGGAAGCACCATAGGGCCAGTTTCAAAACAAAGCAAACCTTCTTAATCAAAGAAAGTCTTCATTTGCTTCACATGGACTTATTTGGCCTAGTATCACCTAGGGCCATTTGTCATGAAAAATATACACTTGTCATTGTTGATGAGTACTCTAGGTACACCTGGGTATATTTTCTGACAAATAAAAGTCATGCACCAGATGCCATAATGTCCTTCATCAAAAGAGTTGAAAATCAAAATGACACACATGTCAAACAACTCAGAACTGATAATGGAACTGAATTAAGAAATCACTCACTGATCAAATCCTGTGATGACAAAGGAATTTCTCAAAATTTCTCATCTCCTTACACACCTGAACAAAATGGTGTGGCTAAAAGAATGAACAGAACTTTGATTGAAGTGGCAAGGACAATGCTTGCTGGATCTGCTCTCTCTAAGCATTTGGACTGATGCTGTAGCCACTGCTTGCTACACTCAAAATAGATCCATCATTGTGAAGAGACGCATGAAGAATCCCTATGAAGTCTTCAGGGGGAGAATTCCAAACATTACATTCTTACATGTGTTTGGGTGTCCAGTATTCATTCACAATCACAAGGATCACCTTGTAAAGTTTTATGGATAAATTGGTGATGGTTACTTTCTTGGATACTCCCTAGTATCTAAAGCATACAGAGTCTTCAACACAAGAAGACAATGTATTGAAGAAACCTATGACATCACATTCAATGAAAGTTCTGAAGCTCTCACTTTTACAAATCCATCAGATGATGAACTTCATATACATGATTCTCAAAATTATCCATCTGATGAATTTAATCACTATGAGCCTTCTCAAAAATATCAAACTAGCAACTCAGTCGCTCATATTGATCCATTTGAAGATTTGACAAGTCCTACAAAAGGAAATCCTTTAGTATCACATACTGATGGTTGTCAATCAAATAATGATCAATCTCAAAATGATCAAAATGATCAGCAAAGAAACACAAATGACCAAATTGGTCAGTCTCAAAACAATCAGCATGCTGACACACATAATCAAAATGATCAATCATATGCAGCTGTTGAAGAACAATCTGAGCCCCTTGCTCAAAGTTCTTCTATCATCTCTAGGGAATTAGGTCTTGGATATGTTACTTCTGACCAAGAAGGAAGCCCTCCAATGATTGAACCCTTGTCCACTGAATATCCTTCAGTAGACAATAGAGACATTACAAGTCTAACTCCATGTCATGGACTTCCAAGCTCTAGCTCTAATCATGATACCAGTGCCTATTCTCCAGCTCCACAAAAATCTTGGACTCAAAATAGTCACATACAGCTGGTGAACATAATAGGTAATCCTTGTGAAGGTAGAGTCACTAGATCTATGGCAAAGAAACTGAGTGCTGCTTCATCTGGAGAATGCCTCTATGCAAATTTTCTCTCAGAAATTGAACCTACAAAGGTTTCTGAAGCACTCACACACCCTGGATGGGTGGATGCCATGCAAGAGGAACTCAATCAATTTGAAAGAAACAAAGTCTAGAAATTGGTTCCTCTTCCATATGGTAAATCAACAACTGGCACAAAATGGGTTTATAAGCTCAAAAGAGATGAAACCAATGCAGTGACCAAAAATAAAGCTAGGCTGGTGACCCAAGGATTCAATCAAGAGCCTGGTGTTAATTTTGATCAAACCTTTGCTCCAGTTGCACGTATGGAAGCCATACGAATCTTCCTTGCATATGCTACTTACATGAACTTCATCATCTACTAAATGGATGTCAAAAGTGCATTCCTAAGTGGTGACCTAAAATAAGAAGTTTATGTTACCCAGCCTCCTGGCTTTGAGAGTAGTAAATACCCAAATCATGTCTACAAGCTTTACAAAGCTTTGTATGGATTGAAGCAAGCTCCAAGAGCATGGTATGAAACTCTCTCAACTTTTCTCATTGAACATAAATTTGTCAGAGGAAAAATATATAGCACCTTGTTCATCTATAAATCTAAAACTGATACCATTCTGGTACAAATTTATGTGGATGACATAATCTTTGGTTCTATAAGCTTGAAACTTTGCAAACACTTTACCAAGCTTATGACCAGCAAGTTTGAGATGAGTATGATGGGAGAACTCACATACTTCCTTAGCCTTCAGATTAAACAATCTGACCAAGGCATCTCCATCAATCAAGAAAAATATGTTAAGGATCTGCTAAAGAAGTATGATATCAATTGTGCTTCAGTGAAGACTCCAATGGGACCCCCTAACAACTTAGGACCTGATCTCACTGGACAATCAGTCAATGAGACTCAGTATAGAGGTATGATTGGGTCACTCATGTACTTAACTGCAAGCAGACCTGACATTCAATTCTCTACATGCCTTTGTGCAAGATACCAAGCAGATCCAAAGGAATCACACCTTACTGCTATAAAGAGAATATTCAGATACCTAAAAGGTACATCAAGTCTAGGTCTTTGGTACCCCAAATCCTTAGGATTTGATCTTAAGGGGTATTCAGATTCTGATTATGCTGGATGAAATTTGGACAGAAAAAGCACTTTTGGTGCCTACCAATTGTTGGGTGGAAAACTTGTGTGTTAGAGTGCTAAAAAGCAACAAACAGTTGCCATGTCTTCAACAGAAGCTAAATATGTAGCAGCTGCTGGATGTTGTGCCAATGTTCTTTGGATGAAAAGCCAACTGGTTGATTATGACATAGAATATGAAAAGATACCAATCTTTTGTGATAACACTAGTGCTATTGCAATATCCAACAATCCAGTCCTCCACTAAAGAACAAAACACATTGATATCAGATATCACTTTATCAGAGATCACATTGTGAAAGGGGACATTGAATTACATTTCATCCCCACTCAATACCAATTGGCTGATATCTTCACCAAACCATTGGATGAACCAACTTTCAAAAGATTGATAATGGAGCTTGGTATGCTGAACATTGATGATACAAAACCTGAACCTTTAGCATTCACTGAAGAAGCTTGAAGGTTCATCATTTCTTAAAAGATTTTGATTAGTGTTAAGTAGTATTGTCTGAGTAAAGGAGTGTGCAATGTCATGTGTCTATTTCACTTTATGTGATTGTGTATATGATGTTTTGTCGCCTTATCTGATTCACTGAAGCTGAACAAATAATCACCAGTCATCAAAAGATTCCTTCAGCAATGTTGAACAAAATTTTAAATACAAATGAGTAGCTAGGCCTGAGTAGAGGAGCGTGCAACGTCATATGTCTTGTTCACTCATGTGAACATGTATATGGGGTTTTGTCGCCTCATCTGACGCACTGAAGCTCACAAGTATTGCCATCAGCTTCAGCATATCTGAGCAACAGCATTTAAAACCTATCAATCATATGACTCAATAGAGTAAATGGCATTAAATTTCTTGAGAATAAATACAAAACATTCTTTCAAAAGGTGTCAATTGTTTATTTAGGAAATATCAAGCGTCCATATCATAGTCAACAACTTTCTGACACAATGAGGCGTTTCACTGTTCAAAGCAACAGAAAATCATCACCTTTTATAGAACATTAATGAGAGAGTTTGTGCTATTTGTTCAAAAGAAACCCTAAAAGTTTCATTCTCTTTTCAAATGTTTTACAAAATTTGACAACTCAGTTTAAAAAGTGTTTACATATATCTTTTGAAGATTGATGATTCATATCATTTGCAAAATCTTTTAAAAAACACACACACACAACTCTCTCTCTCTCTCTCTTTCAAAAGAAAGCACACACAACAAACATCAATGATGAATCTTCTTCACAACCACAAGAGACTAAGATCACCCTCAATCCTTCCATCCATGTAAACTATCCCATCGATGACATATTCTTTAAACCCAACAACATCACCTTGATCAAACCAGAAACCCTAACATCTGAACCAGGAAAAAAAGTACTAAACTTTTTATCCAAATGTGTGATTCGTGATGCCTTGTTCAAGGATCCAGGGGTTATGTTTGAAAATGTGTTAAAAGAATTTTGGTTCACAGCACAAGGGTCAACGAACAAGAAATCTATTGAGTTTGTGTCTACAACCTTGAGTATTCATGGGAAAATAAATTTAAAGATGTTTAGAAGGGTTTAGGGTTAAACTATTTGGAGGATTCTAGCAAATATGAGGCTGTTCCCAATGATCTCTTTGTTGTCAAAACATTTTTTTGAGAAATTGGATAAACTGAAGAGAATGGTGATAAATGGGGGTTGAAGAGAAGCTGTTTACCACCTAAGTGGAAACTTTTGATGTCCATCTTAATTGAGTGTCTGGGTGGGAAAACTGGTGGGCTTGATCAAATCAACCAAAAGGATTCCCTTATTTTGTATTGGCTGGCAAAGGGCATAAAAGCTTATTTTAAAAAACTAATCTTTGAAGATCTCCATGAAAAAATGGAGAAGAAAACTAGGGAGAAGAATGTGGTCTACACCAGATTTTTATCCCTCATTTTTGCTGACCAATTTCGGGAAGAGTACTCTAAAAATGAAGGAGTTAAACTTGTTTTCTCAATCTTTGATACCAATCGTTGGAACATTCCAGTCAGTACAACTGAACCTCCTTTCACACAGCCCATGCTGGACATTTACTCAGCAAATGCTCGAGTAGTGTTCAAAGCTCCAAAATACACTTCTCCAACTGGAGAAGGGGATCTAACAGGCACAAAGTCTGGAGCTTCTTCTAGACCACGTCAAAAGAGCACATCAGTGAATACTCTTAAGTATAGACATGAGTCTAAGAAAAGGAGGCACCCCACAGAATCTTCATCAAAGAAGCATTCTGATGATCCCAAAGGCCAAGCTTTGAAGAAACAAAAGTCCTCGGCCAAGGACCAGAACCCAAGCCAGCCGCCACCATCAGTCTCTGCTGAAGGTGGCATGCATCAAGAGGCCCTGAAGGCAAACCATCTCTCAACTTCTTTAGGAGAGAAGGATGAAGATAGAGCGCACCCTCAGCTCGATAGAGTTGAGTCAGCATTGGATCCATCAGGTAAAACCAACCCTGGTGGTGAAGGACTTGAAACTGACCAGCATGTTGAAGGTGGCGATCAGCAGACAATCAAGGAAGTGCCTCTCTCCACTGGCGCCAAGGGGGGGACACTTGCCTACATTTATATTCAGCATGTCTGCTGATGACTTAGAGAAGGAGTTGGGGCTAAGTGAAAGAGCTCCAGTAAACCTGGATGATAGTGAATCTGAAGATGTCATTGCTGATCAAACTCCCACGCCTCCATCCCCAGAACCGTCAAGGTAAATGAACTAACAAATCAAGTGTTGGTTCTATAATCACAGGTGACCAAGCTCAAGGAGGCAAAGGCTATTGCTGATGCTGAACTCATTACTCTTTAAAGGAAGGCCATTTCCTCCCACTGCTGAACAGATCAAAGATGCAATTCTCACTGCACTGAAGCCATTGGTGAAAGATGTGGCCACTGCCACTTCTATCAAGAAAGAAATCACCTCCCTCATGGACTCCATTAATGCTGCATCATTTGAGCTTCCTACTGAATACAAGCCAATTCCTAATCAGCTAAATGAGTTATGTGATTTTGTTTCAAAGATCAAGGATAGGGTGGGTCTGTTGGAACAACAAAAGCTGACCTTATCTGATGAAGTTCAGCAGAAACTGAATGCTCTTGCTAATGTTCCAGCAATGTTGACCAAGATATCATCCAGCTTAGACTCTATATGTGCATGGTTACCTACTGGGGGTTCATCAGAAGCTGCAGGGCAATCTTCTGTTGAGGGGGAGAAAGTCACCATTCAGCAGCTCTTTAAGAAACATGTACAAAAGAAGGCCCAAAAACAACCTATGATGTATGTATCTCCCTTCAGTGAAGACAGTCCAGCTAAGACTAAGGGGGAGTCTTCAGCTAAGGACACATATATTGATGGCCTTACCACCAACACTAAATCATCTGAAGATGGGTCACCTCCCATCAAACCCAAAGGCAAAGGTGAGTTCACATTATATGAAAGAATTATCAAGTCAGGGCTGGTCACTCAAGAAGAACTTGATAAAATTCACAAACTTCAAAATGAAGAAAAGATCAGAGATCTGAAGATGAGCTTATATGAAAGAATTGGAAAATTTGAGGTTGAATGCCTTTTCAAGAAAAAGATGTTATACGAAAATTTTTGTAGAACAAGGTTGAACAGAAGATGTCTCTCAACAATTACAAACGTTGACATGTTGACTTACAAGGGAGATATCAATCTGAAGTTCTATAGGGCTGATGGGTCTGATGAGATCATATATGACTTCCAAGGAAAGGAGCTCTCCTACACTGAATGGCTAGAGATGAGCAGAATCATTGAAAAGAAAACATCTAAGAGATGGGTAGAAGTTCACACAAGAATTGAACACTTTGTGAGAAATCATGAAAGGCTTGGTCAGCATCTGAACATTAGCAACCAAATCTCATTGGAGGATCAAGATCCAATTCTGGAACTAAACAAGAGAGCCAATCTGGTTCAACCCGGTGTGGGTGACATCTTTGTCACCACCAAGAAATACAAAGATCTTGTTCAGTTTGAAAATCATCTCCCTGGACATGTGTTAGAAGAACCAAAATTGGGAATGATAATGTTTAACCATCGTGAACGGCAGGATTTTGTGGGCATTAGTGATCTGGATTATCTAAATAATGAATCTCTTGAAAACATTCAGAAAATCTTCTTTGCTCACCATGGTGGTCCAGGACTCACTGAAGCTGCAAGAACCTTCAACATGTGCTTACTATCGATACTGGACATTAGAAACTCTGATCCATCAGTACAGACCCTTGTTATTGAAGAACTTAGGCCAAAGGAAAACTGAATAATCATTTGTAATATTTTGTTGTAATTTGTAATGTTATTGAATAAATGATTATCTGATGTTTATAAGTTATTAATTGATCAGTGCAAGTAAGAAGAAGTTGTTATGCTCACTTACTACTGACATTAGACTTAGGCTATTTGTATATCCAAATAGGGGGAGATTGTTGGGTCAGTATTTACTGACCTTGAAGCAATTCTAGGGTTTGAATATAAAATCCCCCTAAGTGTTTCATGCTCAGCAGTAAGGCCAGTCTGCTGAAGGATGACCAGAGGAACAAAGTTCCAACTAAAGACCTTATAGCTGAAGAAAGTTCAGCACTCCCCGTTCAGCGAACTTAGAAGACAAAGGAGTCTTCGCTTCAAATACTACGCGGTCTAGTTGCTGAAGAACAAGGACTGAAGAAGGGCTTTCAGTTCAGTTTGGCTTGACAATACCAAACTGAATGATGTCGATCTCCTCTAGGATACTGAAGACTCTTCAGTATTCTGATGGTTTGCATTAGGCGGGAAAAGATTACTTTAATTCAAAGTAGGTTGCTTGTATACTTAGATATAAGTACAACCTTTATCTTTTCTAGAATAGTTTATTATGTACTTTGTACTGTTTATCCAGCATGGGCATCAACCACCCACTGGATAAACTCATGCATTGGTACATGCAAAATGCAACCCCTAATTTACACTGCCTATATAAAGGAGTGTATATTGTGAGAGAAAGGTAACCAATACAAGAGCTTAAACTATGGAAAACCTTTCTCTCTCGATACCAACTAAACCATATAGCCAAAGATGCATATGAACGTTTAGATTGGAGCTTAGACTTTAACTTTGGTTAGACGTTTAAGTAGAGGAGATCAAACCCCATTGTCATTCAACCACTTTGTTATTCCGCAAACAAAGTGGGTTATAGATTCTTTATTTGATTATAATAAAAGTCTATACGTTGAAAAGTATATTGGTATTGTTGTTTTAATCTTTCATAGTTCTTATCTAATGTTAAAACAACACACTTGAGTCGAAGTAATAGTTATTACTTAAGATAATAAGTAATATCGAATTACAAGGGACCAACAATTTTGATGATTTGTTTTGTATTGATGTAACGCTAATATTGCAGCAATGAGGACAAAATAGAAAGGGATTGACTCTCCACCATACCTCTCTTTTAATAATTGTAATGATCCTGGTTTTACACAATTACTGGATCCCTAATTATATTTTAACATAAAAAAGCATTAAACTAAGAGCAACTTGGGATAAACAAGTTAGCTGTGTTTGATAACAAGCGTTTTGGAGCGGTTAGCGACAAGCAGTTAGAGTTTTTTATAAAAAGTTTGTTTCGCAAAAGACTAACTAGCGTTTGAATTTTCACTTTTTAATTACATTTTGCAGCTTCGTTACCAAACACTTTTTTAAACAAACTGTTGTTGCTTAGCGCTTACTACTCCTACTGCTTAACGCCAGGGCCGTAATGAACGGAATGTTCATTGAACATTTCATAAACCCTTCGGTAAAAAGTTTGTTTATGTTCGTTTATTTAATAAATGAACGGACATGAACATTATTTTACGTTCCATTAGTTATATGAACAAACACGAACAAAAGTCATGTTCGTTCGTTTATGTTCGTGAACGTCGATTATACGTTCATTTACATTCATTTATGTTCGTTTATTTGTTTTTTATATCATATCTTTAGTTTTGATACTTTTAAAATTGACATTTTTTACCATAAGATAAAGTATAAGAGTATGCATAGTTTTATCATTTTTATGTCTTTTTTACGTTCATTTATGTTCGATCGTTTATGTTCAACTAAGGGTCGTTTAGTTTCTTAATAAATGAACGTAAACGAACACGAACAACTCATTTTCTTAATAAACGAGCATGAACAAGTCATTTTCTTAATAAACGAATATGAACAAGAAATTCCGTTTCTTTTAAGCGTTCTTGTTCGTTTATTTATCCTGTTAAAATTAAATGAAAGAACATGAACAAGAAAATCCGTTCGTTTAAGCGTTCTTGTTCGTTTATTTGTCCGGTTAAAATTAAATGAACGAACATGAACAAGATTTCATTCATTTTCGCCCGGTTCATTTACATCGCTACTTAACGCTACTGCTACATGTCGCCAAACATGAGCATCTTTTATCTTTTATGGATATGCTAATAGTTCTCATAACTAATTCAATAAATTTTACTTAGAAATGTTTTCTCTTCTTTTCTTTTCATGGAAGAGTATCAGCACCTCAGAATTCAACTAGAAGATATAATATCAAGCACCGAGAACTTTGGTCCAAATAAGTTAATTGGCCGAGGTGGTTTTGGACCAGTGTACAAAGGAGAACTCGCTCTAAAAGATGGACGAACCATGGCTGCATTTAAGCGTTTGGATCGTAGTTTTGGGCAAGGGAACATCGAATTTTGGAAGGAGGTTATGATGCTTTCTAAATATAAACATGAAAACTTGGTCTCACTCTTACATTTTTGTAATGAGGGAGATGAGAGGATACTTGTGTATGAGTACATATCTCGTGGGAGCCTTGATCGTTATCTAGATGATCCAAATCTCACGTGGACACATCGCCTTGATATATGCATTGGGGCAACGCGTGCAATAAACTACCTTCATGATGACGTGGGGACACAACAAAGAGTTCTTCATCGAGATATCAAGAGTTCAAACATCCTTTTAGATGAAAACTGGCACGCTAAAGTGTCAGATCTTGGTTTGGCAAAAGCCAGCCCGGCTAATCAACAACAATCATTTCTTGTTACACACGCTGTTGGGACACCAGGATATTGTGATCCATTATAATGGGAGATGGGGTTCTAAACAAAAGAGTCGGACGTTGATGGAGGCCCAAGTATTGAAGAACGGACTGACTTGTTTCTGGAGGCCCGAGATCGCGTGACGAAGAGGGGTTTAGTAAAATGGGCATAACTTTTGCATCCTAAGTTCGTTTTCAGCCCGTGACCTGTCAAAACGTGCGTTAAAAGGAGACCGACGATGCTGTAACCAGGGGCGAACCCAGAACACAAAATCATCAGGTGCACAAATGTTTTTTTACGTAACACACATATTTGGCACCGGGTTCATTTTGAATAAATCGTGATTTTTGACGAAAATTTACACTACATGACAAACTGTCATCGGGTTCCCGTGAACCCCCGGGAACCCCCCTCGGTCCACCCCTGGCTGTAACCACCTTTTAGCTGGTTGCGGATTTTTCAAGGCCCGAAAAGCCTTTTTACTATCAGTTTTTTGCATTTTTATGTTTTTTTCACTTTCAGTTGGACTTTGTCATTGGGCTACGGTCCAGCCCGTTGGATTTTTAGGGTTTTTCTTTGTTTGCAGTCACTATTTAATGAATCTGCTGTAACCCTTGCAAGACAGTTATCAGTTTAATAAAAGTTAAACCATTGGCCGTTGAGTTGCCGTGTTTTACCCTAATTTTCGGGCATTCTTCAGAATCAACGATTATTAGCAGAATTGTTTCTGGCATTCTTGTTGAATCAACAGATCCAATTACTTATCTTTGTTACTTTATTTTTTTTAGTCTACATCAATTGATATCAAGAGCCAAAGTTCCTTATCAAGATGCCTCCAAGGAGAATTACGCCTATTCACGATGTGAATGAACAGGAATTTGAGCAGCGTATGATGGAAAGAATGGAGGAGAGATTCGATCAAATGTTTGATCAATTGACTGACCAGATGAACACTTTGATGAGCAATAGGAGGCCTCGTAATTGCCGTCATGAGGAAGAAGATGTAGATCTGGAAGAAAATCCGTTTGCTGATGGTTTGTCTGATGATGAACAATCAGTAGGGCGACGAATGAGAGATCACAGTGGGAATAATGATAGGCGTTGGAGACCGGAATGAGGGTTAATATTCCTGAGTTTAATGGGGACACTTTAAAGCCTGATGAGTTTATTGATTGGCTTGTTGCTGTTGAAGAAGTATTTGAATTCAAAGAAGTTCCAGAAAACAAAAGTGTTTCGTTGATCGCTACCAAGTTACGTGGTCGGGCATCCGCGTGGTAGCAACAATTGAAACTGACGAGAACAGAGTTGGGAAGTCAAAGATCACGAGTTGGCAGAAGATGAAGAAAGTCATGAGGGATAATTTTATTCCTCATAACTACCAGCGAATGATGTACCAGCGATTACAGAATCTGAAACAGGGGGCCAAGTCTGTTGAGGATTACACGACCGAATTTTACCAACTAATTGCAAGGAATGGCGTTCAAGAGACAGAAGATCAGCTTGTCTCTCGATACATTGGTGGTTTAAGAGTCCAGATCATGGATTCTGTTAACATGTTTGATCCGATGACACTTTCTGAAGCGTATCAACGAGCACTGACTTTTGAGAAGCAGAACCGACGAGTGGGGAGTTCTTCTTCTCCTGCAATAACAGGTGCTTCTGGTTCGGGTAATGCAGCATCGTGTTTTGCCCCAACTCAGGCTAAAGCAGTTGGTGAGAATACTGGACCAGTTCCTAAAGCGGCCGACAGTGGTGGGTTCAAGTGCTTTAACTGTGGTGAACCTGGTCACCGACAATCAGAGTGTAAGAAGGCTGGGAAGAGGCAGTTAATTATTGAACCTGAGGAAGATGATGATGTGACTTATGATGACTACGTGGGAGACGTAGTTTATGATGCAGAACCTGAGTATGAGGAGGAGTATGTGTCTGGAGATGTGGGGGTGAATTTGGTGGTAAGGCGCTCCTGCTTAACACCTAAAGCTGATGGTGATGATTGGCTTAAACACAACATCTTTCAGTCAACTTGTACCATTATGGGTAAGGTTTGTACTTTTGTATGCGATTCAGGTAGTTGTGATAATTTGATAGCTGAAGGAGCAGTCCAGAAATTAGGGCTGAAAACTGAAGATCGTCCCAAACCTTATAAGTTACAGTGGCTTAAAAAGGGTGGGGAGATAACAGTTTCCAAGCGTGTCCAAGTTCCGTTTTTTGTAGGAACAACTTATAAGGATAATCTTTGGTGTGATGTGATACCTATGGATGCTTGTCACTTATTGTTGGGTAGACCTTGGGAGTATGACCGTGATGTAACTCACCATGGGAGAACTAATACTTATAGTTTCCTGTTTGGGGGTGTGAAGATTACTTTGATGCCAAATAAACTTAAGGAAGTAGTTAATAAACCCACTGGTACTTTACTAACTCTTTCGCAGTTCGAAGACGAGCTGGAGGTGGGAGGTGATGTTTTTGTATTAATAGGGAAATAGGTTTCTGAAGACGGTGAAGTTCCTCAAGCCATGATCCCTTTACTTGAGGAATTCTCTGATGTTTTCCCTGATGAATTACCTGATGGTTTGCCACCATTGCGTGACATACAACATCATATTGATCTAGAGCCTGGGTCACAGTTGCCTAACATGCCACATTATAGGATGAGCCCGGGAGAACATGAGGAGTTGCGCAGGCAGGTTGAGGAGCTGGTTTCCAAGGGTCATGTTCGTGAGAGTATGAGCCCGTGTGCTGTTCCTGCCCTATTGACTCCAAAGAAGGATGGTACATGGCGTATGTGTGTTGATAGTCGAGCCATCAATAAGATTACTGTGAGGTACAGGTTTCCTATTCCTCGCCTTGATGATTTGCTTGACCATATTAGTGGTGCTACCATTTTCACGCAGCTGGATTTGAAGAGTGGGTATTACCAGATTCGTCTTAAACCTGGCTCTGATACCAACTGATGTAGACTAAAAAAAACAAAGTAACAAAGATAAGTCATTAGATCTGTTAATTCAACAAGAATGCCAGAAACAATTCTGCTAATAATCGTTGATTCTGAAGAATGCCCGAAAATTAGGGTAAAACACGGCAACTCAACGGCCAATGGTTTAACTTTTATTAAACTAATAACTGTCTTGCTAGGGTTACAGCAGATTCATTAAATAATGACTGCAAACAAAGAAAACCCCTAAAAATCCAACGGGCTGGACCGTAGCCCAATGACAAAGTCCAACTGAAAGTGAAAAAAGCATAAAAATGCAAAAAACTGATAGTAAAAAGGCTTTTCGGGCCTTGAAAAATCCGCAACCAGCTAAAAGGTGGTTACAGCGTCGTCGGTCTCCTTTTTACGCACGTTTTGACAGGTCACGGGCTGGAAACGGACTTAGGATGCAAAAGTTATGCCCATTTTACTAAACCCCTCTTCGTCACGCGATCTCGGGCCTCTAGAAACAAGTCAGCCCGTTCTTCAATACTTGGGCCTCCATCAGACGTTTACTCTTTTGGGGTGGTGTTGTTTGAAGTAATGACGGGAAAACTATGTTGTGAATGTCAGAATGGCCAGTTAATTCGCTTCTTGGTGCATACATGGAAAACATGTTGTGATGAAAAGAGACTTAAAGATATTGTTTCTGGTAATCTATATCAAAACATGGATAAGAATTCGTTGATGACATTTTCGACCATTGCACGTCGATGTTTGAATAAAGATCGTAAAGAACGGCCAACAATGGTTGAGATCATCACCAAGCTTGAGGTTGCACAAGAACAACAAGTAAGTTTTTCATCAATAGAGTATTCTAGCATTACCAACTTATCTATTGACAAGAAAATGTACAAACTCATAGAATGTCATTATATCTCTTAAGTTTTCCTTTCTTTAGGGCTGAGCAAAACAACCTAAAAACCAAAAGATCGAGCCGAACCGACCCGACCAAAATCAAACCGACCATTTTTGGCTCGATTTTCGGTTTTGCTCGGTTTGGTTCGGTTTCGAGATAAAAACAAGAAAAATACGCCTAAACTAAATATTCGGTTCGGTTTTTCTCGGTTTGGCTTGGTATAATTCGGTTCGTTTTTTTAAAATCGGTTTTCGTGTTGGTTCGGTTTTCTTCGGTTTGCTTTGGTTTTGAGCTGATGCTCAGCCCTACTTTTCTTAAATATTCTTAAAGATAACAATTAGGTTAATCACACATCATATCCTTATGGCTTCTTCAAACCCTAATCATAATGAAATTCCATCAAACAAAAAGATTAAAGAGTAACAATTAGAGCCTTGAGTATCATAACGTTATTTTTTTATCAGTCACGTTAGCATAATATCAGTGTAACAAAATAACACCAATATCCCATAACAGTTATCATAACATCAACTAAAACCATCAATTTGTTACCCACTTCTTTTTTTTCCTATTTATTTAACCCTAAAACAAATACCCCCACACACAATACCATTTATTTAAAAAAGAGTTGGTAAATTAGCGTCAAGGCATAACGCCGTTAAAAAAACGGGAGTCGGTATCATACCGGTCATAACGCCGGCCAAGCGTTATGGTACCCAGAGCTCTTAGAGATGGATTCTCCATGTCTTTGTACTTAGGCCCGATTGTGAATTGAGTTATGATTTTTTATTTGTATAGTTGCGAGTCTACAAATAATTTATTTATAATTTAATCTTTTAATATTTATTATGTTGTTACAGATGAAATCGACAAGGAGCCGTATGGTTAAAGATAAATTTTGACGAGCAAAAAATAAAAGCCTATGCTATGGAAACAATTTTTACTGTATTGAAATTGACCATGACATAGAAGAAGATTATATGACTGATTTTAAAAAATTTGATGATGGTCGATGATCGAAGACTTAGTAAATTTTTTAATATAATGTTTACATTTTATGCATATAAGTGATCTAATCCACATTTTACTATATGTGTCGTAAAATATAATCATTATTATTAACGAGATTATGCAATAGTGTTCGGCTGCGAAGCACAAAGTTTTTATGTTAAAGACTAACTTTGAAACGGAACGATAACTCAAGGACTATTTTCGTATATATATAGTAAGTTAGTTATTAAGGACTAACATTGCAAATGACCGGTAACCCCAAATAGAATTTTCGTAATTTGTTTCTGATTTTTTTTACGAAAATAGTCTCTGGGTTAACGTTTCATCATAGAGTAATTAGTCCAAAGACTAAAATTCCAACGGACCAATAACCTCATGGGCTATTTCCGTAACTTGATAACCGAGGGACAATTTTTGTTAATTGTTTTTGAAACTTTTTACCGTTAGCGTTATGTTGCAAAGTTAGTCATGAAGGACTACCTTTGCAATAGGCCGATAACCTCATGACTATTTCCGCATCATAACCCTAAGGAGAATTTACATAAATATTTTCAACTAACCAGATCAATCTTAAATAGTAGTATAAAGTCGAAGGCCTCTTTTCATAATTTCTTTTTAACTTAGATTATTTTCTCTGCTGGTGCCTGGCCTTATCGGGCGTCTTTTGGACAAACAAATGATCCAGCATTATTTTGTTGCGACACAGTGATGCATTTTAGTATATAGAGTAATTCTAGATTTACCGAGGTATAAATGAAATCCGGTGCGTTATATGTGTGTTTGTGATATTTAGACATTGGTTTCGCTCTAGAAGGGAGTACAACCTAAACCTTGTCTTCAAACATAGTAAAATGTATGTTTCTAAACATATACCATTCAGGTGCAAAGTGAATTCGATCACGGATTCACCTGTCACACATTTGAGAGAAGATGGTTGGCTAATGACCCGACTGGCCCAATTTATTAGCCAGACAGAGTCTTGTCCTTTTAGGATTGAATTCGCTCGTATATACGAAGGACCGAGTAACGCGATGTTGAAGTTCTATTGTGAAGGCGTTGAATTTCAGCATGTGGACCACTGATCTATACGAACTTAGGTTGTCACAAAACTTTATGTACTAGGATATTGCTTAAACCTACGACACTTTCTTAAGCATTCATGCTTCTACAAAACTCTACTAAACTATACTATCAATTCATGTACTTGATCCAAGAATGTTGTGTCAACAACGAATGATCATGATTTCCTTATTAACTAACCACCCACAATGTTTCATAAAACCTACTGTTCAACCCATATGACCATATGAAATGGTAAGATGATCCTAGCGACCTAGCTTACATGTCTTCACTCGGTGTAGTCCAACCCCAAATCAAAATCCTAGCTTCCCCACCTCCAGTGAGATGCTGGAACTCTCTTTGGCACCCATCTAATACTCCTGGTTGTGTATTTGAATGATTATGAAGTGGTAATCCAACCCAGTGACAGTCCCAATGGAAGTCCTGAGTCATTATTAAGGCTCAACTGAAACCAGTACTATAATTTGTTATACGCACAAGTCTCACATGATTCTCATGCATCAGGATATACACGAGGGTATGTCACTAGATTAAATTACCTTCACGGAGACAAAAACATGGAGCATTATATGGTAACATCAAGAGACCTAACATCCTACAAGCACGGAGATACTAGAATATTTGTATTCAAGCTTCTCAAATTAGACTCAATTAAAAACCTAAATGGAAATCTTGTCCCATTACAATATAAGCCGAAAAGTTTCTTGATGATCAAATGCAAAATCTAGAGAAACAGGTAATCACGAACAGAGATTAAAAGGGAAACAGTCACTAAAAAGCATACAATTAAGATCATGGCGCACGAAGACTAATTACAAAGGCGGAGAATAAAAGAGAGAAAAAATCCATTGCTTTCGCCTAAACAGTAAATCTAGTCCAAAGCTTTTATAACCACGAGTTAGAACACACTCATAACAACATTAAATGGTAAAAGTCTCACAAAATATGTACCTGCACTAGGAGCGTCCAAGCTTTCTCAGCAACCACTTTTTCCTATATGAAGCGTCCAATGCCAAAAAAGTCTTGGCTTTCTTTTCATCTTCAAGAATATCACAACCGTCCAACAAAAGCTCGTCATCTATGCCAGGTATTGCTTGAAGGGCGTCGACTGCTTTTTCGATTACACCATTGTTCTTGTCCGGTTTATTATTTACCAACTTTGAAACTACATTTGCCATGTCAGTAAAAGCTTCCTTCATATCATCCGTTTGTTTTCTTGGCACTTTACCAGGACGTCCTGAACTTAAAGGTGTCGGTGTCTTTCTTAACCGTTTTCTCTTGTTTGATGTCTCTGTTTCGTTTTTACCATTCTTTTTAACCTTTGGAGTGTCTACGTATGCATTCAACTTTTCAGAATACGAGCCTCCAAAGATCTTTGACAAATCTTTATGGTGTCTCAAGACTGTACCCTTGTATGTAGTTGCAAAAGGGTGTTCCTGTTGATCGTCACACATATTTTTAGTAGATTGCAAAATTATTTAGTATCTATCATTTAAATGAAAATATACGAGTTATAGATAAAATGATGGTTCTTTACCTTACTACAAGCCTCCCATGACTCGTCACTAGCTTTGACCATCTGGCAAGTGGCATCCCATGAAAAACCATCTTGAGTAATAAGACTTTCGACTTCGTTAAACTGTTCCATGAAGTATGAGAGTCTGTCTTGTAAATCCCGTTTTTCATATTGTAATTTACATCTCTCATTAAATGATGGTACAATCACACTCCAAATCTCGTCACTAAAACCATGATCAATCTTAAACCCTTTGTGATGCTCCAGCATTAATTCAATGAAGCACTCATTCGTTTCAGGTGTCCATTTGTTTTTTGCTTCCAAGAATAATTGACTACCACTAAATTCGTCTACAACAAAAGTTAAAGCATGTGTAAAGGCTTCATTGAGAATGCAATTAATTAAAAGGAAATTTACAAATCTGGCTCATTTGGTGTGGGAACTGATATATGGACTCTTTTTTACTGTAATGACCCTATATCTCGCAACAAATTTTGCAATAGGCGGATTTTTCACAAACCACCATAAATCAGGTACAAATTGATTTTTTTTCCAAATTTTCCGCGGAAGTTTATACAAAAACTGCGAAAAGTTGCAGACTTGAAATTTGCAAGTTGAGTACTTTTTATCAGGAAAAAATGTGCACACTTTCACATATATTATGTACTTTCCGACATTTATCGAAAAAAGTGACATTCTGACATTTATCTAAAAAAATCGTGCACTTGCAAATTAGGTTAATACTTGAAAAGGTCAAATATGTAAATTTCCCCTCACTTATAAGAGAAATAAAAGATTTCTCAAGAACAATATAACAAAAAAGGTCATTTAATACTCTGAAACCAAGAATACCAAAACGTTAAAAGTTTAATTTGTAACATAAGTCCATATTCATTTTATAATTCGTAAAGAAAATATAAAGTTGACCTATGAAGGGAAATAAACGAAAAATGCATACCAATACTCAAGACACCAGCACCATCCGGGGCAGCGTTGCGAGCTAAACTAATATATTGTCTTTTAGAACTATCTAGGTCATAAATAGTACACAACTTATGGTAATTAGGTACAGTTCTATCTCTGTAGTTTCTTGCATCAGGATGTCCCTGCACATATTAAAGTAATTAAGGAACAAAACTCAACATTAGCCTCCAAAAAAGCAGATTATAAAATATTTTGACCTGAATGTAAGCATCCCAAATGTGATCTTTGGCTACCACCATTTCCCGTTTATCATCCCAATAAAAGCCTTTCTGCCCCAAAATGGTTTTAATGTCGTCGTACTGCTTCTTTAACTGTTTGTATCGATTCTTTAAGACATCTTTGTCACGTCTAATCCCAAAATTGGAATTAAATGATCTAATCATATCAAGCCAGGCTTGAGCAACAAATGATTTCCCATTTCTGTTTCCTTTATTCACCTGTACGACCAGTAAATCAACCAAATAACGGTCCATTGGTGGTGTCCAGTGTGTTCTAGGGGCACCTACAAAAATGTTTAATAATAAATTAACAGTTGTCCATAATGATTATATAAAATAAATGATCGATAAATAAAATACCACGCACCAAGCCTGAGTCCCATAAATCCATCAGGACTCTTATCCAAAAGATTACTTGGTTCATCAATGATATCACTTCCAAATACCAATTCCAAATCTTTATAACTTGGCATAGATATTGTTCTATACGCTTGTGCTTGTGGGTGTACCTGAAATTAAGAATCATTGCGCTACATATATAAGCTAAGTAAACAAATGTTAGTACAAAATGTGAAATCATGAAACCAATACCTCTATGTACGCCTCCCAATCATCGTCATCAGCAACTACCTTTAGTTCCTTCTCATCCCATGAAAAACCATCTTGTTTTAGCAAAACCATGATATCAGTATAATACTTCAACAGTTTCTTGTACCGGTGCCGTAAACCCTTTTTATTTTGGTGGCACCCGAACTTAGCATTAAATAAATTCAGCATTTCACCCCATGCTTCTTTGGTATACGAATTATCAAGTTTATTTCCTTTTTCTCGTTGTTCGAATAGTAACCCAGTAAAATATTGATCCATGGCTAATGTCCAGTCTGTCTTTGAACGGTCAACAGCAGTGGAAGGAGTCCGAATTCTTTGTCCATTGCCTGAAAAGCAGAAAAAGATAAAAAGAATGTTATATATATAATTTGCGTGTTAAATATAACTAGGAAATGATATTTTTCCTGTACTATTATAAATTTAAAAAAAAAGGGGGGGTTTAAAAGGTTTTCTGCATTGAAATACACTTTCAGGGACTCCTGACCCAATTGACCCGTGTTATACCATCTCGTCCTGTTGAAAATAGATTATAACCAGAACCGAGCCATTCACTGATAAAGTGGTTGACATGATGAAATCTCAAATCTTTATATAGGTTGAAGGAAGTTAAAACCAAACCTAAATTCGTTGCATGGACTTCATCATCAACATCCATATCATGACTAGAACGACTATATCGTCCATCAGCAGTTGTATAACCATATATCAAACATAAATCACTAAAGTTCTGCACAGCTTTCGTTTTATATGATCGTGTATCAGGGTGAGCCTGCAATAAGCGCCATAGTAAGAACTTGTTATACTTCGTTTAAAGTTTTTTTAAGTTCTAAGTTTTTCTTTTGCATGGAAAGGTACCAACTTTTTAAAAATAATAGTGTGTACCTTGACATAATTTTCCCAAACATAATCGTCGGCAACCACCATTTGTCGAGTGGCATCCCAAGAGAATCCACCATGGCCAAGCATATTCTTAACATCATTGAATTGCTTCCACAAAGTTGTGTAACGACCTTTTAATACATCTTTGTCATACTGTGATCCGAATTTCACATTAAAGTCAGCAAGCATATCATTCCAAGCTTGTTTGCTGAATGTATGTCCGGACCTATTTCCTTTTTGCATATGTTCCAGCATCATGTCAACAAAGTGTCGCTCCATTGCTGGAGTCCAGACAGTTCTATGACGCTCTCTGGTACGGGGAGTTTCACTACCTTTGGGACCCATCTACAGAGCGATCAGACCATATACCTGCAAAAAATAAACCTACGTTAACCAATTTGAGTCGAAAAAACAAGATAATTATCGCGGGTCACTAACTCGTGGTTATGAGTACCAATCATCCACCTAAACAATAGACAGTTTATAGATGTACTTCCCATAAAAAACAAGATCTCATAAGCATGTTAAGAACATTTAACATAATGTAGAAGATATAATTTGGATTTGCATATACCCTAACCAAAAAAACAATTGATGGGAGTGTTTGACAATGCGGCTAAATTCAAGCATGAAAACACAGTTAGTTCATAAATCTTCGAGAAGCAATTAGCAGTTTAGCACTTTCTGGAAAGTGTTTGGATAAGCTTATGGTGCTCTGGAAACATAATATGCTTAGCCAAACGCCCCTTAAGAAACTCCCAAACTAATTATCTCATCCTAAAACAAGCAGACAATCGTAAGCATTTACTCGTCGCCAACACACAAACTAATTATATCAACAAAATAACAAGTTTTAACGACAATCCCAAACACCCCTAAGCATTTTTTGTGATGAAAAACTCCAGCTTTACACAAATTCATAGAAACGACATTCAAATAGAAATCATGTCATCTTTTGTTTGACTAAATTTAATCACATAATCAATAAGCAACTGAAAACCTCTTATTTCACCGCAAAACAGGCAGTTTGCTTTTAACCAAACAATCAAAACAGCTTATATAAACACCCAATAAACAGAATAACCAGTTTTAAACTCCAACCCCAAACACCCCTTTAAGCAGTTCATCGATCAATTAGCATAAAGTTTAAAACTTTACACAAAATTCACAGTAAAGAATACTTCTAGGGGGGACACTAATACACAGTTTCGCCAGAAAACACATAAACATATATAAGCCTATTACCAAATAAGCCATAAGCCGGCTATATAAGCTTAAACAAGTGGGGGTGTTAGTTACGGCTTATATAGCGGGCATATGGCTTATTTGATTTTCGGCTTGTGATTCATAAGCTCAATTTTGTGGCTTATTTTGAAACTTTTCATCCTATATAAGTTTATCAAGTCATAATAAGCTTATAAAAAGCCTAAAAGCTCTAAACAAGCCACAACAAGCGAGCTTATAAACAATAAGACAGAAACCAAATAAGCCATATGCCGGCTATATAAGCCGAAACAAACACCCAATAAAGAAAGACCCAAAATTTATATAAAAAATCATCAAATGCATATATAAAAAGTGGGCTTATGAGCTTATCTGATTTCGGCTTATACAACACAAGCCTCAACTTTCCGGCTTACTTTGAGACTTGTGGGCTACGGAGTATATCATAATTAACCTATATAAGCCCATAAATCAAAATATAAGCTAGAAAGTTGGAGCTTATGAAATACAACCCAAAATCAAATAAGCTCATAAGCTCACATATTAGCCGAAACAACAACCCCAATAAAAACTTAAATTACATACTCTGTAATCTTTAAACTTAGTCCCAAACACCCTTAATTTTTCAAATTTATAAGCAAATAACACTACCCAATACTCAATTTCACCAAAAAAAAATTATAAAAAATAAAACTTAATTAATTAAACCCAAAATAAGCCATAAGAGGACTATATAAAACATAAGTAGAAAACCAAATAAACCACACAAACACTCCCTAAATAAATACCCAGAATTTATATAAAAAAAAACCATCAAATGCATATAATAACTTAAATTACATACTCTAATCTTTAAGCTCAGTCCCAAACACCCTTAAATTTTGAAAAATATAAACAAATTTTTTTGAAAATAATAACTTAATTAATTAAACCCAAAAAAAAGTACTAATTTACTTATCACGAAGTCAAACGGGCAACAAGCTACGCCGCTAATTAAGCCAAAAACAAATTTACATATAAAATAATCACTTAAATTACACTTCTTTAATTAAAACAAAAAAAAAAAGAGTACTAATTCACTAATGACAAAACTGGATCATTTGATGCAGATAAAAATAAACAATTACATAATCCAATTAACTCAATGCAGTAAAATTTGACTAAAATTAATTACCCAATTAAAATTGGATCAATTAAATTACAGTACTTACAAATAATATTAAGGGGGTGTTTGGTTTAGTGAACAAGGAAGGATTAGGGGATCGTTTGATTTAGGGGAAATGGTGAAAACCCTAAAATTTGGGGGATTAGATGGTGTTTGGATTACGAGTTAGGTGTGTGAATTTGGGTTGTTTGGTATTGGGCTATTGGTGTTTAGGTGAGTGTTTGGAATAGGGATTTGTTTGGATTAAGGGTTATTTATGAGATTGGGCCAGATTTGTTGAGCAGTGTTTGGAATTAAATTCTTCTGGGCTAGTTTTTTTTCAACTTTAACAAGAATAAAAATATTTATACTTTAGATTAACGAGATTGGGCCAGGTTCGTTTACGATTTTACGATATTACAAAACAAAAATTTACGATTTTATAATATTACAAAACAAAAAATTTTACATAGGATATTCGCAAGCTTAGATTCTTAATAGGTTTCGATATTGATCATAGTTCTTAAAATCTCTGACTTCTTCACACTTTTATATGTGGACTCCATCTTGTGACACCATAAACCTTCACACTTCTCATGAAAATAGGCGGAGGTTTATATCGAGTGCGTACTTTTATTTGCAACAAATATAAGTGGTGATTTCTAAGATTTATCCACATTTACTTATGTAATTATTTTTTACACATTTATATGTGTTGATAAACTCAAAATATTTTTCACACTATTTGATAGTGTGTAAAAAAAGTGCTTAATTGCACTATTTTTTAATGACTACAAATTATAAGTTGTATTTTGTAGAATTAACAAAAACAACATGTTAATTTTTTAAAACACTTAATTATAGTTTGTGATAATGTTTTTAATGTAACATTTATATATTTTTGTGTTTTTTATATGTAACTTTTATAAGTTGCAGTATAATATTACAAAGATTATAAGAAAATATCATATTAGAGTTTAGAACTAACATTTCTGGGCTGGTTTTTACCCGATCGAAAGATTAGAAGGTTTTATAATCATACATGTACTTTGTCTCAAAATAATCATACATGTGCTTTTCGAGATGTTTTTGTTTGTTTATTTATCTTTGACAAAAAACATATAAAAGAAAAACTTGATCAACTTTATCATATTATCATTTTTTGAAATAATTACTATTTTCTCTGGTCAATAATTAAAGTACACTGACAAAAACACGTAATTTAATAAAAATATATTTTTTAGCTCTTTCTCTTATTTTTTAGGGTAAAAGTTATAAAATATATACGTATTTTTCATTTTGTTCAAATATGGCGAATGTACTATTTTATGTACTTATTTGCCCATTGAACTTGTTAGTTTGTCACAATATCACCAATATGGGTTACTGGCTATCCGGTTTTTTTGTATTATTGGTAAATTAGTCACGAAATTAATCATGAAATGACTAATCTACCCTTATCCCTTTCATTCCTTAATCCTTGTCAGAAATCCGTCAAAACAGTAGCAGATTCCGGCGACTGCTACACAACCGCCCGTGACATAACTTCATTTACGAGAATATGTTGTGGTCAGTTCAATTACCTCAACCTCGATTAAGAAACATTGAGGCAATAGTGACCACATTCGATGACTATCTTATTCAAAGTCGTCCATCATATCTCTAGATGCACTTTTATTGTGCCAAAGTGAATACGTGATTGATATGAATACCCATAGTCCTAGTCTCAACTTGTTATCTAGAACTCTAGGAGAAAGCATAATCACAACGATAAAGACTTTGATATAAAGAATTTGTTGCAACTCCATATCATATTATATTAATTGGTCATGTGTTTGTTCGTCAGGAAGAGTATCCTTAAAACCAACACGCTTGGATTTGCATTGGGGAGTACGGGCAGGGGCGGATCTACGTTGATAGTATGGGGGGCGGTGCCCTCCATAAATTTTTTTAGCACTTAAAGTATACTAGATGTATACCCGCGCATAGCGGCGGATAACTTATGATATCCTAATTGATCCGGTGGTCGAATCGATAACTTGGTGTCTCGATCGGGTTGATCCGCTAGCCGAAGTCGTGACCCGATGGCTCGATCGTGTCGACCTGGTGTGCGAACCCGTAAAAGGTGACTCGAACGGATTGACCCGGTGGCCGAACCCATAACACGGTGACTCTAACGGGTTGACACGGTGGTTGAACTCGTCACCCGATGATCGAACTCATGATGTACTGGCTAACACACTTGTTTTCTATTTTGTATTATGTTTATCTATTGAAAAGTTGAATTTTTAACTTTTAAAATGAGCTCTTTATATATTATAGACGAGTACCTGCGCATAACGGCGGAATTTATCTAACGACAGAAAATTAACGATATGCTATATATTAAGTGATAAAGACTGATATAAAAAAGTTTAAACTCACGTCGCTCTAATACCATTCAGGTTCTTGAATTTTGGCAGCTATTTCGTTAATGTACAAACATTCTTGATGTGAGATGCAATAGTAAGGTAATAAGATAAATATAATGAAATGATAATTTGGGATAATAAGTTTATATTATAATATCTAAAAACCCTGAATAAAGTGGTGGATGACCATAGGATATAAATGAGCAAGATAATTAAAGCTGAACACTAAACTACCTTTATAAGAAAAGACATAATATAAACACAAACGTAAACATGATCGGAATTAGATAAAATGTCATAGAATGCTAAAGCAAAATTTTTAGCATGTGCCAAGATTCTAGTTTGCAACACGTGCATATAAAAATGAATACATACAAGGATGCTGCAAACTTTCAGCAATCTCGTTTAACCACTCTAGAATATAAGGAGGATTAGTTATCCAACTTCGAAGCATTGTGCTCCCATCTAATGAGAGTGCTGCCACGAATGCATTTAACAAAATTGGAAGATTTGCTCCAATAGCCCGAACTAAAAATCCATGAAAACCATAAAGATTAGAATCGA
Organism: Glebionis coronaria; assembly: GCA_025667525.1. NCBI lineage: Eukaryota > Viridiplantae > Streptophyta > Magnoliopsida > Asterales > Asteraceae > Glebionis > Glebionis coronaria. The sequence continues at coordinate 41,766,025 of CM046878.1, forward strand.
AACTACAAATTCTTAAAGTGCTTAAAATAAAATAAAAAACTACTGAAATGATAGTGATCATGATTTTTACTTTTGTTTGCCAATAAGTAAGAGTGCTTCATACAATCATTTGTAATATGATTATCACGCTTGCAACTTTACATACTGAGACCTGGTTTCAATATGATGGTTTAGTGCACTGGAGTTTCAGAGAGAGAACATGATAAGGACAATCTCCAAAAAAATTAAATATGTGTTAATGAAGACCCCGGGTTCAATTTTGATTCTGTTTAAAAATCTCAACGCCAAACACCCACCTTTTGCTTTTATGCACAGAAAAACAGATTTTCTATAATTGTTATAATCTAAATAGCGGTTGACACCCGTGGTTGTAGATATTGAATAGCTTTGTCTGCAAAATTTGAATTTGTGATTCTTGCCATCCTACTTTGTTCCAAAGAATCTACAGTAAACGAAAATCATGGTTTTCTTTCTTTGTTTTGTCCCTGCATTTTTTGAACACCTTCAGATAGGAAAAAAAAACAAGATAACATTAGTTTCCAATGCAACTTACCTTGTATACTTTCCAAAATAGGCGACAATAGTTCATTTAAATATCAGTTAGTATACAAAGTGGATTCTAAGCCCAAATAATAATGAATGAATGCAGCAGATTAACACCATATAGAATCGAAGTACCAATATGTCTAATGGCGAGGATAAAGTAAGCAATGTCACGTATTAACACATTGACACGGTTATTCAAGAGGATAACATAATGATAAACCGTATAGTACAGAACTAATAATACACACGTATGAACTGAAAAACTAATTCCTGAATTTGATAATAAATCTTAAAAAATGAACAAACCCCAATAAGTAATGACTTGATAGAGTAAAACTAAAGCAAATGTGATTAAGCTTTATAAAACACATACCATAATGAAATCTCGAGATCAAAACAAAAACTTCTGAGATCAAATCAATAGTGGCAAAACCTAAAAAGGATTTTTAATAGAATATTTTGAATGGTGGTGGTGACAGTTACAATCAGCGCTTCATTCACTCAAACTTATAGGATCTCATTATATAGGTGAAGATATATGATGATTAATGGTAAGATGCGTGATATGGGTGGTGGCAGTTACAATCAGCGTTTTAATCACTCAAATCTTCATTCAAATTTGATTGATAGTTTCAACCTTACTAAAAATATTAGCATTAGTGAATACATACGATTGTTAAACACTGTCGACATTACCTATTATTTGGTGAATACACACAATTGTTCAACATGGCCATATTTGTTTGTGTTTCAACTTTCAACATTCAACAATTGGCATACACCCTTTATAGGGTATATAGATAGGAAAATGATGTATTTTGTAGAAAAAGTGTTTGGTGCCCCATATAAATTGGAAATGTGCCCTCCATATTCTAGGAGATTATCAAAAATCAAAGTGATTATTAATGTTAAAAGTGTAGGAATAATAGTCAATGGTGGTTTTGGTGAAATGAAGAAGAATAGTGTATAGGAAGATGTGAAAGTAAATGTGAATAGTTGAAAAGTGAGGTCAAAATCAAAATACATGCTTTTATTTATTTATTTATTATTAATAAAAAATTGGATTTTTTACCATCCCTACAACCTTTTTAGTAAATGTAGGAATATCATTCAGATCATTTTATACTAATATTAGATACTGTATATTTTGTAAATTCAATCACTTATTATTGCATTGAGTTTAGTCCTTTTTGTTGATTTTGATTATTGAGGTAAATCAATTTTCTTTTTACGTATAATCACATTTGATCTGATTCGACCCGACTCGAATTCTTATAAATTACACTAAAAAATTTTGTTGCTCACTGCCCCCATGATCAATATCTCTGGTTCCGTCATTGAGTACGGGAGAAAAAAAATAAGACAAGACCACACACAAACACACATAAGATAATGGGAGAAGGGGATAAGGGTAAATTAGTCATTTCGCGTTATAAAAAATGACATGAAAATAGATCCGGTCATATTGGTGATATTGTGACAACTAACAAGTTCAATCGGCAAATGAGTACATAAAATAGTACATTTGCCATATTGGAACAAAATGAAAAGTACGTGTCTATTTTATAACTTTTACCCTATTTTTTTACATAAAGATAATTTTGCCCTAAATCAATTAATTTACTACTTATTTATTTTTTGTAATAATACCTTCAAGTGAGTGTTATATCATAAACTTAATCTACATTTCATATCTATTTTTGAACGTGGACTATTAATTTGAGACGTCCGAAAATAATATACTAAAGTATAAAAGATATTTTTATAAAGTATTAATTAATTGATGGAGAGTGAAATACACTTTGTGCTATAAAGTAAAAAGAAACAAAACAACAATAGTAATTATGTTTTCTAAAGTGTGTGTGTTTTGTTAATGAAAAATTATTTTGAGACTAAGGAGATAGTAGGTTTCTGTCTCTCAAACGACTAATCGTATTAATTATTCATCACAACTACTCGATTGATTGATAAAGATTGACTTACACATAAATGAGTCATGAGTTTGATATTAACACGTGCCTAAAAGTCACTTGTGTTGTTTGCGTAAAAATAGGTCTTTGAGGAAGGTCATATGACAACCAAAATTAGTGCACGGGGTTGGATTTTTTGCCAGTGTCAACTATTTAAAAAATTATTTATAACTATCTTAATAAGATCTAAGTTCATTTAGATATTCAATTTTTCTTGGATATTGGGAAACTCATCCCAATCTTTATTTTCATCTCATTCTATATATGAGATTAAATCCTCAATTTACACCGCAAGGGTATTTTAGTCTTTTCACGTGCACTATAAAGCTTTTTTTAACAAACTCTCATTTACCTTCACAAACACATATGCGTGTTTCTCCTCTTTTCTGTTCTAGTTTCTTTCTCTCTTTACATCGCAATCTACTTTCTTGCTTTAATCCATCATTCGATTAATCGAGTAATAGATCAAATTAATAACTTTAATCAAGCATTTGTTATTATTCAATCGATCAATCGACTGTTCTATCATGTTTAGCTTTTTTTAGTTTATTTGATTTAAAATAAGCTTAGTATCCAGAATACGATTTACAAGTTATTTAACGTTATTAATAACGTTATTATAAAACCCTCTTGTTAAACCTTGTTAATTCTTAACGAGAAAAATATTTGCACCGTTAGTCCATGAGGGATGTATTGTGCACCGTCCACTAACGGAGGGATGCTTGTTGTCTAAAAAACTAACAAAATATGTAATTCGATTTTTCGACATAGCACAGGGATGATTTTTGCACTTTCCTCTTATAAAAAATATCATACTGGAGTTTAGAACTAAGATCTGTTGGAACTAACATTTTCTGGGCTGATTTTTACTCGATATAAAGATTAGAAGGTTTTATAATCATACATGTACTTTGTCTCAAAATAATCGTACATGTGCTTTTCGAGATGTTTTTGTTTGTTTATTTATCTATGATAAAAAACATATAAAAGAAAAACATAATCAAATCTTTTATATAATAAAAGAATTAGATTTTATAGAGTTTTTAGTGAAAAGTGGAGGTTGGTAAAAAAAAATTGGACCAATCAGGTTGCTTGATTTTGACACATATGCAAAAAGATGTAATCTAATTGGTTAATAAAAAGTCAAAATTGGACTACTTTTGGTCAAAATTGGATTGAAATCGTGTAAATTAGAAGAATTCGTTAGAAAATATATGTGGCAGATGTGTGAAAAAATAAACTTCAAAAACCCGGACCGAATTACTTTAAACTTGAAGGACCTAAAGAATTATACTAGAGTTTTCAAAAATTTGTCAAACAATACCCTCTATACCGTCATTGGTGTACCATAGTACATCAGCCTCCACCAACAATATCCAACTCAAAAGCTCTCTATTATGCTAAACAGAGAAATCGGATATCCACCATCCCCGTCGACTCAAACAAACACATTAACACCATCCCACCTCACCCGACCACCATGAAAAAAGATTATGATTTTACATTACAAAATGATGAAAACTTTAATCACGATGCTGTTATATTTAGTGTTAATCAAAGGTATGTTATTTAATTAATAGATTTATGGTTCTAAGTTCTTTTTTGATAATACAATTATGAGGTTATTTGATTAAAATTTGATTGTTTGAAAGTGTTGGAGTGTGTGGATGTAATATATAGATAGATTATTAGATGTTTAATGATTCTGATTTCATATTTTTAGTTATTAATATGACCCATGTAAAACAGTTTTGATTTTAATGATTTCTAATTCTTTGCACAACGTAATGCAACCCAAAATGGAATAATTCGTTCATAAATAATCAAAGAAGAATTTATGCGATGATGGACATGTCATCAAAGGACCACACAAATGCATTTGAAAGGGGTTAATGGGTGTGAATGGCATTGAATAATAGGTTTAGAGATAGTAGTATTCTACCTCATGAGCTGTAAAACCCGCATGCTTTTATCATGAATAATACCCTTACGATCGTACGTACATGATTAGAACTTTCCTTAAATAGCATGTTTATGTTTCACGAACAAGAAGTATAAGTATTACGTACGTGTTATATCACGATAAGTATTTAATACGTATTAAGACATGATAATTATTTTAATAATTATTATAATCACGAACATAAGAACATGAAATCATGAACGTAAATAATCACGAGCTTAGTATTACGTATGTATGTATATTTATTACGATCATGAATAAATATAATAAGACACGAACGATAACTATAAAATCACGTAAAACACGGACACGAAAACACACTTATTATTTAGACACGGAAAACATTCGGGTTACCCCTTGTGGGCCCCCTTACCCGCGGCTACAACACAAAGAAAAGGGCCAAGCCCATGCAAACTTTACTAAACATGAAATCAAGGGAAAACTATTTTCATAATTCAAGAATTTAGAAAATAATTAAAACCCTACTCCCTTTTCTTCTCCTCTCTTTGGCCGCCGGGTATTGCACACACCAAGGGTGTGTTTGGTTGATTTTGGTGTTCGACTTATTGCAAGATTGATTGTGGTAAAATACGACTCTTGTTTAGGAAAACAAAAGAACGTATATGAGCGGTAAGTATCGAGTGATGATTTTAGGAAAAATCAACACTAATGACCCAATCACTTAAAAAGAGAGAAAGTTCGTTTCCCAAGGAGGTATATGTGTGTGAATTAACTTGTAGTTGTTTGAGATTAATATTTGAGAAGAATGGGGGTGAAAGGATGAAAAGACGGTTACGTTAAAATTACACTACGACGTAAAAGACGTAAACGTAAAGTCGTGAAAAACTACCAAAATTTAAAAATTTTATACTAAGACCAAAAACAAAATCAATAATTAAAAAGACTAAAAACAAGTCTAAAATAATATAAATAAAGACAAAAATCCAACAAAGATATTTTAAAACCTTTTATTAATTAAATATTTAATTTTAAATGCTAATTAAAGCCCTAAAATTAAATATAACTAATTCAAATGTCAAAAATATGATTTTATTGAATAATTACTTAACTTATATTATTAGAAGACTAAAAAGTAATTTTCTAAAAATTAAAACCTATTAAAACTATTTTTAAAACTCTAAAAATGATTTAAACTAATTAAAAACTTATTAAACTTAAAATAAATATAAAAATAAATCTAAAAGCTATAAAAATATTCTAAAAATGGAAAAGGTCCTAATTAATGATAAAGAACCTAAGAAAAATGAAAAAGAAAGAAAAATAAAATTTTGATTTTTTAATAATAAAATAATATTAAAATAATACTAAAAATAAAAAGTTTATAAAATTAATTCTAAAAAATTTCTAAAAACTTAAAATATTCTAACTAAGAGAAAAACACAAATTAAAGTTCCTAAACCTTTTTTAATAATTTTATAAAAATGTTTAAAGTTTATAAAAAACCTTAAAATAATATAAAATTAAAAATTAAAGTTTATAAAACCAAAACCTAATGTAAACCTCAAAATATTTATTAAAAAGCTAAAAACTATTTTTCCTGAAAATTAAAACTATTTTTACTATTTTTTATGATTTTATAAAAAACGTATAATAAATAAATCCTAGAAAATAATTAAATAAAAGGAAAAATATAAAAATTAGCTAGAAAAGTCACAAATCTAATAAGGGTCCTAGGAAAAGTGAAAATAAGCAAAAACGTTTAACCAATAAGCTAAAATGAGCTTATTTGCTCACGGCTTATTTATTTAAGCCAAAAGGAAAACGTGGTTAAATACTTATGGAATTGGAAGGCTAACGTAAAAAACTTATCTAGATTAGCGGTAGAGCTCCTACTCCTCCAACGAGAGGTCTGGGGTTCGAGTCCTGCTACGGGTAAGTTTTTTGCTTTTATTTTCTTTTTGTTTTTTTTTCTTTTCCAAACCAATCTATGACCTGGTTAACCTTACAATCCAATCCAATATCACTTTTTAACTGAGAATAATCCAAATTAAGGACCAAAAATGTGTGCAGTTCTTAAAGTTTCTGATGAACAAGTGTGAGTGCACACTTGAGCACTCTTGGAACCAAGAGGGGCTTGGTTGTGGCTTACTTGGTGGATGTTTTGGACAATGGGGGCACCCTTGTGCTTATTGAAGCACAAGGAGTCAATAATAGCAAAAGATAAGCACACTAGCAAGCAAAATAATCAACAAACCAAGCACATAGGGCAATTTCAAGTTGCTGTGACAGATGAGCAGGTCAGGGGACTATTTAAGCTAGCTACTAGCACCCTAGTGAGATTTAGACTTCAAGCTTATGCACACACAATCACCAATCAGCATACAAACCAAAACAAACCTTAAATCACCCTAGAACTTAACAGATTTCAAAATCAATGCACAAATTTCATGAAAAATATACAGAAAAGTGAGTATGCAGATTTGAGCTAACTTGATTTACTTGTTTCTCACAAATTTGTTTCCAAACTTAGCAAACCTACTTTCTTACCAGTAAACAACCTTTCTCAATCCTTTTGAAGCTGTATAACACCTTTTTAAACTTAATCTAAGATTTTCTACCCTGCTAAATCATGTATCCAAACACCCTTTTATCTTTTGAAAACCAAATTTTACAAAGTAAAACACTTTCAAAAGCTACCAAACTGATTTAAATTGTATCTAACATGCAAATCAACATATAAGAACACAAATCAACCAGCTTAAACAACCAAAATCAAACAATCAAACAATATCATTCAAACCACCACTTTTCTGAAATTTCACAAAGGTAAAAGAGATTTACCTTAGGTCCTTACATCCAAGGACCTAGTGGATGAATATCCACCTCCTACCAACCCGGGTTGGTGCAGATCCTTTAACAGCAACAGGTCTTTCACCTGTTTAAGACAAATCAAAGAAAACAAAACAATAAAAAGCAATTATATCTTTCTGTTTGCTTTTTCTTTCTTTCTTAAACCTTCCAAAATCTTTTAAACCTTATCAAACACGTTTTGATAACACTATTTCACTGATTAAAACTTACCTCTTAACACTAAAACCCTGAAACAGATTCTTACCAAGAATCTCAAATTTCAGAAACTTTTAAATAATTTTGAAAATCAAAATCACTTAACCAAATTAAAGATGGAACTCAGAATCAAGCTTCACACTACACACAACTTTTAAAAACAATAAAAAGGGATTACACTTGATTAAATCAAAAACCAAACTTTTATTTTTTTAAAAAGGAATTACAAGGAAAAGCTTGAAACTGGAACAAAGGGTCATCACAGGTTGATGCCTCTATTTATACTAGTCTAATGAACATTCTAGGCTCTTAAAATCAAAACCCTAATCACTAGAAAATCCCAACTTTGCCCTTGACGATTTTGAGTGGTGAGCTGTCCAAACTTGATCTCCTTCGTTCATTTTGGCGTTGTGAGTAAGCAATGCATCTCCACTGTTGATATTGGACACGTCATAAGACTTGGGGACCAAGGCGTGTTGTGATTGGTTGAATGGGGAATTGGGGGTAGGGTCCACAGTGGTGGGATTGGGGTTTTTAGGTGTGGGATGGGTTCCTGCGTGTGTGAATCACACGTGGGCAAGTTTAATTGATTTTTACCCAGGTTTAAGTGAAGGTAAATTCTGGGTGGGGTGAAAGTGAACAGTAAGTTCCTTTGATCCGAAATTGGGGGAAATAAGTTGTTAGGCGCCAGTTTGTGTTTAAATCTTTCAACTTGTGCACCTTTGGCCCTTTTCTTTTGAAATTTTTGGCATATCAAGTTTTAAGCCCTAAAATCGTATTTCCTTTGAAAATAACTTTCACCAATTTACATTTTTGGCACCAAACTTTGGAAAAGAGTTTCAAAGGGTTGATTTTGGCATTTTGTGATAAATCAAGGGCTGATCTTGGACTTTATTGATCTTCAAAGGTCTTCAATGTCTCTTAATCTTCATGAGGGACCATATTTGACAAATTGATTTTGTTGAGGGACCAATCTTGTCATTTCTTCATAGTTGAAGGACCTTTTTGCAATTTTGACAAACTTAAGGGACCAAACTTGTAATTATTAATATACAAGGGTTTTAAGTGTCATTTCTTCATTAATGGAGGATCAATCTTGTTTGTCTTCAAGTCTTCAAGGGTTTTTGTTGAAAATTCCATGATTAGGGCCCGGTTCATTGTGCGTCTTCGTTTCTCGTGTCCGTTTTTCCTTGTATCTTGTGATCTTTTGTCTTTTTCACGATATCCATACCTAAAATACACAAGTAAACAAACACAAGCATATATATGGTATTTTATGACATTTATATGCATTTAAAGCCCAAAAAGGACGATGAGATCATGTATAAATGCCATCTCATCACTCCCCATACTAAGCCATTGCCGTGCCCTCACGCAATGCTAGAATAAAGTATCTAAGCATCACCAAAGTTCAATTTTATTAACCTTTATTGAAGAGTAAAAGACTTGCAACATACTACGAGAATGTGTAAAGACATAACGTATGATTTTCATCACCAAAATGTGACTTTTAGGGTCAAAGAATAGAAACAAGTTAATGTCCCTTAGAGTAAACTTCGTCATCCTTGATTGTCATACATTCCATGCTAAGTGCAAAAACGAGATCATTGTTGGTACAAGTCACAATGCTAACACTACTCATACGTCCAAATTGTGTAATACTTTTTCTCCCCGCAATCCTAGTTATTATAAAAGGAAATGGGTTACTAGAATTTTTTATCTATTTGTCATGGATCACAAGTGACACATATTGACTTATTTGAGTAGTTATTAGTCCGAAAGCAAAGTAGCATGATTTGATCAATAGTTAGCCGAAGGACAAAATCTTTTAAAACGGCTTCTCGTGTATCTCCTTAAGTTCATATCTTGGCATAACTCGTTTCACGATTTGAGACCTTTCTCGGACCGATATTTGGCATGTACTTCATACTTCAAATCTTGGGAAGACGTTCTTGAAATTATGGTCTTCTCTTCATATTTTGGAATTTCTTCACTTGACGTTTTTGAGAGATTCTTCATATAGGACCACAACTTCATCATTTTTCTTCAATCTTTACTTTGGATTTTGATATACAACGATCCGCCTCCTTTTCGGACTTGGATATATTTATCCTCATACCTTGTTAGGGTCTTTTTGGATAGACTTTCTCCATTCTTTAGGGGAGTAATTGCTTCTCGTCGTGTGTCTCGATCCTTCATATTGATTTAGGAATAATGATACTTTACATCATCTTTGGATCTTTAGCAAAAATAGAGCTCCTCATGCCTTGTTAGGGCCTTTTTGGATGATCGCCAATCTTCGCGTCCCGCTTCAATAAGTTATGCCTTGGCTATGAACTCTATTCAACCCCGAGCAACTTTTAAACGATCTTGCGCTAGAGGCTAAGTAACCTTTCAAATCGTACGACCTTACTTATTGCAATTATGTTTTATTCCTAATGCATTGATCTTATGGGAAGAAAAAGCCACAATTAAAAACATATGAGTTTTTGAAAGAACACTTTCATGTTCTACGTTTTGCATGATCACTTGTCTAACTCTATCATTTCTCGTTCTTCACTATATAAAGACCTCTAATTAAAGAGACTCGTGAATACTTAGCCATGCAAGTCAAAATTAAGCCAAATTTGGATTAGCTTTCATTAAGACTATATCAAATCAAAGTTTTGGGTTTTCAAGCCACCTATAGGATCTTGCACTTTCTTGGACTTTTTCAAGTTTAGAGAATGCGTTTTAAAGTTCCCTTGATAAGTGACTTTCTAGAATCAATTATAGGAACTTGCGAAAAGTTCTTGTTCTTAACCCGAATGAATTAAGACTTTCGCGTTTTAAAGCTCCCTATATAAAAGTCTAGCAAAACTTGAATTGAGCGGGTAAAGGAATGTAAATGGCTCCAAATGCCCATCAAGTCAAAAATTAACTCTTATTCTACCCATCGGAAAATATACATTCGTGTCTTAAAAACACTTATGAAAACTAAGAAAAATTTTAAAATTTGGCCATTTTTAGCCTTATTAGCAAAACAAAACATTGAAAGTTGGAAAACGTGAGGGCGTAGCAAAGCAAGTACCTATTCACCCCCCATACTAAAAGTAAACATTGTCCTCAATGTTTCGAGTCTAAAGGTGGAGCACCCCCATACTAGAGACGAAGAATCGAATGCTTAGGATCTAGCATGGAAAGGGTGATCAACAATATATCTAAAGTCGTTTATTAATTATGCTAAAAGATAATTGTTAGAACAATAAAGGATATGTCATGGATTCGTGAAAAACTTCTTCAAACGAACGATGGAGGCTCACGTAAACGAACACGAGAGTCTTCAATCGTAGATGATGATGATGATCTAGATAACACAATCACAAACAACTACGAGACAACGAGTTGGAAGGGTACAAGTCCCCTTATTAGTGAATAATAAGCCTAAAGGATAAGCATGGGATCTCCCCCACGAGGCACCTCGTTTTTTATTACCGAGTCATGAGCTCGACTCGATCCCCTTAAAATGTGAACATTTAGGGATATCATGGTATGGTCAATGGGGCTTACATGATATACAAGGCCCAAAAAGCAACCGGTATAAAGGACTAAGTCCTTAAATGATGCAAAATACCGGGGTCGAAGATGGCGTTCTCGTTTCCATTGGAAAGACAAATTAACACCACTCCAACATGTGCCATAAACTCAAAGAGTTTGAAGAAAAGAGAGAGAAGTAGAAGGGTGAGACAATTGGTAAGACAAACTTTTGAGCTACTCGAGGTAGACTCGCACCAAGCAAATAGATAGAGTTTCCATTTATTGCATCGGTGGAAGACCGAGATTTCCCTTTATATGAAATTCCGGGATCGAATATCTCGTCCTCGGTGGACAAGGATGAGGGAACATAAGGGGCTTCCCCCACACTAAGTCCACACAAAGCATCGTCAAGAGGAGTAGACGAGTTTGTAGTACTCAAAACACGTGGTGATGACGGAGTTAGATTTGTAGAAAAATCAATTAAATCACTTTTAAGATCTTTTCCTTTTTTATCTTTTAAACTCTCCTTATGAAAACCCTTTCTGATTATGTCGAAAATATTTGGTGTTTCTAAGACGATGTTAGTCACACTAAAAATTCTCACATTTTGAAACCGTTTTGGTTTTGGTGGTGGCAAGTTCTCAAAACGTTTATCGACGAAGAAAACCTCCCCATCGGGGCCAACATATTCATCATCCGAAAGATCTTCCGTAGAAACCGGCAACTTATCAACAATTTTCAAGAATGAATGTTCTAGGTGAGGTGAAGGATTTTTCGATTCAAGTATTGATGGTTTCTTCTTTGTAGGCTTAGCACTCATAACCTCCACTGGCGGAGGAAATGGTAAATTGTTTTTGGAGACATTCCCTAAAACTCTTGGTGAAAATTCTTTGCAAATGACATTGGTCGAGTCACCATGGTTTAAAGTTGCAATAGAATAGACATGAGAAAGATTGGAGTTTTGTGTTGCATTGATAACAAGTTCTTCTTCATTGAAACGAAGGGTGATTTTTCGAGCATGAACATCGATAAGTGCTCTTGATGTATCCAAAAATGAACGACCCAAAATGAGAGGAACTTTTTGATCAATAGGAATGTCTACAACGATAAAGTCAACGGGATAGTAAAACTTTCCGACTTTAACGAAAACGTCCTCGGCTACTCCACATGCCATGATCGTAGAATGATCGGCCATCTCGATGGACATGTTCGAAGGAGTAAGAGCCGGAAGTGAAAGCGATTTGAAAATCTCGAGAGGCATCAAATTAATACTAGCGCCAAGATCGGCCAAGGCGTAGCATTCCTCCATATCTTGAATAGCACACGGAATTAAGAATTTACCGGGATCACCGACTTTTTGTGGTATGCGGCTTAGAAAAACCGATGAACAACTAGACGATTGTTGTAACTTCTCTTTGTTGTTTAGCATACTTTTGAAGTTTGCGGCGAATCGAGGCATCATGATTAAAGCATCGGCAAAACTTATGTTAAAATGTAGATCACGAAACATTTTCATAAATAGCTCAAATTGATAATTGTTCCGTTCTTGTGCTTTCTCTTTGTTACGTCTCGAAGGGTAGGGTAAAGGTGGTGTGGGTTGGTCATTAGGCAACGGCCTTGGAAACTCGGGTTCCATGATGGGTATTGGTTCAACCGTAGGTGTGGTTTGAGCGGTACTTCGTGGGATTGTAATGTGCTCCTTTTCGACCATCACCTCGGGTTCTTTCTCGATTTCCTTCTCCTTAGAAGTATTTGTACGAGAGATTGGTTCCTTGAAAGTTTTACCACTTCGTGTAGCAACAACCTTCAATTCTCCCCTCGGGTTGTTAATGGTATCACTAGGAAGACCACCCGAGGAAGAGGGCTTACACATGATTGCTTCAAACATCTTAGCCATTCGGTCCTCAAATTTTGATTGCCTAGCATCCGCTTTTAATAACTCTTGCTTAATCTCATGTTGTCCTAATTCCATCTTTTGTTGGTTTTGTTGAAGACGTTGGACATTTCCTTCCATTTTGTTTGCATGAGTTTTAAGTTCATTAGCAAGTTCATTTTTAAGCTCGTTTTTCATTTCGGACCTTAAGCTAATCATCTCACGTTGCATATTATCAAATTTAGCATCATTTGCTTTTGCATAATCCAAAAATTCTCCTTGCAAATTTTTCGTGTGAGCATTTTGAAAACCTTGTGTAGTATTTTGAAAATCACGGTTTTGGTTTTGATTAGAGATTTGTCCATTCCCACTTTGATAATTCCCTTTGTTGTAATTGCGTGTGTTGCCTTGGTAATTACCTTGGTTGTTGTTTCGATAATTGTTAACATTTTGGTTTGGTGGAGCTTGATTTTGGCGGGAACCTTGGCCGTTTTGGTTGTAAGTTCCCGTTGCTACGTAAGCACTCGAAGTGTTACCATCCGCGGTAATGCACTCGGAAAGATCATGAGCTCCCCCACAAGATAAACAACTCTTAGCAACCGCTTTAACCGAAGCGGAATTGGAAGCTTCTTGAGCCTTCCAATGGGACATTAGATTAGCAAATCTATCAAAAAACCGATTTTCCTCATTAGCTTCATCATGTAAGGCGTTAATGCTACGAGACGGTTGTGACGAAGATGACGAACCCATATTGGCAACACTCGGTGTGTTACGAGGGTTATAAACCTTAGATCGATTTTCAATGATTTGTAAAGCCTCATTTGTCGTCTTGAACAAAAAATTACCACCCGCGGCGGCATTCAAATAATCTCGTTCATGATCATTAAGCCCATTATAAAAAGTATCCACTTGATGTAATTCCGAAAAATCATGGTGTGGACATTCATGTAACATCTCTTTAAATCGTTCCCATGCCATTGAAAAACTTTCATTGTTACGTTGCACAAATCGTGAAATCTCATTTTTTAAGTGTGTTGTTTTAGATGGTGGAAAAAACTTGTTCACAAACTTAGAAACGAGATCGGCCCATGTCAAAATCGAATTTGGCGGTTCTTTCTCGAGCCAAATTTTTGCGGGTCCATCCAACGAATATGGAAACAACATCATCTTAATGGCGTCATGTGGAACATCCTTAAATTTGCTAGTGGCGGTGAGACGGTTGAAATTCCTAATGTGGTAATGCGGGTTGTCTTTTTCGTGACCTCGAAACTTGTTTGCTTGCAACATCGACATTAAACCCGTCTTAATCTCGAAATTCTCCGCAAGGATGGCGGGAATAACAATAGCCTCTCCAAAACCCTCGGTGGGTGCTTGTAGCAACTCCATCATAGTACGATTAGCCATGACGACTTCTTGTTCTACAATAGGTTCAACAATTGGAGGTTCTTCAACAATCAACGATCCTTGATTTGCTTGCTTTTGAAGACGTTTACGAGCTCGTTTAGCTTGATTACGAGTGATCATAAACTACACGAAGAATGGGAGGTGAGCAAAGAAGATTCTTTTTGGTTGTTTTGTGGATTTTCAATTTTTTTGTGTTTTTGATGATATTTAATTTTTTTGGATTTTGGTGTATCTTCGTAGACAACAATCTACAAAATCTCTCCTCGAATCAAACTCTTGATTAAAGAAGCCTCAAAGGAATGAAAACGATCACGTGGAGTGAACGCCTTCGAATGACTTTAGAACTTTGGTGAAAACCAAATTGTTCACGAGGGTTTAATCACAAAGAAAACCAAGCAAATATAGTATACGTATTAATACTTTGGGCGGCAAAACCCTCGATTAGCCTTCAATCTTAAAATACTCACAAGCAAGCGGGGAAACGAGGCGGCGCGAAGCACTTAAGAGCCTTTTTCCTTAGGGTATATTTTATAATACCCGCCTTATACCCACCTTATAGTTTGTATTTTTCAAAATCGAGCTTCACGAAAGTATTTATCTATTTTTGCCTTTTCTTTTTGTTTGAGATTCGAATACAATAATTAGGAGATCAAATCCCAATTAAGGTTGTGTCTTCACACTTTTGGAGATATTGTATTTTGATTGTGATACTTAATACAATATAGTAATAATATAAGAAAAACTAAGAAAACCGATAATACGTGTTATGGGAGTTCCACTTAACACAAATACTTTATATGGATAATATCAAAAACAAAAGCTTCCAAATTAAAGCACAACACACCTCCCCGGCAGCGGCGCCAAAATATTTGTGGTAAAATACGACTCTTGTTTAGGAAAACAAAAGAACGTATATGAGCGGTAAGTATCGAGTGATGATTTTAGGAAAAATCAACACTAATGACCCAATCACTTAAAAAGAGAGAAAGTTCGTTTCCCAAGGAGGTATATGTGTGTGAATTAACTTGTAGTTGTTTGAGATTAATATTTGAGAAGAATGGGGGTGAAAGGATGAAAAGACGGTTACGTTAAAATTACACTACGACGTAAAAGACGTAAACGTAAAGTCGTGAAAAACTACCAAAATTTAAAAATTTTATACTAAGACCAAAAACAAAATCAATAATTAAAAAGACTAAAAACAAGTCTAAAATAATATAAATAAAGACAAAAATCCAACAAAGATATTTTAAAACCTTTTATTAATTAAATATTTAATTTTAAATGCTAATTAAAGCCCTAAAATTAAATATAACTAATTCAAATGTCTAAAATATGATTTTATTGAATAATTACTTAACTTATATTATTAGAAGACTAAAAAGTAATTTTCTAAAAATTAAAACCTATTAAAACTATTTTTAAAACTCTAAAAATGATTTAAACTAATTAAAAACTTATTAAACTTAAAATAAATATAAAAATAAATCTAAAAGCTATAAAAATATTCTAAAAATGGAAAAGGTCCTAATTAATGATAAAGAACCTAAGAAAAATGAAAAAGAAAGAAAAATAAAATTTTGATTTTTTAATAATAAAATAATATTAAAATAATACTAAAAATAAAAAGTTTATAAAATTAATTCTAAAAAATTTCTAAAAACTTAAAATATTCTAACTAAGAGAAAAACACAAATTAAAGTTCCTAAACCTTTTTTAATAATTTTATAAAAATGTTTAAAGTTTATAAAAAACCTTAAAATAATATAAAATTAAAAATTAAAGTTTATAAAACCAAAACCTAATGTAAACCTCAAAATATTTATTAAAAAGCTAAAAACTATTTTTCCTGAAAATTAAAACTATTTTTACTATTTTTTATGATTTTATAAAAAACGTATAATAAATAAATCCTAGAAAATAATTAAATAAAAGGAAAAATATAAAAATTAGCTAGAAAAGTCACAAATCTAATAAGGGTCCTAGGAAAAGTGAAAATAAGCAAAAACGTTTAACCAATAAGCTAAAATGAGCTTATTTGCTCACGGCTTATTTATTTAAGCCAAAAGGAAAACGTGGTTAAATACTTATGGAATTGGAAGGCTAACGTAAAAAACTTATCTAGATTAGCGGTAGAGCTCCTACTCCTCCAACGAGAGGTCTGGGGTTCGAGTCCTGCTACGGGTAAGTTTTTTGCTTTTATTTTCTTTTTGTTTTTTTTTCTTTTCCAAACCAATCTATGACCTGGTTAACCTTACAATCCAATCCAATATCACTTTTTAACTGAGAATAATCCAAATTAAGGACCAAAAATGTGTGCAGTTCTTAAAGTTTCTGATGAACAAGTGTGAGTGCACACTTGAGCACTCTTGGAACCAAGAGGGGCTTGGTTGTGGCTTACTTGGTGGATGTTTTGGACAATGGGGGCACCCTTGTGCTTATTGAAGCACAAGGAGTCAATAATAGCAAAAGATAAGCACACTAGCAAGCAAAATAATCAACAAACCAAGCACATAGGGCAATTTCAAGTTGCTGTGACAGATGAGCAGGTCAGGGGACTATTTAAGCTAGCTACTAGCACCCTAGTGAGATTTAGACTTCAAGCTTATGCACACACAATCACCAATCAGCATACAAACCAAAACAAACCTTAAATCACCCTAGAACTTAACAGATTTCAAAATCAATGCACAAATTTCATGAAAAATATACAGAAAAGTGAGTATGCAGATTTGAGCTAACTTGATTTACTTATTTCTCACAAATTTGTTTCCAAACTTAGCAAACCTACTTTCTTACCAGTAAACAACCTTTCTCAATCCTTTTGAAGCTGTATAACACCTTTTTAAACTTAATCTAAGATTTTCTACCCTGCTAAATCATGTATCCAAACACCCTTTTATCTTTTGAAAACCAAATTTTACAAAGTAAAACACTTTCAAAAGCTACCAAACTGATTTAAATTGTATCTAACATGCAAATCAACATATAAGAACACAAATCAACCAGCTTAAACAACCAAAATCAAACAATCAAACAATATCATTCAAACCACCACTTTTCTGAAATTTCACAAAGGTAAAAGAGATTTACCTTAGGTCCTTACATCCAAGGACCTAGTGGATGAATATCCACCTCCTACCAACCCGGGTTGGTGCAGATCCTTTAACAGCAACAGGTCTTTCACCTGTTTAAGACAAATCAAAGAAAACAAAACAATAAAAAGCAATTATATCTTTCTGTTTGCTTTTTCTTTCTTTCTTAAACCTTCCAAAATCTTTTAAACCTTATCAAACACGTTTTGATAACACTATTTCACTGATTAAAACTTACCTCTTAACACTAAAACCCTGAAACAGATTCTTACCAAGAATCTCAAATTTCAGAAACTTTTAAATAATTTTGAAAATCAAAATCACTTAACCAAATTAAAGATGGAACTCAGAATCAAGCTTCACACTACACACAACTTTTAAAAACAATAAAAAGGGATTACACTTGATTAAATCAAAAACCAAACTTTTATTTTTTTAAAAAGGAATTACAAGGAAAAGCTTGAAACTGGAACAAAGGGTCATCACAGGTTGATGCCTCTATTTATACTAGTCTAATGAACATTCTAGGCTCTTAAAATCAAAACCCTAATCACTAGAAAATCCCAACTTTGCCCTTGACGATTTTGAGTGGTGAGCTGTCCAAACTTGATCTCCTTCGTTCATTTTGGCGTTGTGAGTAAGCAATGCATCTCCACTGTTGATATTGGACACGTCATAAGACTTGGGGACCAAGGCGTGTTGTGATTGGTTGAATGGGGAATTGGGGGTAGGGTCCACAGTGGTGGGATTGGGGTTTTTAGGTGTGGGATGGGTTCCTGCGTGTGTGAATCACACGTGGGCAAGTTTAATTGATTTTTACCCAGGTTTAAGTGAAGGTAAATTCTGGGTGGGGTGAAAGTGAACAGTAAGTTCCTTTGATCCGAAATTGGGGGAAATAAGTTGTTAGGCGCCAGTTTGTGTTTAAATCTTTCAACTTGTGCACCTTTGGCCCTTTTCTTTTGAAATTTTTGGCATATCAAGTTTTAAGCCCTAAAATCGTATTTCCTTTGAAAATAACTTTCACCAATTTACATTTTTGGCACCAAACTTTGGAAAATAGTTTCAAAGGGTTGATTTTGGCATTTTGTGATAAATCAAGGGCTGATCTTGGACTTTATTGATCTTCAAAGGTCTTCAATGTCTCTTAATCTTCATGAGGGACCATATTTGACAAATTGATTTTGTTGAGGGACCAATCTTGTCATTTCTTCATAGTTGAAGGACCTTTTTGCAATTTTGACAAACTTAAGGGACCAAACTTGTAATTATTAATATACAAGGGTTTTAAGTGTCATTTCTTCATTAATGGAGGATCAATCTTGTTTGTCTTCAAGTCTTCAAGGGTTTTTGTTGAAAATTCCATGATTAGGGCCCGGTTCATTGTGCGTCTTCGTTTCTCGTGTCCGTTTTTCCTTGTATCTTGTGATCTTTTGTCTTTTTCACGATATCCATACCTAAAATACACAAGTAAACAAACACAAGCATATATATGGTATTTTATGACATTTATATGCATTTAAAGCCCAAAAAGGACGATGAGATCATGTATAAATGCCATCTCATCAAAGATTGTTAGTGTGTTCATCCTCCTTTGATTCACGTAATTGGTAAACCCTAAACCTCTTTTCTTTATTATGATTTTGATTTATTAATCACATGAAATCATGAATTTTTTTAATAAAAAGTTAAAAACAAGTTAAAATACATGTTAATTAAACATGGGGATCAAATTATTAAGGGTTTAAGGGTGTTTGTTTGTGGCCGACGCAAGAACCGAGCCCCAAGGGGGGGGTATCGGCTTGATTTATTGCACACCAACCGAGACCTCAAGGTCTCGGTGTGGTGGTCTTGTGTCTCGGCAGCAGGAGGAAAAGGGACCCCGACCTTGGTCGGGGTATGTCTCGGCTCGGGTGGGTCTCGGCTTAAACAAGGAACCACCACCGGCTTATGCCGGTGGCTAAATAAGGAAAGCAGGGGGAACTTTAGGCCGCGGCAGCAAGGGAAACCGCCGGCTTGCCGGTGGGAACTCTTGCTAGCAGGCGGCTAGGTTTTGACCAAGGGTGTGTTTGGTTGCCGGTTCACAGGTTTAAACTGGTCCGGTTCACACATGTTTAGATTAAAACACGGTTCGGTTCATGGGTTACTTTTTACAAGATTAATTATATTTACAAGTTTATTTTTTTACAAGACTTAAATTAATTAATTAAAACATGTACATGATTAATTTAATTTACATGACTTAGGTTATTAATATTAGTATTGATACATGAATTTTAACCTAAGTATTTATCATTTAATTAGACTATACAATTAATTAATTATTAAAATCATAACATATAATTAATTAATTTACATGACTTAGGTTATATTATTAATATATAATAATACATGTTTTAACCTAATTATTTTTACCTTTATTTAATTAAATCATGTTATATTTAATTAAATACTTTAACCTATAGTTTATTTAATTTACAGGAAATAATTAATAAACTATACCGTTTAATTACATGACTTAGTATATTAATCAGTAAAACACTTAAGCTTATATAATTAGCTTAATAATCCAGCTTATATCTAATTATGAAAACTTTCTATTTTTAGAAACTTATTTAATTAAGGCAGCTAATCTATTTATGGAAACTTTCTATTTTTAGAAACTTATGTATTTAAGTAGTAAATCACTTTTTGGAAACTTTCTATTTTTGAAAACTTTCTATTTTTTGGAAACTTTCTATTTTAGGAAACCTGCTATTTTAAAAGTTACTTATTATTTCACAACAAGTATAATAATACATGAAATACAAGTAGTACTTAATCAGAATAGACAGAATACATGATAAACACAGTATAAAGCTTAAATCAGTAAAACATGACATGAACATATAAAACAAGCTAAGACATGATATAAAACCAATTACGTACTCAGTAATCAAATACTTATACACATATGTATTTATGTAGCATTAGTGATACCGAAGTAGGACTCTCTTCCGTTCGTTCTTCTTCGTTCACTGGACACAAGGTACGGATTCTCCGTCCTTTCAGTATGGACATTCTTCCTTATTAGGATTTCCCGTATGCAGCCAACTGTTTTCCCCAGTATATGTTTTATATGTTTTTGAATTGCTTATGTTTAATTAGAATACCTAAAGCCATATACATGCATGACCAGTTTCACCTAGTTATGGAGGTACCATAACCATAACACTGGAGGCACCAGTGTTATGACTTCACCACGGCGGAGTGATAGCTCGTGGCGTCCCTTCAGCTTTTGGCCATATTATTATTATCAGGTGGGCGTATGGGTGCATCCTAGTTTACATGTTTTCAACAGATTATTCAGTGTGAATGTGGTGTGTGTCCTGCATCCTTCACAAGGAGCTGATCCCTCCTACCCAAAACCAGTATATTAAATTAGAGGCAACCCCTCTAATTTGCATGACGAGGTCACCCCTCCAAGTATTCATGCACGTGGATAATTCATGACCTATATTGGCTAATGGTAAACATGTTAAACAGTTTTTTTACAAGATAAACATAAGGTTTTTCAAACTATAAAACCAGTTTTACTAAGATATAACCAGGTTATCCAGGACTTATTCTTTTTCGCTGCTCTATGCTTATATGTTTATATTATTAATGCTATACTTGTATATCCGTGCACTGAGCGTTATGCTCAGCCGTTTTCCTTTTCATGTTCCTAAAACGACAGGTACTTAGGGACGCTCGTAGACTTTAAGCGTACGTGCATATGGATTGGAAGCTTCCTATCCTTCTTTACTTTATGCATTTCTTTATAATTTGATACTCATTTCCATGGACATTGTTTAATCCTTTCATTTATAGTACTTATGTTTGTGTGTGATGAGTTATACTTTTGGGATACCGATGTTTGATTCCGGTATTTCCTTTATGGTCATGTAATGTTTTATACATTTATCCTTGTATGCTTTGATGACACGCCATAATCACGCGTGACATTCTATTTATCAAAATACGGTGTTACAATTATGGTATCAGAGCCAAGGCTTCGACGTGTAGGCTCTCAAAACACGACCTGTGATTAGTGGGTAGTCACTATGGTCTTCCTAGAACTAACAGTCGGTTTTCATGCATTCATCATTTTCATGCATACTTATATATGTCATTTTCGCAGGTTTATGACTAAGTAATGTTGGTACAGGACTGACCCTATTTAGTCGCATGTGTTTTATCAAAACTTTTAAATTTGGGACTGACCCATTGGCGTCCCCTCGCCATGTCTTTTGTTTTGAGTGAACTGACCATAGGCGTTCACTCTCGCGCATACAAAAGTTTTCATAAAACTGCATCATGCATTCATGTACTAGTTTTCCTGCATAAATTTTTTCTCATGATTTATTGGTATAATTTTTTTATGTATATAGTTTATGTTTTGATCAGTTTAATCATGTATTTTATGTTATACTGTTAGATGGCAAACACACACAATATCCGGGAGATGGTTCAGTTGCCAATGCAGATTTGCAAGACATCCTTCATCAGAACGACAACTATCCTCCCCCACCTCTCATCTTTCCCACAGAAGGAAGGAATAGGCTCATGAGAGAATACTACACTATTAGGCAGCGACCTGAGGAAAACAATAATGATTTCATGCAGCGTTTCCTTCGGTTCGTTGGTGTCCTGGGAGCAGCCGCGGGCACCACTGAAGAGCAGGCACAACATTTTCGTTGGGCCCTTTTTCCAATGATTGCCAATAAACTAGAAGGGGCTCCGTTAAACACGACGGCACAAGTGGCCGATGCAGCACGTAAGCTGGAGATGCTGCAGGAAAGAGATGAGTTCGGGGAAGTAGAGAGACCTGATAAGAGGTAAACATTCGTATTCAAGCGGTGACCAATCCGTATTCTTTCAGTATATGTCAATATTTCATCTCTTTAAAATGTATAGTCTAGGCAGAAGACTAGGGACCGGTCTCAGCCGGCTACTCAGCAACAGCCTAATCAGCCCAAGGGAAACGGTCAGACTCACGACCGTTCTGCTACGGATAAGCGTGGCGGTAATGATAATTACCGTAACAACGCTGGACACTCCAACAGCAGCATGTCCTTATACTTACGCATTTTCTTATGATTACATGTTATAGTTCTTAATTCTGACACATTAGCAAATCTTCTACCAGGAATCATGGTAACGGGAGGGACCAGAACTAGAGAGGTTCACAGCCTAACCGTCCAGCTATCACTGGTATTCAATCTTACGATTATCCGCATTGTCCTTTGTACCTATTATCATGTCTCATGTATATTGTTTTATCAGGCTCTCAGCCAGTCAGGACACCTGCTGGAGGATATAGTCATCCTCTTTGCTCTACTTGTCACCGAAGGCACCCAGGGCCATGTCACCACGATAGCAACGCATGCTACAAGTATGGTCTTCCTGGCCATCGCATGAAGGATTGCCGCACGGGAGAGATGGAGGGTACATTGGGACATGTTGATACCAAGCCGCCTCCTACTAGTGGACGCGTTTACACGACATCTCGCGGTCAGGCCAACAAGTCTACAGGTATCATCACTGGAATCTTGTATATGTATGGTCAAGCTGCATGTGTTCTGTTTGATACATGAGCTACTCACTCGGTCATTTCTACTGCTTATGCCAAAAATGTTAGGATACTCCCCATGCCACTAGAGAATGTACTGAGTATTTCCACGCCTTTGAAAGACTCTATACGCATAACCCATGTGTACAAGAGCCTTCCCATAGAGTTTGACGACAAGGTTCGTCCTGTTGACGCACTTCCGCTGGACATGAATAATTTTGACATAATTTTGGGCATGGATTGGCTATCCAAGCATCATGCTACCATAGACTGCCATTCATATCGAGTCATCTTCGGTGATGTAAATACGCCACAGTACATTCACAACAGGTTCGTACCCGGCATGTCTGTACAAATCATATCAACCCTGCAAGCACGTGCATTACTTTCACATGGCTGTGAGGGTTATCTAGCTACTGTTCATGACATGGATGCTGAATCCCCATCAATTCAAGATCAGCCGATAGTGTCAGAATTTCCAGATGTATTTCTAGAAGAACTTCCGGGCATACCACCTGCACGTGAAGTAGAATTTAATATCGAGCTCATCCTAGGAGCTGAGCCGATTTCCAAGGCTCCTTATCGCATGGCTCCCATAGAGTTGAAGGATCAATTGCAAGAACTTCTAGAACGAGGCTTTATTCGACCGAGCGCATCTCCATGGGGCGCACCGGTCTTATTCGTTAAGAAGAAGGACGACAGTATGCGTCTTTGCATAGACTATCGCCAGCTCAACAAGATTACCATCAGGAATAGATATCCACTACCACGTATAGATGATCTGTTTGACCAACTTCAAGGGGCCAAACATTCCTCCAAGATTGATCTAAGATCGGGCTATCATCAGCTACGGGTTAAGGAGCATGACATCACCAAGACTGCTTTCCGTACACGCTATGGCCACTACGAATTTGTAGTCATGCCATTTGGCCTTACCAATGCTCCAGCAGTGTTCATGGATTTGATGAACAGAATCTTTCATGAATTTCTGGACAAGTTCGTCATTGTCTTCATCGATGTCATCCTGATTTTCTCTAAGTCCAAGGAGGAACACGAAGACCATCTTCGTACAGTACTACAGATTCTTCGCCAGAAGCAGATGTATGTTAAATTCTCCAAGTGTGAGTTCTGGTTAGACAAGGTGGCATTCTTAGGTCACATTGTATCAGCGGAAGGAATCACGATGGATCCAGCAAAGGTTGAGGCTATTACCAAGTGGCCGAGGCCGACATCAGCGACTGAAGTCCGCAGTTTCCTAGGCTTAGCTGGTTATTACCGTAGGTTCGTAGAGAACTTTTCCCGCTTAGCACTACCATTGACCAAACTGATGCGGAAAGGGGAGAAATTCGTCTGGACTGAAGAACGAGAGAAGAGCTTTGAAGACCTAAAGCAGAAGTTAGTATCTGCACCGATTCTTACTCTCCCATCTGGTACAGGTGGATTTCAGATCTACAGTGATGCATCGGGGAAGGGACTTGGCTATGTTCTCATGCAACATGGGAAAGTGATCGCGTACGCTTCACGGCAGCTTAAGCCTTATGAGGAAAATTACCCTACGCATGACTTGGAACTTGCAGCAGTCGTGCTTGTATTGAAGATATGGAGGCACTACTTATATGGAGAATCATGTGACATTTTCACGGACCACAAAAGCTTGAAGTATATCTTCACTCAGAGTGAATTGAACATGAGACAGAGGAGATGGTTAAAGCTGTTGAATGATTATGACATTCATCTGTAGTATCATCCCGGCAAGGCGAATGTAGTGGCAGATGCACTTAGCAGAAAGTCCGGAATGATAAACGGCATTAAAATTGAGGAGGAAATCATTAGAGACTTGGAGCGACTAGACATGGATATCATGGTACGTGGACAGCAAGGTTACTGGGCTAGTCTTAGAGTGGAACCCGAGTTACTCTCTAAGATCAAGGAAGCTCAGAAAGATGATGGAGAAATCTGGGCGATAATTCAGAATTTAGAGAAGTAGACAAAATTTCGAGTAGATAAAGATGGTATCATGGCAGGGCACGAGACTTTGTGTTCATGATGATCAAGAACTCCGGGAAGCATTGTTAGCTGAGGCTCATAGCTCCCCATTCTCTATTGATCCTGGTTCGACCAAGATGTACCATGACATCAAGCAGTACTTTTGGTGGAGTGGTATGAAACAAGATGTTGCTACTTACGTCTCCAAATGTCTTACCTGCCAGCAGGTTAAGATCGAGCATCAGCGAACTGGCGATCTTCTTCAACCGCTAGATATTCCAGAGTGAAAGTGGGACAATATCACCATGGATTTTGTTACTGGTCTTCCGCCGACAAAGAGGAAGCACGATGCAATTTGGGTTATCGTTGATCGACTTACCAAATCAGCTCATTTCTTACCGATCCGCAAGGAAGATTTGGTTAGTAAACTCGCTGATACTTATAGAAGGGAGATCATGAGACTTCACGGTGCTCCATCAAGCATCGTCTCATACAGAGATCCTCGTTTCACTTCACGATTCTGGAGAAGTCTGCAGAAAGCTTGGGGTACACAACTTAAGCTTAGCACGACTTTTCATCCTCAAACAGACGGTCAGTAAGAGCGAACGATTCAGACATTGGAAGACATGTTGAGGTCATGTGCGTTGGAATGGACGGGTGATTGGGACGATTATATCTGTTTGGTGGAGTTTGCATACAACAACAGTTGGCACGCAAGTATTAAATGTGCTCCTTTCGAGATGTTGTATGGCAGAAAGTGTCGCGCCTAAATCTGATGGGATCAGGTTGGTGAGCAAACACTTGAAGGACCAGAAATGATAGAGCTGATTAATGAGAAGGTCGCAGTAGCTAAGCAGAAACTGCAAGAAGCATGGTCACGTCAGAAGAGTTATGCAGACAAGCATCGTAGGGACTTACATTTCAACGTAGGAGATCACGTTTTCCTTAAGGTTTCGCTGGCACGTGGTGTTAGACGTTTTGGAATCAAAGGGAAGCTCAGTCCTCGATTTATCGGACCGTTTGATGTCACTGAGCGAGTCGGTGAAGTATCTTACCGTTTAGCGTTACCTCCGCAGCTTTCTCATGTTCACAATGTGTTTCATGTGTCCTTACTCAGAGGGTACCAGTATCATCCCCTTCACATGGTTCAGTATCCACTGGAACAGATTCGTGAAGATCTCACTTTCATAGAAGAACCCGAACGAGTTCTTGACAGACAAGAACGAGTCATGAGAAGGAAGACGATTCCATTCGTCAAAATCCTTTGAAGGGATCATACCGAGCGGGAAGCCACTTGGGAAACAAAGGAGTCTATCTGGGCTTCTTACCTTCATTTCATATTTTGAATTCGGGTATGTTCTTCTCTTCCAATTTACTTTATCTATAATTCGGGGACGAATTATTCTTTTTAGGGGGGAAGAGTTGTAAAACCCGCATGCTTTTACCATGAATAGTACCCTTACGATCGTACGTACATGATTAGAACTTTCCTTTTATAGCATGTTTATGTTTCACGAACAAGAACTATAAGTATTACGTACGTGTTATATCACGATAAGTATTTAATACGTATTAAGACATGATAACTATTTCAATAATAATTATAATCACGAACATACGAACATGAAATCATGAACGTAAATCACGAGCTTAGTATTACGTATGTATGTATATTTATTACGATCACGAATAAATATAATAAGACACGAACGATAACTATTAAATCACGTAAAACACGAACACGAAAACACACTTATTATTTAGACACGGAAAACATTCGGGTTACCCCTTGTGGGCCCCCTTACCCGCGGCTACAACACAAAGAAAAGGGCCAAGCCCATGCAAACTTTACTAAACATGAAATCAAGGGAAAACTATTTTCATAATTCAAGAATTTAGAAAATAATTAAAACCCTAATCCCTTTTCTTCCCCTCTCTTTGGCCGCCGGGTATTGCACACACCAAGGGTGTGTTTGGTTGATTTTGGTGTTCGACTTATTGCAAGATTGTTAGTGTGTTCATCCTCCTTTGATTCACGTAATTGGTAAACCCTAAACCTCTTTTCTTTATTATGATTTTGATTTATTAATCACATGAAATCATGAATGTTTTTAATAACAAATTAAAAACAAGTTATAATACATGTTAATTAAACATGGGGATCAAATTATTAAGGGTTTAAGGGTGTTTGTTTGTGGCCGACGCAAGAACCGAGCCCCAAGGGGGGGGGGTCTCGGCTTGATTTATTCCACACCAACCGAGACCTCAAGGTCTCGGTGTGGTGGTCTTGTGTCTCGGCAGCAGGAGGAAAAGGGACCCCGACCTTGGTCGGGGTATGTCTCGGCTCGGGTGGGTCTCGGCTTAAACAAGGAACCACCACCGGCTTATGCCGGTGGCTAAATAAGGAAAGCAGGGGGAACTTTAGGCCGCGACAGCAAGGGAAACCGCCGGCTAGCCGGTGGGAACTCTTGCTAGCCGGCGGCTAGGTTTTGACCAAGGGTGCGTTTGGTTGCCGGTTCACGGGTTTAAACCGGTCCGGTTCACGCATGTTTAGATTAAAACACGGTTCGGTTCATGGGTTACTTTTTACAAGATTAATTATATTTACAAGTTTCTTTTTTACAAGACTTAAATTAAATCAATTAAAACATGTACATGATTAATTTAATTTACATGACTTAGGTTATTAATATTAGTATTGATACATGAATTTAACCTAAGTATTTATCATTTAATTAGACTATATAATTAATTAATTATTAAAATCATGACTTATAATTAATTAATTTACATGACTTAGGTTATATTATTAATAGATAATAATACATGTTTTAACCTAAGTATTTTTACCTTTATTTAATTAAATCATGTTATATTTAATTAAATACTTTAACCTATAGTTTATTTAATTTACATGAAATAATTAATAAATTATACTATTTAATTACATGACTTAGTATATTAATCAGTAAACACTTAAGCTTATATAATTAGCTTAATAATCTAGCTTATATCTAATTATGGAAACTTTCTATTTTTAGAAACTTATTCAATTAAGGAAGCTAATCTATTTATGGAAACTTTCTATTTTTAGAAACTTATATATTTTAAGAAGTAAATCTATTTTTGGAAACTTTCTATTTTTTTGGAAACTTTCTATTTTAGGAAACTTGCTATTTTTAGAAAGTTACTTATTATTTCACAACAAGTATAATAATACATGAAATACAAGTAATACTTAATCAGAATAGACAGAATACATGATAAACACAGTATAAAGCTTAAATCAGTAAAACATGACATGAACATATAAAACAAGCTAAGACATGATATAAAACCAATTACGTACTCAGTAATCAGATACTTATACACGTATATATTTATGTAGCATTAGTGATACCGAAGTAGGAGTCTCTTCCGTTCGTTCTTCTTCGTTCACTGGACACAAGGTACGGATTCTCCGTCCTTTCAGTATGGACATTCTTTCTTATTAGAATTTCCCGTATGCAGCCAACTGTTTTCCCTAGTATATGTTCTATATGTTTTTGAATTGCTTATGTTTAATTAGAATACCTAAAGCCATATACATGCATGACCATTTTCACCTAGTTATGGAGGTACCATAACCATAACACTAGAGGCACCAGTGTTATGACTTCACCACGGCGGAGTGATAGCTCGTGGCGTCCCTTCAGCTTTTGGCCATATTATTATTATCAGGTGGGGCGTATGGGTGCATCATAGTTTACATGTTTTCAACAGATTATTCAGTGTGAATGTGGTGTGTGCCTTGCATCCTTCACAAGGAGTTGATCCCTCCTACCCCAAACCAGTATATTAAATTAGAGGCAGCCCCTCTAATTTGTATGACGAGGTCACCCCTCCAAGTATTCATGCACGTGGATAATTCATGACCTATATTGGCTAATGGTAAACATGTTAAACAATTTTTTTACAAGATAAACATAAGGCTTTTCAAACTATAAAACCAGTTTTACTAAGATATAACCAGGTTACCCAGGACTTAGTCTTTTTCGCTGCTCTATGCTTATATGTTTATATTATTCATGCTATACTTGTATATCCGTGCACTTAGCGTTATGCTCAGCCGTTTTCCTTTTCATGTTCCCAAAACGGCAGGTACTCAGGGACGCTCGTAGACTTTAAGCGTACGTGCATATGGATTGGAAGCTTCCTAGCCTTCTTTACTTTATGCATTTATTTATACTTTGATACTCATTTCCATGGACATTGTTTAGTCCTTTCATTTACAGTACTTATGTTTGTGTGTGATGAGTTATACTTTTGGGATACCGATGTTTGATTCTGGTATTTCTTTTATGGTCATGTAATATTTTATACATTTATCCTTGTATGCTTTGATGACACGCCATAATCACGCGTGACATTCCATTTATCAAAATGGGGTGTTACATGAGCCATAAACAACAAGGTACGATACATTAGTCATAAACGTTTTTTTTGTGTTAGACTCAAACAGCTATTCGGTGTTTAGTTGTACATCAAGTTAAAGTAAAATCATTTAGGTATTGTAATAGCATTTTCGACCCATTATAATAAATTAGTGTCACCTAGACTGCCAAACGCGATAATAGAAGATAATTATTGTAAAAACTATATGTCAGAGTATGAACAAAAGAGATGGTAAGCTAACTATGTGTTTGTGTGGATAGTTTATATGATGTTTTACTTATTGAATTTAGTGCTTTGTTTTGTTGTACGGAGACGACGTTGACATGATTTCATTTACAGTTGGCGGTGTTGGTTTAAGTTATCGTAATAATAAAATCGTTTACGTTTATTAAGCAAACCGTTCCAACCACCAATGCACTACAAAAAAATTGACAATTATACACACTTTTTTTTCCACACTTGTGAAAATGTGAATAATTTTTTTTATGTTGTTCACATTTGTAAATGTGTATAAAATATACACACTTTTAAATGAGAAAAATTATATAAGTTTACACTTTGGATAGTAAAGAAAAATAAATACATCTAAAAATGTGATTAGATAATATTCACAGTTGTAAATGTAAATAAATATGTTGTTTAATTTACACATAAAAGTGTGTAAAATATATTCAAAGATTTCTAACATATTCAACTGTAACAAATATATATAAAAGTCAAATACTATTAAACATGGCTGAGTGTGAAAATACAAAAATGAAATATACACAGATAAGTGTGAACTTTCTGAGTGAACACGTGTCACTCTCTAATTAATTCACTTTCTCTCTCTTAACCAATTCATTTAACTTTTTTTTTTTTTTTTTAAACAAAATTCATTTAACTGATTCAAAATAAATAAAAACAATAAATAAAAACACACCACAATCGCAATTCATTTAACTGATTCACAATAAATAAAAACACACACCATGAATTTCGATTCATAAATTTCATGGCGATTCAGTAAAGGTTTTATCCATGGCGATTAGGTTTTCGATCAGGTTTTCAATTCAGTAAACGATTCATGGCGATTAGGTTTTCGATCAGGTTTTCGATTCAGTAAAGGATTCATGGCGATTAGGTTTTCGATTCAGTAAAGGATTCATGGCGATTAGGTTTTCGATTCAGTAAAGGATTCATGGCGATTAGGTTTTCGATCAGGTTTTCGATTCAGTAAAGGATTCATGGCGATTAGGTTTTCGATTCAGTAAAGTTTTTTGTTAATTGGGGGTTCGGCGATTAACGCTCAATCAGGTACGATTCCTTTTTTGTTATTGCTATTTAACCGTTTGTTATCGGTAAATTTTTGTTTATGTTATCGGTAAATTTTTGTTTGGATAGAGGTTTATGAATTAGTAGGTATATAAACTAGCTTTTGTGCGTTTTGGTGTTATATAACTGTGGCGAGGCTTTGCCGTTATTATCTGATATTTTGTGGTTAGTTATCGCCTATTTGTTTGTGTAATAATTTTTTTAGTTAGTAGGTTTTGTGTGTTATTATGGCTATTTAACTGTTTGTTGTTCATAAGCGAATGTTTCGGTATTGCGGCGTGGTTATCGATTACTTTTCTGCTAGTATATGTTTATTTGGTTGTCTTCAAGGGATGTATTGATTTGTAGATAAACTAGGTTTCGATACTCCAGTCAGTTTACGGTTAATTTTTGTCTATTTATTTCTGTATTGGATATAAAATTTCTAGGTTTTGTGCCTTCTTATTGTTACTTATCTGTCTTATCGTTTTTAAATATCTTTTTGATACAATCAGAAAATATTGTGGCTATGTTATCAGTTAATCTGCGGTTTATCCTCACATATCTGTTTGTTTATCGAGTCTTATCTACTTTTAAATAAGTAGATAGACTATGTTTTGTGCGATATGTAACTTTTTATAGTTTGTTTGTTATGTTCATCCTTATTCAGCTGTTATTAAATCGATTTTAGTTAGATAAACTAGGTTTTGTGTCGTTCTGTAGTTGTCTATTGTTTGCAAATGAATGTTGCATCAGTTTCTACGCCTTTAATTTACTGTTAGTATATGTTTATCTTGTTGTGTTTTGTTTGGAGGCTTGCCAGGTAGTTGAGAAACTTGGTAATGTGCGTTATTTAATTGTTTATTGTTTGTGAATTAATGTTACAATAGTTTCGATGCTCCGTTGAGTTTAAGCCTTTAAAATCGGTTAGTTTTTGTTTATTTGTTTGTGCGTTGAACTGTCGTTTATGAAGTAGTAAATAGATTAGGTTTTCTGCCGCTGTATAACTGGATATTGTTTGCAAATGAATGTTGTATGCGCATCGTTACCGCGGTCTGGTTATGCCTTTTTTATCGGTTAATTTCTATTATTGAATTGATTTCCGTACATTACTAATAAACAAGGTTTTATGCTGTTATTATTGTTTGCAACCGAATTTTGTAACGCTTTTGTTACTGGGCTGAGGTTATGCCGTTATTATCGCTTAAGTTTTGGTTATTGAATTGGTGTTTATAGATTTAGTAGATAAATTAGGTTCTGTGTGTTGCGTTTGGGTATGATTTTGGGATTACGAGCTTAAGTGTTGCATTACGAGCATAGGTGTATTATGTTGTTTGTAAATCTGTTAATTATCAGCTGAGGTGTTGCATTACGAGCTTAAGTGTATTCTGGTGTTAACTATCAGCTGAGGTAGCTGAGGTGTTCTGAATTTGTTATTTATATGCTGTGATATTTTCGTTTAATTTGAGATGTTAGGTTAAGTTTGAGTAGGCGACGTCATATTGTTTATGTTTGATGCGATTATGTTAATAGCTCAGCTGAATTTTGAACAAATATGAAAATCCGAAATTAGTATGTTTAGCGTGTTTAACAGTATAAAAACACATACTATCTCACACACACGGTCTGAATTGTTATTTATATGCGTTGTGTGTTATTCTGTTTAGTTTGAGCTGTGTTATTTATATGCAGTAACCAAATCTAAAAGAAGGTGTGGCCTGTGGGTGTGTATGTAAATGTTCTGTTAATTTTGGTAAATCAAAGGCATAAGTAAAAATGGTCAGTGATGAGTGGTGGTTATTAAAGTGCAAGTAAAAAAGTGAGTTAAAAGTAAATAGTAACATTGATTACTTATAGTAAATCACATGTTTGTACATTTGTTACAGTAGTACTACATTCGTTGACAGTAGTAGTCTACGTCATTTATGAAAGTTATCAACAGAGATATTGTACGGAGTACTACTAGTTCACCTAAATCTTTAACCCTGAAAACTATAGTACTACTACAAATAAAAGTAGTAATAAATGTGTTCGTTAAAAATGTAACAAAAATAGTACTATCATATTTTAGAATTGATTCTCATCTGCTGAATACAATGACTGAATGACCTAAAAGGCCAAAAGCGAAAATTTATGATTTTATGAATAGTAAACTATCAATTTCAAGTATATATTTTGAATTGTAGTTCATTCATGTAAGATATATATTGGGGTACACCTAGAGAATGATATAGTGGTACAAATTGGCATCATTTTTATAGGCACAAAAGGTACTAACTACGTAAAGAGTTTGTAATTGTTAGGTCCACAAAATTTTGGTTGACAAATAGTTCTTTCACATAACAAATAAAAGCTAACTAATTTAGAGTACGAAATAGTGTATCAGATTATCGACATAAGCAGTTTTTAAAAACAAGCTACTTAACTATTTGAAGAAGGATCAGCAAAAAACACCTTAAACTGAATCAGTTCTAATAAGATCGATAGAAAATGCGAAATTCAGTACAGAACAAGTACTAAACACAAATCTCAAAAGAGTAACAAACAGTATTTGCACTTGTTCAAAACCAATTTTTGCCTAAAACACTACAGTTATTCATGGAATACATAACACCCACTGTGTGTTTATTATTAAGCATAACCAGTTGCATTTGTTACCCACTGTTTGTTTGTTTGCTGGAATACATAACACCCACTGTTTGTTTATTTGCTTTTGAACTCTTCATATCTGGGCCTATTGCCGTGTTTATAGCTTATTTGTGACTCTCCACTTGCAAAAAGCAAGTATATTGTAATTTTAATTGTATGTACATGTTTAGGTAAGCTACATAAATGGATAAAAGTTGGATTAAAGCCCATATAACCAGCGATTTTTTTAAAGAAGGAGTCAAGTCATTTATTGAATTTGCTCGTGCTAGAAGTATAAGAGGATTAATTGCATGTCCATGTCTTAAATGTTGTAACGTTGACCATTGGATGGTGGATAAATGTCATGTTCACATCTTGCGTTATGGTTTTTTACCGGGGTATACAATTTGGTCTGTTCATGGGGAGAATTCCGTACCTTCACAATCATCTCGACCCGGAACTTCCTTTGGTGAAGATGAGATTAGAAGGTTGGTTCGTGATGCTTTAGGC
The DNA here is from genome assembly GCA_025667525.1 of Glebionis coronaria. NCBI lineage: Eukaryota > Viridiplantae > Streptophyta > Magnoliopsida > Asterales > Asteraceae > Glebionis > Glebionis coronaria. The sequence goes on from CM046878.1 coordinate 41,799,860, forward strand.
CATTTACCTTCGGATAGCCGAGTAGTAGGCGATTCGATGTTTGAAGACAATGTTGATGAATCTTCACAAAGTTCTCATGGTAGGGTTGATTCCGTACCTTCACAATCATCCCGACCCAATTTTGTTCACGAAACTTCTTTTGGTGAAGATGAAATGAGAAGTTTGGTTCGTGATGCTTTAGGTCATTTACCTTCAAATAGCCGAGTCGAGGATGAAAATATCGGCGATTCTTCTAAAAGTTCGGATCATAGTGCTACATATAAGAAATTATTAGAAGAATGTGACAAAGAACTTTATCCCGGTTGCAAGTATTCCAACTTGTCCTTCACTTTGCACTTGTATCACATCAAGTGTATCGGTGGTGTATCTAACAAGACTTTCGGCATGTGGCTAGAGCTTTTAAGGGATGCTTTTCCTCATCTTACGTCGTTACCATCCTCGGTTAGTGAAGCAAAAAAACTAACTAAAGATTTGGGGCTTGGTTACGAGAAAATAGATGCTTGTCCAAATGATTGCATGATTTATTGGGATACAAGGAAAAGTAAAAAATCTTGTCATATTTGTAAAGCTTCACGATACAAAAGTGATGCGGGTGTTGACATAGGTGAAAGTTCAAATTCAAAAAAGTCTAATAAGCCGGCAAAAGTTTTCCGATATTTCCCCTTAATCCCACGGCTAAAAAGGTTGTACATGTCCGAGAAAACAGCAAAGGATATGAGGTGGCATAACATGGGTCGAACAATGGATGGAAAGTTAAGGCATCCCGCTGATGGTCTTGCTTGGAAGGGTTTTGATGCCCGATATTCAGAATTTGCCTCGGATCCCCGTAGCGTCAGACTTGGCCTTGCTAGTGATGGGGTTAATCCTTTCCGATCAATGAATACAACACATAGCACGTGGCCGGTGTTGTTAATTCCTTATAATCTACCTCCATGGATTTGTATGAAACAACAATCCTTTATTCTTTCATCGATTATTCCCGGAGAGAAAGCTCCCGGCAATGAAGTCATATGTTCGTAATAGGGCTCAACCGGAGGGATCAATCGCCGAAGGATATGTTAAAGATGAATGTCTTACTTTTTGTTCAAGATATTTCGAAGGTGTTGAGACTATCTTTAATCGCCCTCCTAGAAATGACGAACATATTTTCGAAAAAGAAATGTATATTCTTAATTCGGGTGGTCGCAAGTTAGGAAAGGTCGAGATTATTGAGCTTGATCACAAGTCATTAGCTCAAGCACACCGCTATGTTATACTAAATCATAGTAAACTTCAGCCGTTTCGCGAGTAAGTATATCTGATTACATATTCATAAATTCTAGGGTAATTTACATGCTAAATAAGGTATATAAAGTTATGGTATTTTTTTTTGTAGTCATTTTTTGGCTCAACAAGCAGCTTATAAGGATAAACCCATGAACCCAAAGATAAAAGAGAAATTGAACAAATATTGTTTATGTTTGAGATAATAGGTAAATTGTACTAGTCGAGTCATTGTTCGTAACTTTCTCTATATTTTATGCTATATTATAACCATGTATATTTATCTTATAGATCGCAGTGGAAACTTTCTTAGAACCCAGACAATGTGCTCAAAAGACGTGTACAAGCTAAACGAGAGTGAGCTAATTGTGGTTCCTTTCAATGATCTCAATCAACCCATCAAATCAGCAGGAGGATTATTTACACGATTCATGACCCTACTGGTTAAAGAACCCAAGTTATGCCCCCTCGATGCCAAGGACTGGAGAGTATGCAAAAAGCTTTGTGGTGTCAAGCTTATAATAGAATTACGGGTAATAACTTTCATGATCTCTTTTTTGTTCCGTCGAGCATTCTTTTTTTGTTCTGACTATAATAACTTGTTTCTTTTTGTCTTTATTGATTTTTGCAGCGAAGATTTGACTTCCCTCGAAGTAAAGATGTGGACGATGTTGTCTTTTCTCATTTAGGCGAGAAGTTTAGGAACTTAAAACATAGGATCAGAAGACGTTTGTTGGCATTAGCTGCTAAAAGACTACATGAAGCTAATAACTTTGATGACGAGCTACAATATACGGATGACCAGATTTTGGAAGCACTCGACTTAGTAGCAGCACCGGAGTACTTTGTTGATCACCAGTGGGAAGCTTATAAGCGTCATCTTAGAGAACCTAAAACAAAGGTACGCTACAGATTTATTTATATCAGGTTCATATGGGTAGGTCGGGTAACATTTTTTTCCATAAAGAACAATCCTTGTGTCTCTGCTAGGTTCTTTCCAAAGATTGGTTGACCATCCTGATTGATTGGTTGGTATCAAACGTCTGTTAAGCATAATATATATATGAACTATTCATCTTCTATGAAAATGTATTACAATAGTGTTTAATTCGTGATTGTGCTTGTACTTGCTACATAATTTGACTACTTTGTTATACAATATAGTACGCATCTGTTTTTGTTATAGGGTATACATTAAGCAGGGTATTAGGCTGCAGGTTTTTGTCGGAGATAGGATTAGACTAGTCCAAATCCTTAACTAGAGTAATTCCTCTGACCATCGTGATTGGTTGGTTTTAGTGTGATTGAGCTCTGCTCAAATGATAATAGATTCAGATCCGAGTATATGCAGAAGAAAATAGTCTAACCATATTGCAAAATAATATATGTGCTATTTGCCTTGATCGATTTCCTAACATATGTTTTCAACTAAACGAATCACAGCAACTCTCAGCACATGGGAAGAAAGCAAGAGGAAAGCGGGTCCATATTCAGACTACTGGTGCGATGAACGTTGCCCGGAAAAAGGATGCGTTTGTAAGCCTTCTTTAGGGTTAAATTAAACTCATTTTTTTCTATTTATAATGGTCTACTTTAATGGTTATATGTTTAATCTACAGAAAGTGAAAAACAAACGAGAACCTGATGATATCGAAACATTTGAAATGCAACATGTTACAAAGTTAGGGGCATACATTGATGATAGGTCGAGAGTGTTAGCGGTATGTAAATAATTTTACTACTTTTATTTGTGTTACAAATAGATATAAACGAAAACTAAGATGAATTTGAATGCTTGTTTAATTTTCTAGAGCAAAGCGAAAGCAGATTTTGCAAACAAGTTATTTGAGGTTGGAAATTCAGATTCACAACCAGTTGATCCTGAGAAAAGGTTGGAAATAGCAAGAGAAATTATGCAAGAACTTAGGCCTAAGAAGCATGGAAGACCTTTTGGCTACGGTGTTGGAGTAACCAAGTCACAAGTAACAAAATTTGGTTTCGATTTGAGAAGAATCCGACGTCAAGGTGCATCAAATGAAAATCGATTTTTGTTGAACAAAGTTGCAGATCAAAGTAGACAAATTGAGAAACAAAGTAGGCAAATGAAGACGATGGAAGATAACATGACCAGGTTTTTTGGTGAAATTAAATCCGCGCTTCCACAATTGTTTGCTAATCGCACATCAAACACATAGGTTTGTGATGCAACTCCTGTTAAAGAAGGTGGGTTTACTGCTGTTTTGGATACGAGTCAGCTTAACTCAAGTGTGACTCCATGTGTCGGATTAACTCAAGTCTTATGGAATTCATCAAATCTGGAATGTTTTATGTCTTATGGAATTCATTAAATTTGAAGTTTGTAATGCATTAAATCTGGAATGTTTTATGTCGAATTCATCAAATTTGAAATTTGTAATGCATCAAATCTGGAATTCATGAAATCTGGAATGTTTTATGTCGAATTCATCAAATTTGAAATTTGTAATGCATCAAATCTGGAATTCATCAAATTTGAATTTTTATTTGTATTTTTCCTTGGCATTATATAATTTGCCACACTTTGAAGTATGAATTTTTCTAATTAATCCATCTTTTAAAAAAATTATTTCCTTTTTTTCTTTATACTTTTAAGTGTGGACTTTCTTTCTTTATTTTTTTCACATGGGTGCGTGTGGACTTCCTTTCTTTTTATCACACTTCTGAGTGTGACCTTCTCTTATCTTTTTCACACTTCTAAGTGTGGATTTCATTTCTTTTTTTCACACTTGGAAGTGTGGACTTTCCTTTTATTTTTACACTTTCAAGTGTGTACTTCCCTTCTTTTTTTCACACTTCTAAGTATGTAATTTTGGAATCTTTTCTACACTTTTTCATATGTAGATTCCTTGTTTGTATACAGAAATTAGCGTGACAACTGACAATAATTTTGTTACACCGAATATCCCCACAGTAAGGGAAAGTGTGGATTATAAAATTGTACACAGTTTAAAGTATGAAGAAATAAGTAAATAAATGTGTAAAATGACATCTATTTTTGTAGTGATGGTAAGTATCCTTTTGTTTTACACTTTTACTGGCACATAAACACGTAAAGTAAATGATATCCGCATTTCTACTTGATCATATAGTAAAGCCTCCAATTGTTTGCTTCAGTGTTTGATGTTCCATTTAAGAAACTAAACTAGAGTGGGAAAATCTTTATATAAGTTTTGTCTAATCTTATATGGGTCAAATTGATTATTTTAAAAGAATCAAACTGCACACTCAATGCTCTTATATGAATGGGATATGCTTGCAGGTTTGTGTTCCAGTGCATCTCCGCCCTAGAGGCGATGAAGGATTAGCTCCTAATAAGTATGTTGGTAAGTTATAGCGAATGGTTGAAGTAGTTATTTATAGCTTTGAATTTATGCTTTTGGAAGTAACCACGGTACGAAATCATGTAGATTACGGCCGGCCATCAGAAAAGGTACAAACTACTGATTAGGAGATTATGGTCATTAAAAAACTTGAACATGTTATTGATGAGTATTTCAGACATTAGACGTTATCTCATGTTGTTAAGATTATCAGACCTAAACTATGAGAAAACGGGCATAGGAGATTATAGATGTGCAATTATTGTATAATTTTTTATAATTGTAGTAATAAGACAATAAGTTATTTAAGTGTTAAACAAATGTGGTTCTTTTCCTCACCAACGGAGAAATGATTCTATTTTGAATTCAAGACTTTTAGTCAAACGAGATTAGAAGTCTCAAACATGAACTGCACAATTGATAGAGGAAAAGATTGTTACTTTCAATATTTTTGTTCATATTTCACACGTTTCTCAATAGTTTCTCCTATGGTTAGGTGTTAGAAAATGTTGATTTTTTGATAATGGAAAAACATTAAAGGATCTGAAATTGGAGGATAGTGGCATTCGTTCGAGGACTTACCAATGCACGTAATTAGTATATAATTAAATTTTATGCGTCTACAAAATCTGATATGCTCATATACATTTACATATGCAGTATACTTTTCATTCAAGATGGAAAACAATTCTAATAAAGCTGAACATCTGCTCGAAGGTGATGTTTTTTATTAAGGAATTGAGCCTGATCAAGTTTTTGAGATTTTCAATATTTTATTACCAACAGGTTATCTTTGAAGATGAAAAAGTTGGAAATATATATCAAGACAAGTAACTTATTGCTAACAAAGAAAAACCTTTCTCAGAAATTGGTATAAAACAAAAACAACCTATTGAAGACAAAAAAAAAAACAAAAATCACGAAGGTTAATAAAGATTGAACCTATTTGAATACTGTACCATTTTACAATTAGGAAGTTTCTTTTTAATGTAAGTTTATTTTAACTACATCAATTTTTTTAATACTATAAGTGACTTTTTTATTTTATTTGAATAGAGGATTAAATATTTTTTGTGTTATGGTTTTTAATAAGTTCCATTAAATATGTGTTATGGATAGTATAAGTGTGGTAGATTAAGCAAATTTATTGAGACTTTTGAGCGTGTTAATGACTCTAAGTATGTCTACTGCTCGTCCGGCCTAAGATTCATAATCTCTGAGTTTTGAGCAAAATATCTGTAGTGCATTTATATGTCATGCATGCTGGTTTGGATTGAGTTGGCACTACTACTAGCAAACAAAATTTCTAAACCTTTTTACTATCACTCCTTAAGTATTAAGGGTGCGTTTGGTACGCTAGTCGGAATCACTATAAGTATGGGTTTAATTTAAGGGTGGAATGTGAATGGGTATAAATGTTGATATTGTATTGAATGATATTGTTTGATTTGATTATAAGATATATAATGGAATAATGTTATCATTAAAAAATAAAGAGTAACATGGGAATGAATATTGATAGACACCTCTCACCCGGGTATTCCATCACATTTTCATTCCCATAGTAATTAACAATTATCAACCAAACAAATCTATGAAAGATCGATTTCATTCTTTAATTCCGTACTTCAAACCAAACATGCCCTAAGTCGATGGTCCCTTGCCTAACACATAAAAACATCAGAACCTCATACACACAAATAGCCTCAAGAACATATAAATACAAGTAATTCCCTAACCAACATACTTACCTATAAATACACCAACACACCCAATTAACCGACCCTGAACTACTTATCATAATCAACCTTTTGCTATTGTAATTTGCATGCAACAATATGCATCACATATGTATACTGTACGAAACTTTCTTTTGCTAAATTTATACTTTTAACTACTAAATATCCGGAAAAAATTAAAAGAAAACAATGTGTGAATGCTCAAACAGCAAGCTCTTTATCCACTAATCAAACACATTTATGATGTGGTCTCAACTGAGGAGGAAGAACTGGTAATAGACGCAACACCGTCCATTTTGATTTTATATTTGTTCGAATAAAATGCTTAGCCAATTGCATGCGTCTAAGCAAAAGATCTTTTCTTCTTCCAACTTTTCGATAGTCATCCCATTTGACACAACCTGAGTGAAACGCTCTAATATAAAAAAAAGATCACTTGATACCTCATCTTCACAAAGTCTGTATTGCGCATACATGACATATAAATACACTACATATATTTTTTTCAACCCATTTGACCCATGTAAATTGTTTTGTTGGTAGTTAATAGTGATAAGTCAGAGGAAAAGATAAAATAATAAAAACACTAGCAAAATTATCCTTAAATATAAACTTTTTGTAAAAGCCCCGTTCGTGCATGAGTATTCAAACTAGTTTATCATATTATCATTTCTTGAAATAATTACTATTTACTATGGCCAACAATTAAAGTTCACTGACAAAAACACATAATTTAATAAAAATATATTTTTTTCAGCTCTCTCTCTTATTTTTTACATAAAGATAATTTTACCCTTAACCAATTAATTTACTACTTATTTATTTGGGCTAAGTCCATATATTAGTAATATACTTTTTAATTTTTACGCATCTAGGTAACTAACCGGATATATTACTAATATAATCATTACAACTTTCAGTTTTTTAAAAATATAGGTAACATAACTGGCTACAGCAGGTTGCAACTAAAAAATAACTGACATATCATTTTTTTTTAATTTCTTAATCTGACGTGGATATACACACTTAGGTTGGGGGGGGGGGGGGGGGGGGGGGGGGGGGAGGAGTGGTGGGTTAATCCCACGGGTGAGTCCAATGTGGCAAAACCCACCCTATGAACATCACCAAAGCCACGCGTGGCTTTTAACAAAAAAAAACTCACTACTTGTCACTTACTCACCTCTGTGAGTTTATAAAAAGTAGGCCCCTCCTATTTTTTTTAATTGATTGTGAGTGGGGATTTAATAGTGGGGGTATTTAATGGGGTATATTTTATATAAAATGAGTGTGAGGTGGATGTGAGTTTTTTTTCCTTACGAACCTTGAAAGGTGAGTTGTGAGTGAGTTGAGGTGGCGGTAGTTTTTTGTGTTACCACTCCCCCAAACTTATGATTTCCACTTATATTGACTGCTTACACGTAACTCTTTATAAATAGGGTAAAATGCATTTTTCTATTAGTTTCTTTTTTCATAATATAAAAATCATCATCCATCCATATTTTGGGTTTGAAAGAGCATATATACAACAGATCTATTACCATATCTCATAATCTTTTTTTACTCACTCACAAAGTCACAAATGAATAATTCACTATTTTCTTAGATTATCGTCTTCTCATCTTAATTTAATATCTTCCAAATCATTTCAAATCCCATTTTATTTTCATCTTCGATTAAAAAATCCTTGAACCCATTTGACTAAATTCAACCATATAAAAACACCACACAAACACTCGCGGGATTTCACCTTCCCGTCGCCTCCCCCACCTTCGTCTTGTGTGGTTAGCGATATTGAGCAGATTTATTATTACTAGGAGATGGGAAGACATGTTAATGATTTTGAGCAGATCTATGAATTATATTTAGAGGTTTTTAGTGTTGCTCATTCGAAGGTGTGCTTTTCATAAGGTGCTGAAAAAGTTTAGATAAGATTTGTTACTGGAAATGAGGATGAATTGGGATTTTATGTTTAAAAGGATGGCATTAAATTAAAGATTATTGCAACTAATCAATTTCTCTTTATGATTTATCTACGTTTGTTTTGTTGAATTGGGATGGTGATTTAGTTACTAGATAAGATTTGTTATTGGAAATGCGGAGTAATTAACTGCAGAATAAGGATATAGTTGGAAAGTGGAAACTTTGCAAGAAAAAAATGTCCACGTGAATATTAAGATTATTATTGATCTAGTTGGAAAATCAACAAGTCATAATACCTATTTGTTAAAAGATTAGCCGGTTTTAATGACTATATTAGTATTATATCAAATTAGTTATCTAGATGTGTAAAAATTGGAAAGTATATTACTAATATATGAACTTAACCCTATTTATTATTTGTAATAATACATTCACGTGAGTGTGATATCATAAACTTAATCTACATTCCATATCTATTTTTAAACATGGACTACTAATTTAGTACGTCCAAAAATAATATACTGGAGTATAAAAGATGGAGTATTAATTCATTGATGGAGAGTGAAATACACTTTGTGCTATAAAGTAAAAATAAAAAAAAACAACAATAGTAATTATGTTTTCTAAGGTGTGTGTGTTTTGTTAATGAAAAACTATTTTGAGACCAAGGAAATAGGAGGTTTCTATCTCTCAAATGACTAATTGTATCGATTTTTCATCACAACTACTCGGTTGATTGATAAGGAGTGCCATACACATAAATGAGTCACGAGTTTGATCTTAACACGTGCCTAAAAGTCACTCGTGTTGTTTGAATGAAAACATATCTTTGAGGAAGGTCAGATGACAACCAAAATTAGTGCACGGGGTTAGATTTTTTGTCAATGTCAACTATTTAAAAAATTATTTATAACTATCTTAATAAGATCTAAATTCATTTGGATATATAATTTTTCTTGGATATTGGAAACTCATCCCAATCCTCATTTTCATCTCATTCAATAGATGAGATTAAATCCTCAGCTTACACCGCAAGAGTATTTTGGTCTTTTCATGTGCCTTATAAAGCTTTTTTTTTAACAAACTCTCATTTACTTCACACACACACATATGCGTGTTTCTCCATTTTATGTTCTAGTTTCTTTCTCTCTCTACATCGCAATCTACTTTCTTGCTCTAATCCATCATTCGATTAATCGAGTAATAGATCAAAATAATAACTTTAATCGATCATTTGTTATTATACAATTGATCAATCGATTGTTCTATCATGTTTAGCTTTTTTAGCTTATTTGATTTAAAATAAGCTTAGTATTCAGCCTTTTTATATGAGTTATGTTTAGTGTTATTATTCAGCTTTTTAATAAGCTTGTTATCAGTAAGCATATGAAGTTAATGGGTTAAAATTATGAGTTAGCTTATTAGTTTATCTTGATCAGTTATTAGTTTGTATGGATTCCATGAATGAGTAGAGTAGTGTAAATAAGCTAATTCATGTAAATTAGAGAAGAGTTATGAATAAGCTGGCTTATTAGCTTATTTGGCGAAGTATAAGGTTTTATAAAATAAGAGTTGTTGATACAAAGTTGTATGGACCGCGCTTAACCCGAATTAGGCTTAATTCGGGTGTTTGAGGACTCCGGCTCTTGCCGTGGGCGCGTGTTCGACGATTAGACTCCTGTATGAGAGTAAGTAATCGGTTTAAGAGATAGGTGAGGGTTTAGAGTATTGTGAATATCGTACCTTTGTGGAACATCTGGAGTTCCTTTTATACCCGTTGAAACCCTAATTGTGCTTTCCTATTCTTGCGACCTAAGCAAGAGATAAATACCAAATATAACCGGATCCTTACCGCATGAATAAGGAGAGTTTATATCTTCTTAGTTTAGGCGAATCATAATCTGATTTTAGATTATGATTTTGTCTGATCCTGTCCGTGTGCGGTCAGGACACGGCTGAGATAGAGTCGTATGCGACAGCGGCATACTGGACCTCATGGGCTCTAGCGCTGTCTGTTTGTGATCAATACGTAATGGATGCGGGTAGTACCCGTGGGTAGGGTTGTCCAACCCGACTAGGGACTATACATCATCATGTCCCCAGTCTAGTAGTCACACGGCGTGCCGCGACTACTAGACTATAAACAACATAGTCGCACTTTAAACTGACTTTGGTAGAATGAATATTATGAAGAGTAGCAAAGAAATTTCAGATGTTTCCGCCAATAATCATCATAAACCACTTGCACCCACTCACTTTGGGAATCGAGAAAAGTACCAGACACGTTATCCCAAACGATCCAACTTCCACCGTTAGATACATAAGTGATCAACACGCGGCACACGCTCTAGAATTGAAACAGTAAAACCTAGAGGTTTTAATGACTCTAGCTGTAAAACCCGCTTAAAAATACCGTTAAATAATAACTTTTGATACTTAATTAATGCACGATAAGTATTTACGTATATTTAATACTACACGACAAGATATAACACGAAAGTATAAATCATGAATTTACGAATACACAAGATTATAACTTATGACATGAAATAAATACTAAACGGGCTCCATGTTAAACAATAACCCTTTAGGTTTGTAACATCATGTGTAGACAGATATGAATATTAGATATGTAAAATCATGTGTATAGACAATAATAGTATGATAAAGAGGAAAAAGTAGAGGGTCGCAGAACTAGATAGGGATCGCGGCGTTTTATTAATGATTACAAGGTTTTGAAATACAACGAAACAAAACCTAATGCGATATTGAAAAGAAAAAATACATGGATATTTATTGGGAGCTGACTATAGCTAAACAAGAATCCATGCGTAGGACATAGCTTTTCATAAATGGCACTTCTGAAGCTCATGGTTGTTCCAAAGTCGCCCTGAATCTCTACCATCCTGGTCGCGTATCCTGTACGTGCCCTGACTTGTCACTTTCGTAACTTTGTAAGGTCCTTCCCACTTCGGTCCTGTTGACCATGTGTTATACGGATACCCCGACTTGCTGACGTAGTATAACAGTTCTCCTTTTTTGAACAGAGCGCGCTGGAATACCGCACCAGACTTTCCCTAAACTGCCTTACCGGGTCGACCATCCTGCTTCATCCCACTGCTTCATCATAGCAGGCGTACCATGTTTGCCTTTGGATGTCACAACAGTAATTTTACTTCCATTGCCTAGTTGACTCGTGGTCACCGATAGTAATGCGGCTTTAACCCGTTGGGTGAAACAGGCTACGACTGCTGTAAGGTGACCCATTCTTTGTAATAGGGAAGATAATTTTTTTCCCCAGTCAACTCCTTCCATGATGTGTTGTATAGCAACTCCTGGTGTTGACGCCTTGGTCCTGCCATGCGGCTATGGCAGTGCTGACATTTTAATGATGTGATGCGTGCATCTTTGTACATGGTTGGCCAGTAATACCCAAAGCGTACGACCTCTCTGACCATATGTCTAGGGCCTGTTTGGGCGGGGCACAACTTGTGATGTACGCTTTCCATGATATTCCGCGCATGTCGTAGTTCCACACATTGTAGCCATCGTTTAGAGGCTGACTGTTTGTACAAGAGTTCGTTCGGGATCCTGAACTGTTTCATGTTTCTCCAAATCTGTCTGCCGCCTTTATCACCTTGGGGAAGTATCTGGTTGGTTAGGTAGTTGCTGACCGTGGTCATCCATGTGAGCCATTCTTTCTCCCCGAATGAGGTAAGTGCTTTCTCCTCTGTTGACTTATGCGCGACAAATCGACTAGTATTTGTTTAGGTGAATATGCCCAGCTAATAGATGCGATGCGATTCATGGCTTCCCCGGTCTTATTATGCTCTCCCGAGACCTCGCGTATTGCAAATTTGTTAATTTTTTGGGTCATCGATCTTACCTTTTGTGTTCACCTGATCAAGTTGTCCCCCATAGGTTCACACTTACTTGATACGCGATTTACTAGCAATGGGGAGCATACGTCCACCACCAAGTTCTGGATTCCCATTCGTGAAGCCAAACTCAGTCCTGCCATTAGTGCTTCGTGATCAGCTTCACTGCTCATGGCCGTGAATCCTAAGCATAGGGCATAAACGATTTGTACCTCCTCTAAGTTTGTGAGGTTGAAGCTCACATCGGTCGTTCTTCCTTTCTTAGGAATCCTGTTGAAAGTAAGACCCACGGGGGTTGGGTTGTTTCGCGCTCTCCTTGAGGCGCGCCCTTCCTCTTTTGTTTGTCTTTACGATCTATCGAGCTTTGCCTTTCGTTTACTGCTTGTAATTTACCAAAGATACCATTTTCGCCCTGTAATTCCGTAGTACTTTTCCGCTTCCTACCTCGAAGGGAGGTGTTGGTGGCTACTTTGTTATTGTCGGTATTGTGGATTGTGACCACTCCATTCTCCACCGGGAATTTTAGCATGCCATGTGTCATAGATGGTATGGAGCGCATTACGAGGATAACCGGTTGATCGATAATACCATTTTATGATGATCGTGACCGTACTACCATGAAATCCATCCATATGGTTGTTGAATGGTCCCGGTCTTCTATAGTCACGGGTGTACGAAGTTTTCCGAGTGGTCGGGTTTTCTCTCCGCTAAACCCCGTAAGTAACAGTGCGATCTGCCTCAACTCGCCTTTTACCTTGTTGGTAGTTGTGTAAAGCAGTGTTCATACATGATGTTCGCCGTGGACCCTCCATCGACACACATTTTGTAGATGGCGTGATCTCCCATATTTATTTTTATCGTTAAAGGCCCTTTCTTGTTGTTCGTATCAGTAAGGGCGGGAAATGACATTTCCGTCTCGCGCGAAATTATTTGTCTGGTTCTTTTTTGTGGACCTTGTTCTTCTATTTTCACCATGTAGATGGTTATAGGCTTTTCCTTTTGCTTTTTGTTGTCGCTCTTTTTGGCGTCTCCCTATTTTCTCCAATCTCTGATGAGTTGGTTCAGCTTCCCTGACTTAACCAGACTCTCAATGTGTTTCTTTAGTTGTATACATTTGTTTGTTCCATGGCCTTTGTCGTTGTGGTATACACAGTATTTGCTGTTATCACGTTTTTCCACTAGACCAGTCATTGGAAGAGGTTTTGGGAAGTTCAAGGCTTCAGACAGAAATATCTCCCTTGAAGTCATTTTCAGCGGAGCGAACATAATGTTATTATCACGTCCTGTCTTCTGAGTTCCTCGGTAGTCCAGGCTGCGACCGTTACTCGGATTATTCGACTGCTTTTTGGGCCGATCGTGGAACCTATAACCGGAAGCTGCTTGTCTGCTATCTGCCATGGCTGCCTCTCACTGGATGAACGATCTGACCCTTCGCATCACTCTGTCGAAGCTTTCAGGAGTTCTATCATTTATCTTCCTTATTAGGTCTGGACTATTTATTCCCGCCACAAAGCCTGAGATTTTCAAAATTTCAGGGCATTCCATGACTTTGTTGCACTCAGTCTTGAAACGCTCCACGAAATCTTCCAAAGACTCGCCTTGCATCTGTTTGACTCTTGCGAGCGAGACTAGACTTTTGTTTCATTTCTTTTGTTAGGTGTAGGTCCTTCGAAAAGATTTTTGTAGCTCTTCAAATCCATCAATGCTATGTCGTTGGATTTTATCGAACCAATTCTGAGCGTTGCCTACCAACGTAGAATTGAACATGTAGCACCATACGGGCGCATGCCAGTGTTCGATCCCGACATGAGATTCAAAGACTTTTAGGTGATCGCTGGATCAGTCGTGCCATCGTATGTCTTGACATTAGATGGCATGCGCCTTCTTTTATCCTCTGTGTAGGTCATGATGCGTTTCGTGAACGCGTTTCCTTTTTCACAACGTCATGGAAAGGACCATTCTTCATCACTGTGCCTCCGTGGATGTCGTGATGTTCTACGACGCTTTCTTTCATAGTCTGAATAGTCTGAGGACGAGTAGCTTGTCTTGCGACACCTAGGATGGTGATCCCTGGAAACAGAGTTTGATGAGCTGTCGCTTGGGGACCTTCCTCTCCTAGATTTTCTTCCACTGCTCCTTTTTCACCCTTGTTCCCATGTTTCTAGGGAAAGATCTCTTTCATTTGGTCCTAGTCGCTTGAGAGCGCATTGGCGTTGTTCATGTTTTTCTAATGGATATCCCTGACCCTTTGGGGTAGGTCCTAACCTATCTCGAATGCTTGTGTGCTGTTTATTGTTAGTAGGAGTAATTAGAGCTTTCCGTTCTCTTTAGTCATCTGAATCATCCGTTGATGCATCCTCAATCATAGGTGCTTCAGGGTACGTAACCCGCTTTGGGGGGTTTGCATATCCTCCTCCCTTAGCTTCTCTTCCCTTCTTTGTTTTCGCTTTTCCAGTCGGCGTTCCTTGTTGGAGGCGAACTCCTTTGAAGCTCGTAGATCTTTTTCGAATTCGAGCCGAACTTGTAGATCTTAGATAGGGGCACTTTTGATTCTTGCAATCATGAGGGGAAAGCCTCGTAATTCTTTGCGACATAGTCACTCATGTCGGTGTTTGGCCCGGGAGGGTTTTCAGTCTCGGTTTGTAGCACCATCTCGGTGTTCGAGATCATCTGCGCTTTTTTCTGAGGCACGTTAGGGGGTCCTTTCGAAGTAGACGTTTCCTTTGTTATGAGGGGCACATGGATACGAATGGGGGGATTTTCACCTGTGTTGACTTTCATACACCCCCTTTGCCTGAGTTATTGGGTGTTTATTGAGACTGCGTTTTCTTGCCCCCCCTTTTGGTGAAACATATTCATGCCGCTTTTAGTCATGCTTAGAGTTTAGTTTAGGGTCCCATGGATGGCACCAACTTGTTGATACAAAATTTAGATGGACCGCGCTTAACCCGAATTAGGCTTAATTCGGGTGTTTGAGGACTCCGGCTATTGCACCAAGTGAACTTATTTGAAGACCCTGCACACTAAGTAATATACATTGTTAGGCTTATCGTGGGCGCGTGTCTAACGATTAGACTTCGACGTGAGAGTAAGTAATCGGTTTAAGAGATATGCAAGGGTTTAGAGTATTGTGAATATCATACCTTTGTGGAACCTCTAGAGTTCCTTTTATACCGATGAAACCTTAATTGGGCTTTCCTATTCTTGCGGCCTAAACAAGAGATAAATACCAAATATAACCGGATCCTTATCGCGTGAATAAGGAGAGTGTATATCTTCTTAGTTTAGGCGAATCATAATATGGTTTAGATTATGAATCTATTTGATCATGTCCGCGTGCGGCCATGACACGGTTGAGATAGAACCGTATGCGACAACGGCTTACTGGACCACATGGGCTCTAGGCTGTCTGTTTGTTATGCATATGTAATGGATACGTGTAGTACTCGTGGGTCAGGCTGTCCAGCCCGACTAGGGACTGTACGTCATCTAGAGTTATCAATAAGCTTATGTTAGTGTGAATAAGCTGTATGATTATGCATTTTTATGTTTTGTGCAACTTATTATTTAGCATTTAATTTAATTAAGTTGTTGGGGTAAGCTAAATTAAGCTTTGTATCATATATGATACATGATATATCATATATGATAGTTTTATGATATGTGATATATGATAGGTTTATCATATATATATATATATATATATGATATATGAGGTATCATATATGACGTATCTAACGAACCACAAAAAAAACTAAACTTTATGGATAATTTAAACAAAATGTATTAAGCTCTTTAAACCTGCCTTTTATCATACGTGATATTGTAAATGACTTTTTACACACTTAACTTATTGTGTATTGGTTGGTCATAAAATTCAAAGTGACTGTGAATGGCTATGGTAAGTGGCATGTGGCTTAAAATTGAGAATCAAATATGTTTGATGGACCAAATCAGATAGGGTACTGATCATAACAAGAGGACGTGCATGCGTATGTTTAAGGATAAGATGAAGTCGACGTGGCCCAGGTAGAAGTTGTTCAAGAGAAAGTAGATTTGGTTGAAAATGAAGAATAATTGATTGAAGAAGAAGAATACTAGTTTCAATAATAAGAATGTTTTGGTTTTAATCATGAATTCAACAGACTATTTTGTTTTTGTATCTTTTGATTATGAATAACTGTTTTAATCATGATTAAGAATGTTTTGAATTTAATCATGAATTCAACACACTCTTTTGTTTTTGTATCTTTTGATTATGAATAAGTTTTTTAATTGTGATTTTACATTATGTTACATTTTGTTTGCACACATGTTTAATCATTAATTGTATGCTGTTAAAAATACTCTCTTTTATTTTTTTGAAAAAGTGTTTAATCATTAAATTATCAGACTCGTTGTATTAATCATGAATTCGGTAAACCCTTTATTTAATCTACCAAACTTTTTTATATAATGCATTATCATATATGATATTGTTAAAAGTACTATTTTTTATTTTCTAAACCAATGTTTAATTATGAATCCAACAGACACTTTGTTTAAATCATGAATTTAGAAGACTTTTTGTTTAATCTATCAAACTTTTTTTGAGTATCATATTGGAGTACATATATGGAAAAAATTAAGAGTTACAAGTTTTATCATATGTGAATATATGATACTCAAAAAAAGACAAAATTTATATTTTCAAATTTGATAAAAACTTTAATAAAATAGTCATATTATCCAAGAGTTACATTGGCAGATGTTTCGTCATTTTCATATTCGAACAAAAACATAATGATTTAGTATAATTACAAAGTTAAATCATTGCATCACCATACGAGAATTACTAAAAGATAAATTCTTCTTTCAGTCGAGAATCCGATGTTCCATTTTTTGGCATTGTCTTTTGTAGCTCACTTAGGTCGGATGATTGTTGCTTTTTATGTTCACTTCTCTGGCCTTGAGATGATTAAATTCTTTAAAATGCATTGAAACAACTTTCTCTACACAAATAAAAAGACTTGGTTTTAGTTTTAAACACATTATCATATATGATGTATTAGAAAAGTTGACTTTCAAGCAGATTATCATGTATGCTAATATACACACAATTAACTTTTAGTTACCCACTAGGAGATCACAAACATGTTTGTATTTTAGTGGGTTAAAGGCTTGATAATGTATCATATTTGTCATGATTTCCTTTTATATGTAGCGAACTATTTTTTTTTGCTATTCCATGTAACAAACTTGCATTTTTGGCATTTTAGTATACTTTATGTGTTAAATAAGTTAACATCCAAGCAGATTTCATATATCATATATGATATATCGTATATGATATATCAATCATATGTGATATATGGAGACATCATATATGTTATATCTATTCAACGTAGACTACACATTCGGCTACGCCTTATGCTTATCCTACATCTTCAACAAAGACTTAACCGTACGTTACTAACTCAAGCTAACTTTTAGTCTATTATTTCGTCTCTAAAATCACAATAGCATCCACAAATCCTTTCTAAATAGTGAGAAATTAAGTCCTAATTACTTATTTTCTTCATTGAACTTTTAGTAATATCAACATACTCTAGCTAAAACATACTTATCATTATAACATCATCAAATATCATAATATTATCAAAATATCAACAACATGTTCATCAAAAAATATAGTAACCTTACGATTCATGATTTAAGCATAAATAGCGAGAAAATTATGTGGATGATGTGTTTTATACCTAATTAAATGATTTTAATCATACTTTTTCAATATCTTTTACTCGAACCATCATATGTGTCTTTATCTTTATTTTTCGATGTGATTTACAGATTATGCGTTTTTGTGTGTGTTCTTAGTGCCTGACATTGGTTCGATGTTTATAATTGTGATAAGTACGTGTTTTTAAAGTGTGTTTTAGTGAGAGAACGTGGTAATCGATTGAGAGAGATAAATTTATGGTGGGAGTCTTAGGTGTCAGGTGAAATGACAATAATATTCGTCACTTTTTCTTATTTTTTATCTTTTTGATTAATAAATGGGTTTTAATCTCAGTTCTAAGATATTTTTGGATAGATGGTTGTGATTGATCATTTGTATCCAAGAAAAAAAGAATATTTAAGATAACCATCCTCTATAAATTATAGGAAGTGATTTGCACACTAATCAAATTGATTGACAAACTCTAAATTAGTGTGTCTTGACACATATACCCTTATAAATGAAACATGATTAGAAGTGAACCGAGGGTATATACGTCAAGACACACTAATTTTGAGTGTCCCAATCAATATGAGGAGTGTGCAAATCACCCTCATAAATTATTTGGGACATTCCTTAAGGAAATACTTAAATGCAAGGCATTTTTACTTACTAAATAAATCAAGCTATTTATATATTTTCACATTATATATCAAGCTCTTTTGTAAGAATCTACTTAAAAATTATTTTTAATTTAAAATTGAAATATATTTTTATTATTTATTGTTTTCATAATCTAATTTCACAATATATTTAAAAGTTTTTTTCTTTTCACTTCAACATTTATTTTAATATTATTTTTATTAATTTGTAGTTTTTTTTAATTTTCAATAGTTTTTTTTAAATCATACCTGTCGTCGTATTATACGGATACCATGCTAATGTGATATTAATGCTTATGGTTGCTACTTAGACGTATAGATGATGTTTGATAAACCTAAAGTGAAATGTACGTTTTTTTTACCGAGGACAATCTCTTTATCAAAAAAATAAAATGAAATATACGTTTTTACAAGGAAGTTTTTGGTTGAGTGTATAAAGCAAATGGGTTTTGTATGAGTTTGAGATAAAACGTGACTATTCGTCTCGACTATGGCGAGGTTATGTAGTTGTTGATTAGTGTTGTTTTGCCTTGGAGTTGTCACGAATCACGATAGCTAACACCTACTTGCATATAGAGCTTATGATAAAATATAGTATTAGTGCACAATAAGAAATTATTTGTACTAACTACAAAGACAGTCTAAAGGAAAAATAACAAATTAAAGAACATGTAACCCTACTCTTTAAACAAAGAAAAATGAACTAGGTGATTAAAAAATATCCAATAATGTGGAAGAAAATGATTCTAAGTGTTTTCTTCCCGGAAAAAGATGAATAGGTGTGTTTTACGTTTCTTGGTGGAGCCTTTGGAACTTCAGGAATCAACTCCTTTTCGCGTCTTCTAATTCCCGCAAGGATGCTATTTTTGATAATATTGTTTTACACTCTTATTATTGGAATGTAGCTAGATGTAATAAACTTTGAATTGGGGTAATTGACTTCAACACCCTTTTTTGATTCCTTTGTAAGTTGCTAGCTTTTTGCTAGTGGTTTTTTTAATAAAGTTGCCGTTAAAAAAAAGGATTGTTTGTGCCACATTTTAAAGAATTTACTCAAAATTATGTTTTACGACACTGGTAATTGCAGGCCTCAATCAAGTTATAGTAATCTTTCGATATATTTTGTACTACCATTTGTAAAATTCTTAACAGGTAGCAACGATTTATAGATTCGTAATATTTGCGTTACGAAGCTCTTTAATTTAGATCATATCGTACTGTTAAATGATCATTTCTAGGTGTTTGCTTCGGTTTATATATAGCCCATTTTTGCGGCTTATCTGGTTTTGACTTCTGTCTTTCATAAGCTATTTTGTTGTGTTTTATTTTACAACTATTTTGCTTAGATGTTACGGAGTACGTAGCATAACATAAAAAACTAAAATAAGCCAGAGCTACAAAGAATAAGCTTATAAAACGTACATGTAAAACCAAAATACGTCAACAATATGTTGGTGATTTTATTGTCATCAAATATTTTAGTTAATCGGGATTTACTAGACATCAATAAGATTTCATATTCGACTCTGACGCGAGTTAGGGGAAGTACGGAGTGCACACTCGTTGAGCTAATATGTTATCACTCACGACGAAAATGTAGGGGTCAAGGGACAGCGTCCCTTGCGGGGTCAAAGGGAAGCGCCCCTTGCTGGGGTCCCGCTGCCAAGTCAGCGGGCGGGGGTCGAGGGGGGACGCCCCTCGCGGGGTTTAGGGCAACGCCCCAAAACCTAAACGATTTTTACGAATCGGTATTAAGGATTCGTCTTAATTTTCCCGCGAAAACTCGAACTAACATGTCTGTTGGTTAACAGTTACCTGTCTGTTGATTAACATTTATAACTGTTCAAAAGTAACCGTTTGCAACCGTATTTTCCATCTGTTCATTAACAGATATTGATCTCACAGAACATTTTAACGAAAATTCATACAATTTCGTCTTTCTGTTACTGCTTTGATCTCTTGTGCCTAGAATCAAAGTGTTCTACTTGAATTATCCCGATAAGGTTTGCGTGTAACCCATGCACCATAGGGTCGAAATACTTTATACGAGAAGTAAACTAAACATGATTTAAGTTAAATATCCATGATTATCACACCGTCGTACAGACACTCTAAATCTTACACAGTACACCTTGAAAATAAGCAGCCCTATTGTTTATTCATCACACGATCACCTGTCTTGTTCGTAACGGTAGACGGTGGTAGGTGTATTTATTTTAGGAGTATAAAATATGATCAATGATCCCACTTCTCCGGTCACCTACCCACCTGCTTATTAAACTATTTGTCTAGTTATTATGTCATATATATGATCGAAATGTATATTATAATGTTCCTGAGATGGATATATGCATTTTCGAGGTGATTTGTTCCCAACGAGTTGTGTTAGTTTATGCTTTTCTCATGTTTTGTAGATATCTTTTACCATGCAAAATTGCAAACCATGTTCACCTCACATCCTTGATTTGACGAAAATAGAATTAGCAAGTAAGTAGAAACAGTCTGCACTCGGCAATAACAGTAAATACGTGGACGGAACTAAGACAAAACTAGGACGAAATACCATTGAATGCACATAAATTTTTGAATTGTAATAGTATAATATATTTTGATAAATCGAATGCATTTCACGTATATTTGAGAAAATTTTATGTTTTTCTCGAAAATTAATAATAAATTGAAAAAAATTTGAACACCTGCCAAAACCTTCTGTTTTCGTCATCAATGATTATTGTTTGTATGTTTTCATAAAGAGCTTGGTATTGATACAATAATTTGTACTATGATACGGAGTACTATAATTGCTAAACATGGAAAGTTTAAACATGGCTAAAAAAAGCCTAAAATGAAACCCTAAAATGTCCAAATGTATCATATCATAGTACAATTCATCCTCTATATTCATATCTGAAAATGCATATAACATCTCACACAAAATTCATTATTCTTTCTGTATATACTACTTATTTGAAAAATGCAATCACACATAGCTCACTCAAAATTCGTAATTCACTAACCTATAACTTTGCTTTTACATGAAGAATTGGAATGCTTTGTTCATTCCTAAAAAAATTTTCAGGATCGACCTTTGTTTTCACCTTCACCAATCTATGAAAATTCGACTTAAAATACTTCTCACCGTATACCTTCCCAGAGTTATAGCTACTCTCGCCGTTTCCTACCATCGTCCCAATATCCAAATCTCGATAACACAAGAACGAACACCTAGGATTCTTCGACACAAACCTAGTCATAAACGCGTACAAAGCCCTCGTTTGAGCCATATAAATCCCTTCAAGTTTCGGATCATCATCGACCCAGTTCGTCGAATATTGAATCTTAAACAAGTTACCGGCTCGATGAGGAAACGGGACAGCATCCTCCGCGATTTCATCCATTTTCCCGCCGTAAGGATTTAAATATAAACCAACTTGACCTAATTCCATCATCTTTCCAAAAATAGCTCCCCACCCGGATTTCGTAATCGGGGTTTGTACGTAATCAGACTTACGTATTAGGTAATTAACAGTATCCGAGTTTCGATCTAGAAGGATTTCTGTAGGCACAGTATGATCTAGATTAGCCCAGTATAGCACAGACCGAGCCCAGCTTAACTCGAGACAATCTTCTTCTTTCAAACCCAATTCGGGAAACTTTTCGCTCATTAGACCTAACAATCGTCTCGAATCACCTAAAAAATGTGCTACAAATGTAGCTTGGTGCGTTTTTCGGCTATTAAGAGTTACAGGCATTATCATAACTCGTATAAATAGATTCACATCGATCACGGGCGCAACCAACTGCCATTTACAGACTAAATCTATCGCGTTTTCTTCTATTTGTTTTGTTATCTTAAACACGGTGCTAGTGTCGGGTATCCGGACTATATTCACCGTGTACGATAACACAACACCAAAACTCGCACCACCTCCGCCACGAATAGCCCAAAACAAATCCTCACCCATAGATTTTCTGTCCAAAACCCGACCATGAACATCGACTATTTGGGCATCGATGATTTGATCAACCGATGTCCCAAATTTTCGAAGCATGGTACCATATCCACCCCCGCTTAAGTGTCCTCCGACCCCTACGGTCGGGCACACGCCAGCGGGGAACCCGTGGACTTTACTCTTTTGCGAAATATGATAATATAACGCGCCTAGTTGAGCTCCAGCTTCAACAAACGCAAGTTCTTTGTCGATATCGACATTAACCTTATTTAGGTTTTGCATGTCGAGTACAATGTAATTTTTTTCGTTTGAGACGTAGGAGAGTCCATCATAGTCGTGCCCTCCGCTACGTATTTTGAGCTGAAGGCCGAGTTTTTTCGCGCTTAGGACAGCGGCTTGTATGTGGGAGTATTTAGTCGGGGTGACTATTATCGCGGGTTTTGGCGTGTAAATGGTGTTAAAACGACGGTTTCTAATCGACGATTTTAAGACCGCCGTGTAGGATGTTAGGTCGATAGCGGGGCTGTATACGATATTGGCTAATGTCGGGTCCTTGGGTTCGGATGTGTGTTCCCGAAAACATTGAAGAAATGACTCGTACATTATATTGTTAGGACTATGAAAGGACACTATAGGAAAAACAAGAATGTGAGTGAGGATAGTATTATTGAAGCTATGTTTTTATAGTATGATACTATGATACAAATGTTTGTAGTAGTTAAATAAATGGTGTATTAATGTTTAAAAAAGATGTTAAAAAATTTATGTCACCTAACTCGATTCAATTATTCAGGAGACACAGTGTAGATCTTGTATCAGAGTGAGATTTAGCATTAAAAAACCCTAAAAAGATACGGTACCTACTTCATTTTGCATTTAAAAATTGTTATTTGACATTAGAGCACAGGGTAAGGTGCTGAGCCGTCGTGCTGAGCCGTGGGAAAACACCAAGTTTTTCAAGGGGTGTGGTGTGTGGTGGGTAAATGATCCCACCACACCACAAACACGAAAACGCCACATTTGAGTTGAGGCTCCCTGGTTGGCTTGAGCCATGGGGAAAAAAATTGGGCCCACTTTTCTTAAAAAAAAAAAAAAATAAAAAAAAAAAATATTTTTGCACGAAAACGCGCGCCGTCCCCTTGGCGCGAGACACGAAAACACTACACGGGGTGTGGTTTCTCGCGTTTTCGTGTCGCGTTTTCGCACAACGCGAGGGAGTTTACTCCCGTACCCTGTGCTCTTAGTGAAGCAAGCCATCAGCCAAAATTATTTAGATATACTATGCACATGGTACGAACGTGATATATGCTACTAAAAATATATTTAAACTTTTTTGTTTGTAATCATATTACTTTTACATAGATTTAATTTTATATGAAAATGTTAACGTAAGACAAAAATTTCCTATAGTTTACATTTGGAGTTCAGATTGCTAATATCTGTTTTTTCTATAATAAAACCATAAATTATTTGAGAAAAATGCTATGAGCTTTAGGAGCGGTGATGCTAAAAAACGGTATCAAAAGCTTTGGTACGAAAAAGTTTTTGACTTATCGGCCACTCCTCACCTTGCGCTAAGATTTGTTGCGGCGATCGAACCAACCCAAGAAAATCCTATACGGCAACCTACTTTTTTTTAATTATAAAGTAGGATATATCAAGGTTGTCAAGATTCCGATTTTGATCTTAGGATCTTACGATTTTACGATACTGAAAAGCAAATACGATCTGGATCTTACGTAGGATCTTCATGCTTAAGATCTTATAGGATCCCGATCTTGATCATAAGATCTTAGGATCTACTACGATCCGATCTTAATTTTTCTCGAGCGACAAACTAAAAAACTACAAATTTATATGTTATATTTTGTATAATCCAAAAAACCACATGTAAATGCTCTTATACATTTCATAATCATAATTTAGAACTATATTTTTATGAAATATTCGTATAATTTTCTGTTTACAATATATATTAATTTGTAAATTTGTAAAACATTACAAAGACTACTAAGAAAATTACATTATAGTAGGATCTTACGATTCCGATCCTATTTTACGGTCTCGATCTTGCAAAGATGAAAACGATCTTAGGTAAGATCCCGATCTTGAAAACCTTAGAATATATATCTAGACTTATTATATTACTTTTTTTTTTCTCATTTAACATTATTTTTTATGCTAATTACTTTCTCTAAAAATATATAATGTCAACTAAATTCCGATGTAAAAGTCATTTTCTTTTACATGTCATTATTTTTTTTGACCTATATGATTGTTTACTTATCAACTTGTCTTTTAATAATAGGAAATTTTTTTATTTATAAGACTAGCTTTTCTCCTTTTTAGTCAACAAAGTATGGTTTTTAGGAACTTTTAATATTAAAAAATGTGTTGTTAAAATTGTTACCTAAAAGCGTAAACCTTAAAAAACACATATCATATGGACTAGAAGGAAGATCCAATTTCCTCGAAACCTCTTAGAACACCGGCACAATCATGTCGTGTAGTAGAAAAAAGTGACGACATAGCTGATAAAGAAGGTTATGACATCAAAATGCTATAACATCACATTTAGTGAGATGACAGTGAGTCATATAAAATTAGGTCATAGCCTTTAAAAAAAAGTTAAATAAAGTATATACATAAATAAAAACACATTTTATTCATAAAAAAACATTACACAAAATAAAAATAAAGTTCTTAAAAACATTACACGCAGATTAAAAACATTACAAATCATGCATCACCTTATAAGATGCGCCACAAGGTCTTCTCCTAACTCATGGTGCAAACCTCGGTCTCGTATTTCTTTAAAATTTCCTCTCATGAATATCACATCGTTCAATCCAGGTTCGCTTCTGGATTAACGAATACATCCTTCAAATTCAGTGACTACTTTTCATCAACTAATATCATGTTATGCAATATTATGCAACAATACATGATTCTTCGCAACCAGTTAATTTCATAAGCACGTGTCGGTTGTCGTATGATGCCCAAACGACCTTGTAATACACCAAAAGCTCGTTTAATATCTTTTCGAGCCACTTCTTGAACCATTTTAAACCTCAACATTTCTTCATCCCTGACAATCAAAAAGGTTTTGACTAAAGTAGCCCATTCAGGATAAATACCGTTGGCTAAGTAATAACCTTGGTACCTGACAAACGTGCTTCGTACCACTTCTTGAACCATTTTAAACCTCAACATTTCTTCATCCCTGGCAATCAAAAAGGTTTTGACTAGCTTAACCCATTCAGGGTAAATACCGTCGGCTAAGTAATAACCTTGGTACCTGACAAACGTGCTTCGTACCCGCATCCGATACCGATCTCGGTCCCAATCTCTAAGTTTGTTCGTTACACAAAGCCACATATTTTTCGTAATCTTGGTACCTCTGAACATATCTTTCACATCGCCTTTGAAGTAAACTTCGTAAAGATCGTAGGTGTTTTGAGTGTTTGGATCCATAATTTTTTTTGGACAAAAATTATAAAATATTTGTGAAACAGATAGTAAAATGAAAGTGGTATATAAAAATAGGATGTTATAGAGGTTTTTATAGAGATTTAAAGGGTTAAATTTTGAAAAGGTGGGTATTTTTCTTAAAAATAACCGTTACATAAGCCCTCCCAACGACTAGTTTAATTTTAAAAGAATAAAATGAAAACGCGAGTTTGTGTCGGCCGGGGAGTACGGCGCGAGCCACTAAGGCGCCATGTCCAATATGGTGCGCCGAGTACTTTCTCGCGTCAAAGGGTACGACGCAAGACATGACGTCACCATACCCTTGACTCTTAGGTTTTTTTTAGCAAGGCCGTGAGCACCAGCGTAATCAAGATTTATTAACGAATGTTGCACAATATTTTTTATGATTATTAGTATTAAATTTTTTTCACGCAATTTTTTATTAGATAAATTTAAGGGTTGCTCGTGCTTCGAAAAGATATATTTATAAAATATTTATTTTTCGTAACTCAAAATTGAGTGTGGCATGTGCCATATCCAACTCCCATATAGGTTCGCCCCTAGTCGTGAGGGAGTCACGATTGATCTAGTGAGAACATTCTCACTCATGAGCTTGATGTGAGCAAGCTTGGTCACGCGTCAGGATGGAAGAAATAAGATCACGAAGGTGAGCGAGTCACTTTTCGGGCATTCTGCAGTGACTGATACTTTGTTTATTAAATTTTTTCAACACTTCATTTATCCTGTATAAATATATTTCAATACACATTAATTTTACACACAAAAAATAACTTCTACACACAAAAAACTTTTTCGACACCTCACTTATCTCCTATAAATATATTCGTAATGTTTAAAATATTTATTTAATGTTTTTAATTTTTAATGTAATATTTTATTTTATGTTTTCAAATTTTTTATGTAATGTTTATAATTTTTAATGTTTTTTAATTTATGTAATGTCTTTATTTAAGGATTAATAGAAGTATTATTTTGATGTAAGGGTGTGATTGATAAAAGTAAATTGTGAGAGGGAGTGGAGGTGAAAAGTAAGAGAGAAAAAACTGATGTGGTGTTAACATGTCTGGTGTGAAAGTATTTTTTTGTATGACTGATAAAAGCATTAGATATTATGATACCTTATTTCGTGAGAAATAGTAGAAATAATAAGTGTTATAAAAAAAAACTAAAAAATGATGGCATTAGTTTACATCTACCTCTACTTTATTATATAAATATAAAATAAAAATCATGATGCTACTAAGGCAATATGGTTGGAAGGCCATGGCGTTAGGCACTACACAACCATTTTCTTTGCTCTTAGTCATATCAATTCTTCTTTGATTGTTCTTTGTGGCTTTTATATATTCCCGCTTCCTAGAAAAAAAAGAAGAAGAATTCTCACACAACTAGGGATGAGCGTGGGTCCGGAACCGATGGAACTGGAACCGGAATCGATGGAACCGAGAACTAAAATTTTGAGAAAAGTAGGAACCGAGAACCGAACCAAATTTATTTTTTGGTTCCAGTTCTGGTTCCAATTCCGGTTCCGGTTCTTTGGTTCTACCCGTATAGGAACCGAGTTTGAAAAAAAACTTAGTCACTAATGAAATAAGTCAAAAAAAAGACACACGAAAAATAATTCTTTTAATTATTTACAAACATTTACGTTAAAAGTAATAACATTTAACAACTAAAGCATAAGCTCAAATAATAAACATTCTATAGTTTCGCAGGTTCATTACGTTTCTTTTACTCTAGTTCGAATCAAAGATTCAAACTCAATATTTGTTGAATTCATATCACCTTAAAAAGCAATACAAAATAAAAATGTTAGATTACTAATCATTTAACATTATGGTTACAAAAGGAATGGATGATCATACCTAGTCATATTATATAAACCTCTTTGTTACAGAGTAAAATCAAAGAATTCAGAAATTAATCAAACTTGTTGAACGTACTAGGTTAGTTGTGTTTTCTTATATTACATGTGATGTTAGCTTTTGAGTGTGATAAATAATAAAATTACAATGTTTTTATAAGTATTGGGTATTTGGTTCCGGAACCGAGAACCGGTGGAACCGAACCGAACCGAACCAAGAACCAAAAAATCTCAAAAATAAGAATTGGAACTGGAACCTACGGTTCTGGTTCCGGTTCGGTTCTTCGTGGTTCTAGTCCAGTTCTCGGTTCCGGTCCGGTTCTTTGGTTCTTTTTCTCATCCCTACACACAACTGTAGCACAAAAGATTATGGTTGATTACGATCAAGAAACAGAACTAAACCGATTAACACGGGGGCTGAATCGAAATCACTTTGTTCTAAAACACGAGAATGAGAATCGAACCAAAATATGCGGTTCATTTCCGTTCCGATCCGGTCCATGTTTATCGTCGGTTTGATTAGGTCCAACGATCAAGACTGCCCGAGTTTGCCTAGGACCGAAAACCGAATATGAGAAAAAGATAGACCAAAAATCAAACCAAAATATGTACATGATCTAATCAGTCCTGCTTGATTTAGTTGTCGATTCAATCTGATATGCGATCTCTTAGGCTGGTGACAACGAAGTCTAGATCGATCGAGTCGCACTCGATCGCCACCGATGCGACGACCGATTTGTCTCGATTGACCGAAAAGAATCGATCCACATGACGATCGGATTAATAAATGAAAAAATCAAAATGAGTTGAAATAAAAGTTACCGTTGGGCAACTAAAAAAACTTTTTTTTTTAAAATTTAATATTTAAACCTAAGTATTCAACCCATTTTACCCATTTCCTCACACATTCATATTCAAAATTCTAAACTAAAACATTAACCATTCAATATATCTAGCAAGAGAACCCTCAAAAATAATAACCCGAGATCTCGTGTTCCTCAAGAAAGTATCCCCATGTGACGCTGGATTCGAAGTTTCGATTATCCGATATGTCACCAAACATGCGGTTTAGACCTGCCAAATTTGAATATCATTCACTACAACCATCCCACCCAAACATGTACTATGCAAACCGTCTGTTATCTCCTCTGTACTGTGATAACAACCAACAAGCTTTGACCTAGTTTGGATTCGTCCACTTCTTCGTATGCTAATCCGCCGTATTCTCAGGTTAATCGTTTTGATATTGATACTGGTTTTAATAAAATGATGTATAATCAAGAGTACTTTGCGAGTTAAGGTTCAGGTCACGGTCCGAGTCAAGATCAATCAACGGGCCAAGGTTCGGGCCACGGGTCCTATCACGGTACAGTTAACCTTAATGATGACGAGGAAGAGATGTCACTCGTCAAATCTAAAAAGCCCTCTAAATGTGCTTCAAAAGGCAAGTAGGGTGAGCCCAAGGAGCCGCCAAAATAATGGACAACAGAGGAAGAGGTCGCCTTGTGCAAAGGAAAACATCCTTTTACGTTAGAGGCAACGTGTAACGTGCTGAAAGATCACCCAAGTTGGCAACAGGTTGAGATGCAAAAGTTTACAAAAATAGGTAACAAAAAATCCAAGACTTCTGAAATCACCTCTGGTTCTAGGCAAGGTGGTTACGTGAATTTGAACGATGAACCAAAAGACGACGAGGAAGAGACTCAAGAATACCGACCAATTGATCGTGATCGAGCTAAGAAGAAGTCATCTAAATCGTCAACATGGAAGTCTTCATTTGTTGATGTTGTAACTAACAAATGGGAGAAAATGAAAGACTTCAACTGGGAAAAAAAGAAGGAGCACCAAGAATTCTACTTTAACTTGAAGCAACAGGAGTTGGATTTGCAGGATGCAGCTCAACGGGAAGCAGCGACCTTGAAAAGAGAAAATCTCGAATTACAGCGTCAAGCAATTGAACTTGCTGAAAAAAAAGAAACAGGACAAAGACCTAATATTCTATAACACTGAAATTAACCCGAAATTGATTCCAGCCCAACAAAAAGCCTTGCAAGAGATGAAAAACAAAATCAAGGATACTTACAATTTAAATTACTAGTATTAGTTTTTAATTTTTATTGTAATGTTTTAATTTTATTTGAATAATTTTTTTTATTTAATATAATATTTTTGTTTATTAAATGGAAAAACATTTCTGAACTTGGTCGCCTTGTTGTGGAAACTAGATCGCCGGAGAGATAAAACTGATGTGGAAGGAATTAGTTCGATGTTGCATGCAGCCTTAGGCTTCCCACAATGGTATCAGTCGGACCTCTGTTGACCGATTTCGAACTCGGCAGACCGCGTTGCGCGACCAAAGTCGAATCGGTCGACCGAGGGGAACTCGACCCACCAGTCGACCAATTCGATGATTTCACTTTTTCTTTTCTCGTTTTTAATTAAAAAAAAACTTTTTAATTTTAAAATTTTAACACTTAACCCCTATAAATAGTTAAATACACAACACCCTTAACCATTTTATATCAAAAAATTATTTCACTGAAACAATATGGCTTATTCACTTCCAATGCCTAGTTTTCAAATTTGTTCCAACGACTAGTTTTTCAATTTTATCCTATAAATAGTCAGTGTTTATTCCCATATTTTCTTCACAGATACACACACAACATATCCATTCATTCATCTAAAAATGTCTGAAAAACAATCAACAAAACAATCCCAAGAATACCAAACGAAACAAACACAAAGATACTCGAAGCAATCCAGCGACACCCGAGAAACCACTTAAATCGATCCATCCAGAATTTACACTAATCCCAAACGCGGTCAGAAATTTATGTTGGTGGTACTGAGGAATAAGAACATCACCGAATTTTTGATGAAGAGGAATTACGAGAAACCTTAGAAGAAGAAGCAAAAGCTGATAAAAAGTGGTATGAGAGATTGAAGCAAGAACAAGCTGATTATGACATGTGGAGGTCGAATTTTTCTGTATATATATCGGATGATATGAGAATCGATTAGGAACTTTATTTTTATTAATGTAATGTTTTTATTGTCTTTGTAATGTTTTTAATTAATATGTATTTTTTTTAATTTTATGAATGATTTTTTTTAACTTGATCACCTTGTTTTGAAAATAAATTGCTTGTAATTCACTGAAAAAAGGAAATTGATATAGCAGAAAAAATATAAATCGCTATTATTCTATGTTATGGGTAGCCTTATGCTTTAATCCCATCAAAGACAATCTTTCCTCATGTTTTACTTACATCCAAGGTTCTAGATAGCGTGTAAAACCCGCATTTAAAACCCAAGAATATAAATTATACGCGTAGTCTCAACTTTAATAAAACGTTAATATTAAAATACGCAATCTCAGTTTAATTTTAAATAATTAAATCATTCAGAAAAATTAATTAATGTCAGAAATATTACGTAAGTATTTATACGCAAGTATTTATTCAGGAAATAAATATTACAAACCCCGAAGCACGAATAAAACACGAGCATGTAAAGATTAAACGAAACGAAAAATTAAGTGTGCATATGTTTTGGGCTGCGTCTACAATTAAAGAAAAGAAAAGGAAGTTGGGTGATAGGTGTGTAAACACCCATCCTTTTTACCACTTAATTACAGTAATAACCGAGCCAAAACGTGTATTTTATGTCATTTATGTCGGAATTATGCGTGGTTTGTGTTTTTGTTGTGATTTAGGACGAAAAGGTGAAAAGTGGAGAAAACACGGGCATTTACGGACTTTTATTGAAGAAAAAGATGAAAGACGAAGTCAAGAAGTCAAGAGTGCAAAAAGAACGGAAGTCCAAGACCAATTCTGAAGATTTATCAAAGAAAAAGTCAAAAGACGGAAGTTTACTAAAAGCCGAAGAACTCAAGTCTTATTTATTGAAGAACTAAAAGACGAGTTTAAAGAAATCCCGAGCCAAAAGTGATTAAAGTCCAAGATTAACAAAAGATTAAGAAGGGAAGGACTTAAAGGTGCAATTAAGAAGAAAGGAAGGAGGGGAGGAAGCTTCCTCTAACCATCTCCCTAATCTACTATAAATAGGATCATCTAGTTTCATTTTTTCTTTGTTGGCTAAGTGTGACAATTTGCTCTTCCATTTTTAATTTTTGCTCATTTACCTTTCATGTCATTTTAAATACTTGTCTTGCACCTTAATTACCCTTTTAATTCCAAGTAAGTTTTTAATTCGTGTTCTTTAAATTCGTGTTCTTTAATCTTTGCACCTTTCTTTCTATCAAGTTTTTACAATCTTCTCATTCTCCTCTTCTTGGTTTTAATTTGATTTTGGTTCGGATTTCAAAGTGTTTTTGCTTAATCTTGTTGCTCATCACGTTTATTCTCTTATTCCGTTCTAAGTTTTCATACGGATTAGGCTATAAGATTGACAACCTTATTGGCTTATTTTGTATTTAACTTAATTGATTTTAAAGTTTTCTTAAAAGTTTTGTCTTTCTAAATTCTATTTCATTAAGTTTCATTTTATAAATTTTGAAAGGTCTTAACTTTTTAGCTTATTGTCTCGTTTTGTTTTCACTTCGTTTTGGTCTTTGTTACTGCTTATTAGTCATAGCTTATTTGGATTTGAGCTTATTACGAATTTGCTATCCATCGGAAAATAAGGGTTCTCCACATTGCGACAGCATCACTTAGCCACATTCCGATGGTGACAGTTTTGGAATAAGGTTATTTGATTTCGACAGCTTTTTGCGACGGGACATTGCGACGGTGCTTTCCGATCTGAAATTCCCCCTTATTCCGATCAAGATTCCGATCGCACATTGCGATCGGGATTGCGACGGCTCTTAAGGCTTCACTGAAACGAAGTGCTGCCCAATTTTCCTAAGCAGCACTTCGATATGGGGATTGCGATCTGAAGTTATTCCGATCTGAGTCCATTCTTCACATTCCGATCTGAAAGGTAAGTTCATTCCGACGAGGCATATTTCGATCAAGGTAAGTTTGGTTATTCCGATTGGAAAGGTGACACCATTCCGATCCAGGCCCATTCCTTATTCCGATCTGAGTTTGTGTACATTCCGATTGTACTGATCGGAATGCATTCCGATGGTGGGTATACTTTTATATTTTTGTCTTGTTTAATTTTTACGTTTTCATTTTAATACCTTGTCAATTTTTAATTCTCGTCACGCTTAAATTTTAAGTCATTTAAATTAATTTACTTTTCAAAAGTTTTTAATATTGCACCCCTTCCTTTTAATTAGACTTAGATTTATTTTATCGTTTTTTTGAATCAACGCCCTTCTACTTTAACGTCATTTACATTTACGTCTTTGCACTTTTTACTTATACTACAACGACACACTTTTGTTTCACCAAAGAACGACTGAGTCATACTTAAAA
Source organism: Glebionis coronaria (assembly GCA_025667525.1). NCBI lineage: Eukaryota > Viridiplantae > Streptophyta > Magnoliopsida > Asterales > Asteraceae > Glebionis > Glebionis coronaria. The sequence continues at coordinate 41,833,078 of CM046878.1, forward strand.
CCAGTTTTCAATTCGAAGAGACATACTTAAACGAATCTTTTTAATTAGGCAAAAACCCAGTATTAAATTGCGCCGCTGCCGGCTCTTTTCGTAAAGATTAACGGTTTTCTGTGAGAGACGCGTTGCTTTTTGGGATCCGTTCACTTGTGAGCGTTATTTTCTTGCACAAAAAAATTCAAAAAATCATAAAAATTTAAAATTGATAAAAATCCATAAAAATAAAAAATTTCAAAAATCCAAAAAGATTTTATTATATTGTGTATATATATTGTCTTTGTGTTTGGTTTCTTTTTCTTTTGCATTTTCAGGTGTATGCGTACTAGATCTTCTAATTATCAAGAGCCCGAGACTCGAGAAGATTTAAGTATGTCAGGTGTTAACAACAATAATCCACCACACCTCAACAATAACAACAATGTTCTTCCACAACCCGATCTTCGGACAATGGAGGAGCTTTGTCAACCTACCATGTTTGGACGAGGAGGACCGATTGCGCCGATGCAAATCAACGCTCCGGAGTTTTCGTTGAAGCACCACATGATTCAGCAAGTGCAAACTAACACATTCCGTGGATTGCCTGATGATGATGCCAACAAACACCTCGACAAGTTCATTACAATCACCCAAAGCATGAAGTTGCCTGGTGCCTCAATGGATGTTCTTCGCCTACAACTTTTTCCACATACTTTATCGCATCATGCCGAGAAATGGTTTGATCGTCTCCCGAAGAATTCAATTCATACTTGGGATGACATGACTCAACGTTTTTTGTCGCGCTACTTTCCACCATCCATGGTCACGAGCCTTCGCAATCAAATCAGCGGTTTCATGCAAGAACCCGATGAATCTCTTTTTGATGCTTGGGAAAGATATAATGTCTTGATTGATCATTGTCCAAACCACAACATGCTCCCTGTGACCTTAATTGATACTTTCTACAACGGATTGACTTTTCGTGATCGTGATACGATTAATGCAGCCGCCGGTGGCACATTTATGAAAAGGAGACCCGAGGAGTGTAGAGAGCTAATTGAGAACATGACTACTCACCACAAAAACTGGGATTCCTCTGCTTCTTCAAGGAACAACGCGAGAGTCAATGTTTCTTCTACCTCAGCAAACCCTGATATGACCGAACTCACCCGCATGATGACTGAAATGAGCAAAAGTATATTGCTTCTCGCTTCAAACCAACAACAACAAGTTAAAGCGGTTGCTAATCCTTGTGAAACATGCGGCGGTCCACACTCATACACCGATTGTCCTTCTACTCAAGGAAATCCGGAAAATGTGTATGTAGCTTATGGTAATTATTCACCGGAAAATTACCAAGCTCGACAACCAGGGGATAGAAATTTGCTGAGTTACCGATCAAACAACTACCTTTCACCTGGTTTTTCTCCTCAAAACCAAAACCCCGCCAACAACTACAATAGAAGCAACCAAATCCCACCAAGAGCTTCTAATCCTTATCACCCACCCACTCAACAAACCCCACCCATTAACCCCGATGTTGAAGCCATCATGAGAACCCAAGGTGAGCAAATCAAGAATCTACAGAGCCAAATTATCAATTTGAAAGGAGATATTACCAAGCAAGTGAATGAGATTATATCCGAGCTTCGAGATAATATTCAATCCTCCTTCAGCAATCAAACGAATGATTTAAAGAATACGCTTGCTAGTTTCTTGCCCGCCGCTTAACCTTCTTCTTCGAGTTCTCTACCTTCAAACACCGTCACCAATCCGCGAGCAAATGTGAGTGCTATTACTACCCGTAGTGGAATTACCATTGTCGATCCACCTATCCCACCCCCATCATCTACACCTCCTCCACCACCATTTATCCCTACTCCTCCTACACATAGTATTAGTGCACCATTACCGTCTCCGCCTCGTCATGACGATGTACCTAGGAAGGACCCTTCAACATCTCAACCTTTACCTACTACACCTGCACCTTCACCACCCAAACCCAATATCCCTTATCCCTCTCGTTTAGGCAAGACCAAATGCTAACCAAGGATGACTCTGAAGTGTCAAGCTATGTGAAGATGATCTCTCAAATGAACTTCAACATTAGCTTTCTCGAAGCACTTGTCCACATGCCAAAATTTGTCAAAGCATTCAAGGAATTGCTTAACAAGAAGGAAAAGTTGATTGAGCTCGCCAACACACACTTAAATGAAAACTGCTCTGCAATTATTCTTAAAGAACTTCCGAAAAAGCTTGGAGATCCCGGTCGTTTTGTGTTGCCTTGCGTTTTCACCAAAACTGAAGAATTTACTGCCCTTGCTGATCTCGGGGCCAATATTAATGTTATGCCTTTGAGTGTTTGGAAAACACTATCATTACCTGACCTCACTCCAACAAAGATGACTCTTGAACTTACAAATCGCACTCTCGCTTACCCCGTTGGTATTGCCGAAGATGTGTTCATCAAAGTTGGCACATTTACTTTCCCGGTCCACTTTGTCGTTGTTGATTATGAAATGGACCCTCGTATTCCTTTAATACTTGGTCGGCCATTCTTGAGAACCGGACGAGCTCTAGTTGATGTGGCCGAAGGTGAGTTAATCTTAAGAGTCGGGAATGATTCACAAGTTTTCAAAATGGGGAAGCTTACAAGCAAATCCTTTGGAGGCCGAGAATCAGTGAATATGATTAATGTGCTTGATGACTTTGTTGTCTATAACAATCCTCTATTCGACTCTTGCATTGATAATCCACTTTTTCAAGATGATGTGGATGATTCTCTATGATTCTCCACCGATCTTCGATGCTTATGATGATGATGATTCTAGCTCAGATTCGGATGATTATGATGACCTTACTTCCGAGTATCCCGAGATGCCCACTTTTGATTATTTCGATGAGGCTGATACTCTTTCGAGCGATTCTTCACATGATGAAGATCCTCCGCCATCACACAATCCTACTTTGGACGATTACTCATTTGAGGAAGACTTCTCTACGTTTCTCAACACTTACTTCCCTCATGAGAGTGATGCTCCTCCTTATGATTTTGAAGATTATCGTCTTGATCCTACTTTGGATTTGAAGAACATTCTTTCAAAGGAGAAGAAACTGGTCGACACCAATATCCGCAGCACATATGATTTAACACCTTTTTGTCCCCCTTCTGAGGACGAGGTTGTGCTTCTTCGCGGATCTTCTTCACATTCTACTGAGCCTGAGTGCTGTTTTCCCCTAAAGGAAAAGGTGTTCGACCCCGGTATTGCTATTCTGCAGCCATCTCAGTATCCACCTGATGAAATAAAAGGAAATATCTTTGGAACTCATGGAAATCTGCTTGCACCACTTCACCGTTGCTTCCACCGTGCTCCATCGCTGCTTAAGGGAACCTTGCCTACTTTTCTTTGGCTTGCCTTGTTCGCCTTAAGCTTGTGCTATTTGATGGACGAAAACTATGTCTTTGATCCTGGTGGATATGTTTCATGCTTTTTCCTATGATGATCAAGGTCGAGTCAGGCTCACGACTCGGTAATCAAAAATCAAGCGCTTCTTGGGAGGCAACCAATGTATCTATCTTTTCGCTTTCTTTATCCTAAGTGTAGGGGAGACCCGTTGTGTTTGCTATTTCCTCTCCTCTCTTAATCAGGGATTCGAGCGCTCAATGATCCACTCTTGATGATTCTTGACGACCCGTGATTCCGTGTTCCTTTCTTCCCGGTTCTATCCTAAACTCTTTTCGATTCACTATTTTATATTTTCTCAATATTAAAATAGGAATCTCTTTAGTTGTCTTTTCCTTAACAAGATTTAAACAACGTGCACAATGTCCTAAGTGTAGGGGAGTTTACTCCCACATGCTTAAACATTGAGGACAATGTTTATCTTAAGTGTAGGGGGGACTTCTATCGATGTTAAGTGGCCTTTTCCTTGTATTTGTCCTCATTTTAACCGAAAAATCAATTTTTCGACATTTTTCAAATTTTTTGATCTATTTTGGCCTATTAGTTTTTCCCTTTGTATAGTTACTTTTCCTTCTTTGCTAGAATAAATGTTTAATAAAGTGGTTTTAATTTTCAAACGTTGTGAATCTTTTGACTCAACCCGAGTTTACTAATCTAAGTTACTCTAGCTAGTATCCTTAACGTGTTTAAGTCAAGTTTTGCTAGGCTTTTATATAGGGAGCTATAAAACGCGAAAGTCTTAACTATCACGGGTTAAGAACAAGAACTTTTCGCAAGTTCCTATAATTGATCCTAGATAGTCGTTTATCAAGGGAACTTTAAAATGCGATTTCTAAACTTGAAAAAGTCTAAGAATTTGCAAGATCCTATAGGCGACTCGAAAACCCAAAACTTTGATTTAATAGGCTAAGCATCCACGAGTCTCATTCCTTGAGATTTTAAACTGTGGAGAACGAGAGATGATAGAGCCAATTATAAGTTCGGTATTCTTTCGTGAATTTATGTGAGTTAATTATAAGCCTATTCTCCCATCGCTTGCTAATAAATTTATCTGCAATAAATAAGGTTGTACGATTTGAAAAGTTACTTAGCTTCTAGCCCAAGATCGTTTAAAAGTTGCTCGGTATGGATTAGAGTTCATAGCCAAGGCATAACTTATTGAAGCGGGATGCGAAGATTGGCGAGTCCAAAAAGGTCCTAACAAGGCATGAGGGCTATATTTTGTTGCTAAAGATCCAAAGTGATGTGAAGAATCATTTATCGAAAATCAATATGAAGGATCGAGACACACGACGAAAAGCAAAAACTCCCCAAAAGTCATGGAGAAGTATATCCGAAAAGACCCTAGCAAGGTATGAGGATAAATAGATCCAAGTCATAAAAGGAGGCGGATCGTTGTATATCAAAATCCAAAATAAAGATTGGAGAAAAATGAAGAAGTCGTGGTCCAAGTATGAATCTCTCAAAACTTCAAGTGAAGAAGTTCCTATATGAAGAGAAGACCATAATTTCATGAACGTCTCTCAAGGTTTGAAGAATGAAGTCGTTGCCGAATATCGGTCCGAGAAAGGTCTCAAATCGCGAAGCGATTTATGCCAAGATATGAAATTTATGAGGTCCCGAGAAGCAGTTTTAAAAGATTTTGTCCTTTAGCTAACTATTGATTAAATCGTTCACTTTATTTTCGGACTAAATAACTATCGAAATAAGTCAAAAATGCATCCTCGTGATCATTCAAGACAACAATAAAATATAAGAGATACACCTAGGAATAAGGGAGTCTAAGTGAATAATTGGCCCACATGAGTTCGTGTTAGTTTACTAACTTATAATAACAATGATCTCGTTTTTAAGCTTGGTTTGGATAAAGTGAAAACTTGAGGATAATGATCATTCATGACATTTCCAAAACCCAAGGTATGCTTTTTTTTGAATGTTTGTAGTTTTCTATCTCTTTAATAAAGGCTAACTTGGATTGATTAGGATGAAAAACGTAAACGTGCTTTGTAACTAATGCATTGCATGAGGAAATTGCAATGGTCAAGTGTAGGGGATTTGATAGGTGTGTAAACACCCATCCTTTTTACCACTTAATTACAGTAATAACCGAGCCAAAACGTGTATTTTATGTCATTTACGTCGGAATTATGCGTGGTTTGTGTTTTTGTTGTGATTTAAGACGAAAAGGTGAAAAGTGGAGAAAACACGGGCATTTACGGACTTTTATTGAAGAAAAAGATGAAAGACGAAGTCAAGAAGTCAAGAGTGCAAAAAGAACGGAAGTCCAAGACCAATTCTGAAGATTTATCAAAGAAAAAGTCAAAAGACGGAAGTTTACTAAAAGCCGAAGAACTCAAGTCTTATTTATTGAAGAATTAAAAGACGAGTTTAAAGAAATCCCGAGCCAAAAGTCATTAAAGTCCAAGATTAACAAAAGATTAAGAAGGGAAGGACTTAAAGGTGCAATTAAGAAGAAAGGAAGGAGGGGAGGAAGCTTCCTCTAACCATCTCCCTAATCTACTATAAATAGGATCATCTAGTTTCATTTTTTCTTTGTTGGCTAAGTGTGACAATTAGCTCTTCCATTTTTAATTTTTGCACATTTACCTTTCATGTCATTTTAAATACTTGTCTTGCACCTTGATTACCCTTTTAATTCCAAGTAAGTCTTTAATTCGTGTTCTTTAAATTCGTGTTCTTTAATCTTTGCACCTTTCTTTCTATCAAGTTTTTACAATCTTCTCATTCTCCTCTTCTTGTTTTTAATTTGATTTTGGTTCGGACTTCAAAGTGTTTTTGCTTAATCTTGTTTCTCATCACGTTTATTCTCTTATTCCGTTCTAAGTTTTCATACGGATTAGGCTATAAGATTGACAACCTTATTGGCTTATTTTGTATTTAGCTTAATTGATTTCAAAGTTTTCTTAAAAGTTTTGTCTTTCTAAATTCTATTTCATTAAGTTTCATTTTATAAATTTTGAAAGGTCTTAAATTTTTAGCTTATTGTCTCATTTTGTTTTCACTTCGTTTTGGTTTTTGTTACTGCTTATTAGTCATAGCTTATTTGGATTTGAGCTTATTACGAATTTGCTATCCATCGGAAAATAAGGGTTCTCCACATTGCGACAGCATCACTTAGCCACATTCCGATGGTAACAGTTTTGGAATAAGGTTATTTGATTTTGACAGCTTTTTGCGACGGGATATTGCGACGGTGCTTTCCGATCTGAAATTCCCCCTTATTCCGATCAAGATTCCGATCGCACATTAAGATCGGGATTGCGACGGCTCTTAAGGCTTCACTGAAACGAAGTGCTGCCCAATTTTCCTAAGCAGCATTCGGATCTGGGGATTGCGATCTGAAGTTATTCCGATCTGAGTCCATTCTTCACATTCCGATCTGAAAGGTAAGTTCATTCCGACGAGGCATATTCCGATCAAGGTAAGTTTGGTTATTCCGATTGGAAAGGTGACAACATTCCGATCCAGGCCCATTCCTTATTCCGATCTGAGTTTGTGTACATTCCGATTGTGCTGATCGGAATGCATTCCGATGGTGGGTATACTTTTATATTTTTGTCTTGTTTAATTTTTACGTTTTCATTTTAATACCTTGTCAATTTTTAATTCTCGTCACGCTTAAATTTTAAGTCATTTAAATTAATTTACTTTTCAAAAGTTTTTAATATTGCACCCCTTCCTTTTAATTAGACTTAGATTTATTTTATCGTTTTTTTTTAATCAACGCCCTTCTACTTTAACGTCATTTACATTTACGTCTTTGCACTTTTTACTTATACTACAACGACACACTTTTGTTTCACCAAAGAACGACTGAGTCATACTTAAAACCAGTTTTCAATTCGAAGAGACATACTTAAACGAATATTTTTAATTAGGCAAAAACCCAGTATTATTGGGCTTTGAGCCCACTACACTAATAACAAAAAAAAAAACAGGGGGTTTACCCCACTTTTCCTTACACAAAAGTAAACAAATAAAACACAAAAATTAGGGTTGACTGTTCCTTGTTGCTGCCGACAAAAAAAAAATAAAAAAAAAAATAAAAGGATGCCGCGAGTTTGAATCAAGAACAAGGACAGGTTTTTTGATCAGGGATTCGAACAATAATGTTTATCTTTCTCCTTAATCAAAAAAGGTAATTACATTATTCTTCTTATACAACGAATTATTGATTCAAGTCAAGCACATTAGTGAATTTAAGAGGGGTAATCATGAAATTGAAATTAAAAGGGGTCGCGTGTGATTTATGGGTGCTGCACGTAAACCGAGACACACAAAGTGTCTCGGTGTTCGTTTTTTGTGACCCAGCCGTATAGGTTGTGGGTTTGAGGTCGAACAACAGTGAATCAAAGAACTGGTGGGGTGTTTGGCTTTCCGAACAGCAACCAAGACCCAAACAGGGGTGTTTGGGTTTACAAACAGTGGGGACAACACTAAAACAGTGGGTACATCAACATACTAGTGGGAATTATAACAAGATCAGTGGGAACGATAGCTAAACAGGGGGAATAAATAACAAACAGTGGGAAATATCAAAACAGTGGGAAAACCACTATACGAACAGTAGCAACTGGCACTAGGCCAGTGGCTACTGTTGGGTGGCGTCAGCAGCAAGGGGGACCACGACGTGGGTCGTGGTGTGCCCGATTTGGTTAACCCGAGACATGGGTGTCTCAGGGAGAATTTTACTCGGGTTTCGGGGTCATGGAAAATAATAAGTACGAGGATCATTTTAATATTTTATTAAATAATGTCATAAAATTAGTTTTATAAATAAATAAATCAAGTAGTTTTGTTTTATTAATTTAATTAATATAATTTATTTTAATTACTTATAAACATGTGATTTATTCTATGATTTAAATTTCAAGAAAACTAATTTGAAAATCTTTCTAAATTTAGAAACTTTCTATTTATAGCAGGTTACTAATTATAGTAGTTATAATACAATATCAGAATACAATATAATATACAGTAATCGGAAATACATGTTATACATTATGCAGTAAATATGTAAAGAACAGTTGGATTTATCATAATACACATTATACCGTAATCAGCAGTACATGAATACATTAACCAGTAATATTACTGAACAGTCAGATATTATCAGATTATACCCAAACAGTAAAACAATACGAAAATAAATTAAACTAAGAACAGTTAAGATCTGTAAAACTAAATAGATATAAGTCAACTCATTCGCGTCCCTTATTTATATAGTATCCGTGAAGTCGGAGTAGATCTTTCAACTTTCATTCTTATTTCATTACTGGACACGAGGTACGGAGTTCCTGTCCTTCAGTAAGAACTTCCTTTCTATGCATGATTAGGATTTCCCGTCTACAACCAAATGTTTTCCCAGTATATGTTCTAAGTTTCATCAGTAATCATTTTAATAATTAAGTTAAATTGCCTGAGCTTTATATACAAGCATGACCAGTTATGTACTAGTTACGAAGGTACCGTAACCATGAAACTAGAGGCACCGGTGTCATGACTCCTCTGCGGGGGAGTGACTTCTCGCAGGTCCCATTTATTCAACTTGGCCATTTATCAGTATTATCAGCGGGGCGTATGGATGCATCCTAGGCTATCAGTTTACAGTTATCAGGTGAATGTGATGTGTGCTCTACATCCTTCACATTGGAGTTGATCCCTCCACCCATCACATTATTTAGAGGTCACCCTCTACAGTATGACGAGGTCACCCCTCTATTTATTCATGCAGCAGTTGTTACAGCACATGACCTATATAAGCTATTGGCAATTAAAATACAGTAAATGCATATTTTCAGATTTAACAAATAATAGTTCAGCTTTATTATTTATAAATCAGACTTTTCAGGTTATTAACATATTTTCGCTGCAACTTTACTTATCAGTCTTACAGTTTTAGTATTTTATCATCTGGTTCATTTCAGTACTTCTTATCTTGCTTTATATCCATTCACTGTGCGTTATGCTTAGCCGTAGTTCCTTTCATGTTCTAACGACAGGTACATCGGGACGCTCTTAGGATTCTGAGAGTACGGGCATTGGATGGAAGCTATCCAGACTTCTTTACTTTATGCACTTCATATATTTATTTGCGTGTTGGACATTGTTCAGTCCTGTCATTTAGCATTTACTTTTCATGTTTTGAGCTTATATTTGGATTACCGATGTTTGATTCCTGTATTTCCTTTATGGTCAGTTAATGTTTTAGGACATTTACCTTATATGCTTTGATGACACGCCATAAATACACGTAACGGTCCACTTATCCAAGTGGGGTGTTACATAGCGTGAGGCGTGGTGTGGTGGCATGGACAAGTCTGACGCTTTTGTGAGTCATGGTTTTTTAAGGCGTGAATTAAAGCGCCACAAAATATGAAAATATATACGAATTAATATATTTATATTATATTATATATATTGGGATCACAAAAATATAATACATAAGGAATAAAGTTAAGAAACTATTTTTGAATGTAATATTTTTCATTTTTATATAAAAATATGATATCTATCGAAACTAAATTTAAAAAGCCTCTACGCATCTTGTTTTAATACGTTTTTCACTTATCGTCTCACTTTAAGCCTTAAGCTCAAGTTTTGGTCTATTACGTGGCGTGAAAGTCAAATCTCATGCCTTTGCGAGACTTTTAGAGACTTGCTTACATCCTATAAATATTATGGCAGAAACGTACATCACAAATAAACACCACATGTAGGTCGCCTTGGGACTTGCTTACATCCTAGGTCGCCTTGGGACCAAAAGTTTGAAACGATTTTGAAAGAAATTTAAGAGTACGACTATTTTCAGTTTATAGTAGTTAAAGCATATACAATGTAAAAGGTCTTCAATAACTTTTTACATTTAATGTATTACATTTGCATCATATCACTTTGAAGAAAGACTTGTAATATGTTAAGTTTTTTTAAAAGCTTTCCAAAAAGTTATGTGTGCAATGCATAAAACTATATTCTAAAGACTAATTGAAATAGTAAAAGTCATGTTTAGTTCTTGCACTGTAGATGCTTTTAGAGCCAATTATTTTATTTATTTATTTTATGTCATACTATCAATATTCTTTCTAGCTCATTAAATTTATTAAATAGTTTAAAATTATTTTTTTATCTTTTTTCCAGATCTACAAAGGTCATTTTTTTATTAGTTTTTGCTTTGTGTTTTTAGTCAATTTAATAGTTTTTACTTGATAAACTTTAATTTTTTTGGTTCCGAAGTTTTCGTTTCACAGTTTTGTAACAATTTTAATAATATTTATAAAAAACATGAAAAGTTTGGAAGGGTTACAAATGGTTTTTTAAGGAGAGTCTTATAAGGTCATAAAGACTCCTCTTAACCCACTTAAAAAATACTAAAAAGGTATAAAATATTTATTTACTTTTTTTTGTTTATTTTAGCGCAGTTTTTATCAGTTTCTGTTATACGCTTTTTTATCAGTTTAATACTTTTGACTTATCAAACGTTATGTTTTTTTTCCATACCTTCAGTTTTTTAGTTTTATAACAAAAACAATATTAAAAAATCAGAAAATATATAATAAAAAAGGAGTAAAATGCATAAATGCTCCTTGGGGTATCCCAAATTTGCAGATTAACTCCCCAACTTCGAGAAAGTGCAGGTGTAAAACCCGCATGCTTTTACCATGAATAGTACCCTTAAGATCGTACGTACTAGACTAAAACTTTCCTTTTATAGTATGTTTACGTTCACGTATAGGAAATTTAAGTATTACGTACGTGTTAGAACACGATAAGTATTTATTACGTATGAACACACAATAATTATTCAAATAATATTATAATCACGAACATGCGATCATGAAATCATGAACGTAATTTTAATCACGAGCTAATATTAATTACGTATTTATATATTTATTTCGAACACGAATAAATATATTGAGTCACTGATGTGATCGTGATAGTATAGTGATAATTTAGATACGTTATAGGGTAAATTAGAAAATTACCTTTAGGAAAAAGTAATAGACTAATATTACCAAAGACGAATTCAATTAAACACGAGATGAACCAAGTTCGTTGTACACGAAGATCGAGTGAATTTGAGATATTTTGATTCGATTTGGACAATTGATTTGAATTGGTTTTTGGTTTTTAAACTAAAATTAAAATCTACCAATTTTAAGCTATTTAATTTTAACCTAAAGTGCATGAATCGTAAACCCCAAAATTATTTAATCTAATAACAATTACTTAAAATTTAAGTCTATTTAAAAATTAAACTAATTTAAAAATCTATAAAAATTAATCTATTTAATTAAAATAACTTTTACACTATTTTAGAAATCTAATTAAACTTTTACTTTACTTTATATTAAACAAAATATATTTTTTAAAACTAATTTAATTTAAATCTAAAATCTAAATATTAAAGAAAACTAATTAAACTTTTAAAAGTAATAAAAACATTTTTATTTTTATTTTATTTTATTAAGAAACTGATTAATATTTTAAAAACTCCCAATTTACTTTAATAAAAATATTAATAAAAATTTATTTAAAACTTAAACTTAATTAAACAATACTTAAGTTAAAGTCTGCCAGAAATAGTAATAATATATTAATTAACTATCTGTTAATAAAATCAAACGAGCAATGAGCTCAGTTGGTTAACACGTTAGACCTTTACCCTTGAGGTCAAGGGTTCGAGTCCCTCAAGGGACCTGTTTTTGTGATATTTTTTTTTATTTTAATAATTGAAACCATAAAACAATCACATGAATGATATTTTGATACAAATTATATGGAAATTACTGATAAGGATATCAGTATTGAACTTAACAGATCAAAAGAATCTGTTAAACTATGACATTCAGCAAAACAAAATGATATCAACAAAGCAACAAAAGATTAAACAAGCTGAATCAAATAAATCAAACGCCACAATGAAACATAGCATTAGATACAAGTCTGATTAAAGCAATTCAAATCAGATTAACAAATTAACAAAGAACAGATTAGACTTATCAGGTTCAAAAGCATTAACAGTTTATTCAAAAAAATATGTTTAACCAAAACCTGCAACCCTCAATAACAATTACTTATTACCTTCTAAAACATGACTAGAAATCCAATGAAACCGATAAACAAACAGAAACAAGTATTACTACAAATCATCCGTCGAGAATAAGCAGATTCATTCAAAAAGCAAAAACCTAAAACCTACAGCTTACCAATTAATAGCAGACTAATCAACTCTCAGATCCAAACTACTTACACCAGACAGAAACAACTAACAAATCCTTAATCTTAGTTCAATCAGTCAAGTATATCATTAAACCTATCAGATTCAGAAATTTATAATAAAAAAAACAGTAAATGACATTCAAAAATCTCAGCTCAATCACAATTAGGCAGCAAATCGATCTAGTTCAGAATCAAACAAATAGCCAAGTCATGTAATGGACTAAGCATCAATCTAATCATGGCAGTAACATTTTCTCTCATATATTCTCATGACAATGAAGCTCAGCAGGTTAAAATCACAAACCATCAACTAACAGATAAGAAAAATTAACAGATCTACTTACTAATAAAATAGCAACAAATCAGCAGACAATATTCTTAAACTAAAACTTAGAAAATAAATGAGTGTAGAACCTTTTGTAGTAAACCGTTGAGTAGAAAGTTGTGCTGAACAACCTTGTGAACCAAAAACGACAACACCATCATTACACCATCTTCCTTCGAACCACCATCATTATCTCAACTCGACTCATTATTAAATCGAACTAGTAACCATCATTTTTTGATATATTTATCCAGTAGGGATAAATATTAATCCCTAATCTTACTCTAAATCACTCACATAAACTATTAAGAAAGTTTATATGAATGATTAAAACTTATAATATCAACTTGTAAAATTAGAAAATGCAAAGTATTTTAAACAGTAATAGTTAAAAGTAAAAACGTGATTGAGAAGATAATTAAACTGTAAACTCAACTTTTATTATTTCAAACATTCAGTACAATACTCAGAAAAATAAAATTACATTATCTAGCTACAAACTAACATTATAACGTTAAAAGTAAAAAAGGGATGCAGATTACAAGTATTTTGGGGGTTTATATAGCCAACCCCCTAAGCTGTTAAGGAAGAATATTCGCATCTTATTCAGCATATTCCATCTTCAATCTTGATCTTCTCTCTCATGTTGGTTTTGATCGTAGGGCTGATAATACACAACTAGCACACGGATTGCCAACGTGGCATCCGTTTGTGCTAGTTGTGTTAGTTTGATGCTGATTTGGCCTCTTATGATTGGCTGATTGAGGAGGGTGAGGTGTAATCTCCAATAGATGGTTGCCACGTATCCCTGCTCTCCACTCTTCTCTTCCTTAAACTTGGGGGATTTAATTCCCCCTCGTGTGAATAACTCATGGGAACAAAAGCCCCTTATTAATTTAACTTTTTGGGTAATTAGTGAATAGTGATTAGGGTTTTAAACAGTAACTGGTTTTGGGGGTGAAAAGGTGAGGGATGAAGTGAGGGAGATACATAGGTTGTATCGAAGGTTTATTTTATTGTGTGTGGAAAAGTAAAACGTGTGGTGAAAAAGTGGAGTAAGGAAAAACGTGTGAGTTGAATGTTTATTTATTAAAAACGTGAATGGGTGTTTGTTATGTGAATAAACGGCTTGACCAAAATATATACTCGTTTCTTTATTGGCATATTTGGGCTTTGAGGCCCATAAAATGAATACTTCCCATCCGTCCCTTGACTTGTTATAATTTTAGGCTTTTGGGCTCTTGGTTATAAATACATCATATTAAAATGCCAATTGGGCTTTTTTGGCCCATTTTGCTCAAGTGGGACCCACTAGGCCCCAATTAAGATCAAATCCCCTAAAAACGAACTTGTTTTTGGCTTCCTCGATCTTTTCTTCAAACTCGTGCCGGTTTTTGTCGGTTTTCGCGAACTTGAGTACCTACACACATGAAACACAAAACAAACATATACAAGGAATTTTTGATACATTAATTGCATTTATACATCATTTTAAGATACAATTGATATCAGTAAAATCACTCATATCAGTCACGATCGAAAACTAATTAAATTACGTAAACTACGTAACACGTAATCACGGAAATTTAACACGATTAATATTATTACGTATATTTAATTAACGCGACAAGTAATCACGTAAATAATATTTACGTTTAAACACGTGTAACAATAACTATGAAAATACACGACATACAAAAGACATGATTACGCGTAACCTTTTAGCTAGTCGCGAGTTAATTAAAATAAAAGAACAATAAGTGGTTTTGTTTGGGCTGTTTTAGACAAGTAAGGAAAAGACAAGACATATGGGCCGAAGCCCATGAATTGCCCAAACCGACCCTATACATCATTAAAAACGGGGGTTTTCTTTTTTTGTTTCTTTCTTTCTGCCGACACAAACAAACAACAAAACAGAAACCCTAAAAGCATATACTAGCCGCCATTTTGGTTCTCCCTTTTCTTTTCTTCTCTGCCGCGACCCACACCAAGGAAACAAGAAGAATGGATCGAGGGTTGATCCTAGAAGAACAAGGATTTCGTTTGTTTTTGATACCCTAAACCCTAACACGAAAAACAACTGTAAGTATCTTTAATCTCGTTTCATTTTATTTTCTTAGTTTAACTAATCACAAAATCCAACATAAAAAGGGTCTAAAACATGTTAATTACAACCTTAAAACTATGCGGGTAAATAGGGTTACTGTTTGGGTTTGGATTTGCACGTTAACCGAGAGTCCTAGTCTCTCGGTGGGCGTTTTCCTCTTTCAGCAGCAACCCCTGCAGTCAGCAGGGGTGCGCTTGGCTTAACAGTGGGAAACAGTGGCCTAACAGGGGGGTTTGGGTGTAGTCTGCCAGTGGGAACCCACGGCTGGACAGGTTTAGCCTGTCGGTGGGAAGTTGTAAACAAACAGGGGAAACGTATAACCGCTAGTGGGAAAACTGGCAGTAAGGGGGTGTTTGGTTGTGGGTTTATAATCAGTCGGGGGGGTGTTTGGATAAAAGTTTTATAAACTTTTAAGGGGCTGTTTGGTTCGACTTATTTGTAAAACACAACACGTTTTCATGGGTTTTCACGGGTTTGATTTACGACACATTTTAATAAAATAATACAAGAGTACGTGTTATTATTTTTTTTACAAGTTAGTTAGCTTTACATGTTTACTAATTTTACAAGGTAATTAAATTAATAATCATGACTTATTATTACAAGATTAATTAAATTAATTTAACATGCTAGATAATTAATTTAATTAAAACATGGACTTAGGTTTATTATTATTAATTAATAATACATGATTTTAACCTAAGTATTTTACTATTTAATTTAGAATATAGTAATTAATGAATTATTAAACATGACTTATAATTAATTAATTATCATGACTTAGGTTATATTAATATTAATATTTATACATGTTTTAACCTAAGTATATTATACACCTTATTTAATTAAAATCATGATATATTTAATTAAATACTTTTAACCTATAGTTTATTTAAAATACATGGAATAATTAATAAACTATACTTTATAACTACATGACTTAGAATAATAAACGGAAAACACTTGAGCTTATATAATTAGCTTATTTAACCAGCTTATATCTATTTATGGAAACTTTCTATTTTTAGAAACTTATTTAATTAAGGCAGCTAATCTATTTTTGAAAACTTTCTATTTTTAGAAACTTATCTATTTTAAGCAGTAATTCTATTTTTGATAACTTTCTATTTTTGGAAACTTTATATTGTTGGAAACTTTCTATTTTTGGTAACTTTCTATTTTTGGAAACTTTCTATTTTAGGAAACCTGCTATTTTTGGAAAGTTACTTATTATTACACAATAAGTATAATTATACATGAAATGCCAGAAATACTTAATCAGAGTAAACAGAATATAAGATAAACACAGTTTAAGACTTAAAACAGTAAAACATAATAAGAACATATAAAATAAGCTAAGACATGACATAAAACCAGTTACGCATTTAGTAAGCAGATACTTATTCATGTATGTATTTATGTAGCATTAGTGATACGGAAGTAGGATTCCTCTTAGTTCGTCTTCTTCGTTCACTGGACATAAGGTACGGATTCCCGTCTTTTCAGTATGGACATTCTTTCCTTATTAGGATTCCCCGTATGCAGCCAACTGTTTTCCCAGTATTTGTTTTATATGTTTTTGAATTGATTATGTTTAATTAGAATACCTAAATTCATATACATGCATGACCAGTTTCACCTAGTTATGGAGGTACCATAACCATAACATTGGAGGCACCAATGTTATGACTTCACCACGGCGGAGTGATTGCTCGTGGCGTCCCTTCAGCTTTTGGCCATATTATTATATTTATCATGTGGGGCGTATGGGTGCATCCTAGTTACATGTTTCAGTCAGGATTTCATGGTGAATGTGGTCACCCCTCTAATTTGCATGATGAGGTCACCCCTCCAGGTATTCATGCACGGTGGATCTTCATGACCTATATTGGCTAATGGTAAAATATGTTAAACAGTTTTCATAAGATAAACATAAGGCTTTTCAAACTATAAAACCAGTTTTATGAACATGTTCCAGGTTTGCTAGGACTTATACATTTCCGCTGCTATTAAGTCTTTATCATGTTTTTGTCATTTATACTATGTCTATATCCGTGCACTGAGCGTTATGCTCAGCTGTTACTTTCCTTTCTATGTCCCAAAACGACAGGTACTCTAGGACGGACTTGAGCATCTGGAGAACGTGCATAGGATGGAAGCTGCCATAGACTTCTTCTCCTTTTGCCTTCATATACTTATGCTTGTTTAGTCTTTCATTCATTTCATTTACTTTATTATGTTTTGGGCTTATGTTTGGGAACCGATGTTTGATTCCGGTTTACCCTATGGTCATGTAATGTTTTAGACATTTATCCTTGTATGCTTTGATGACACGCCATAATTACGCGTGACATTCCATTTATCAAAATGGGTGTTACAATTATGGTATCAGAGCCAAGGCTTCGACCTGTAGGCTCTAAAACTCGACCTGTGACTAGTGGGTAGTCACCAGGAGCTTCCTAAGCCAACGTTTGTTATTCTACGTATTGATGTTTTCAGCACCTTGAGGTTTTAACCTTGATGTTTTCATAGATATTGTTTTACTAATATGGATGGACAACCGTCATTCATATTTAGTTATGTGTCATTGTTTCATGCATAATGTTCCTCGTGAACTGTTGCTATGTGGACTGAACCCCAGTAGTTCATAATTAGTCACATAAATTTTTTTTTCTGATAAGTTTGACAGATGAGTTTCATTTATTTATGTTTCATGTGTCATTGTTACAAGGATTATGACTAAGTAATGGTTGGTACAGGACTGGCCCTATTTAGTCGCATGTGCTTTTATCGAAACTTTTAACTTTGGGACCGACCCATAGGCGTCCCCTCGCCATGTCTTTTGTTTTGGGACCGACCCATAGGCGTCCCCTCGCACATATAAAGGTTTTTATAAACTACATTACACATTCATGCATTTTTTTCATGCATAAATTTTTTTCTCATGATTTATTGGCATAAAATTTTTTATTTTATTTTATTTTATTTTATTTTTATTTTTTTTATGTCCCCTCATAAGTTACTATGTTTTTATGTCAAGTATGTTTTTATGCTGTCATGGTTAAACTCAGTTTCATGCTAATTATGTTATACACGCCTTCATGTTAAATCGTTTCATGTTTCTTCATGATAATTCCGTCTTCATGTGGATTACGTCTTACGCCTCTTTGGTTATTATGCCTTCACGCAAGACATTGTTGGATTTCATTGAATTCTACTTTCATGACAGTCATGGTTGGTTTTCATCGATCATGCTGTCAGGCAAATCATCGTTGAATTTTGTGTAACCACACTTTAACTATTCTCGATATAACCAAGATGATGTCTATGCTAATACTGCCAGGTTACCATGATGGTTTTCCTAACAGTTTAGCCGATATACTTTCCTTAAATCATGATAAATGATCGACCCCATACCGATCATTTCATGTGCATTCCACGTGTACTCCACGTACCGTATTTCATGTGTATTACATGTACCTTAATCCATGCGTATTCCACTTGCAATACTTCACGAGTATTCGCTAGTCGATTCTGAATCATCTCAAGCGTATTTTCAATTGCTGATATTCTACAAGATTGCTGATGCCGCTCATAACTTGGAGATGTTACTAGAGGTTGATGCTGCTGACGTTCGGAGACGCTACGAGATGCGGATGCTGTTCACAACTTGGAGATCCTACAAGACGAAGACAAAGGCGTCGGAGCAAAGCAATTGGACTAGAAGATGCTTCACCATCAGACGATTTAGATCAATCATTGTCCCTAATTCTTAGTTACATGTCACACGTCATTCGGCTGTCATTTCAGCCATATGAGTGCAAACTGGTACCAACCGGCCACTCAGCTGAATAGTTACATGAATCACGGTCATGAGAATGACCGTCATGGAACTGACAGACAGGACGATAGTAACCACTACTATGAAAGAACTATCCTAGAAATCGCAACCGTGGCTCCGGCCGTGGACGTGATCAGACATACAAAGGATCAGTAGTCCAACCGATCCGCCAAGTCTGGCATAATAACCTAATATTGTAGTTCTATTGAATTACGTCTCGAGACACATGTCAAGACATCAGTCAAGACACATATCTCACGTATACTTTCTGAAGACACATGTCAAGACATCAGTCAAGACACATGTCTCACGTATACTTTCTGAAGACACATGTCAAGACACCAGTCAAGACATATGTCATGCTTATAGTTCCAAGACACGAGTCAAGACACATGACTCACGTCCAACTATGGGACATTTCTAAGAAATTCAAGGTACCCTCCAAGGGTATATCCATTTTGTGTGCCATGTATTAATCAGGCCACAAGAATTTCAATACCATTATCGGCGCATCAGTGAGAACTGTCACGTTGCCGATGTCACTTTCAATTCTTTCACCATAGTTCATATATTCATGACCATGAAGGACGCCTTTCGTATTCCCACGCATACGAAGGTTTTCCTTTAGCTTAATGATGAGATCCAAGCTGCTAACGCATTTCCTCGGACAGACACAAGATGAATTTTATCCTAATTATGGACTATGAACAGCACACCATGCTACGATTCATAATTATGTACAGTAATGTTCAGGCTCCTGAATACATTCAGCTTGATTTTCCATCAGGAAAATCTGTACAATTATTTATGCTTACAAGCATGTGCGTTGTTAGCCATGGTTGTTAAAAATTTTTTAGCTGTCAGTAAGACACGACTACTTAAGTCCTTTTACGCATAGCCAGTTGATTATTTCAAAATCTTCATATATATTCAAGAAGAACCTACAAGGAGAAGAATGGTACCATGAAATTTTGTGTCGACTACCGTCGATTTAAAATAAATCACCATTCATGACCGTTATTCTCCTCCACGTATTGACAACATGTCCAATCGACCTTATAGTGTTAATCACTTTTCCAAGATCGAACTCATGATCATGCTGCCAACAGTGACGATTAAAAAAGCAAGACATATCCATGACTGCTATTCGTACACGACTCGGTCATGCTAGATTTATGATTTTGAATTAGTCTCATCAATGCTCCAACGGCATTATAAGAATGAGTTTCCATGAACTCATAGCAAATTCATCAGTGTTTTCATTTAGGATAACCTGATTTCCTTTAAGCCCAGAGAAGAACAGGAAGACCATATCTGCACTATGTTGCAAACTCTATGACAAGAGAAATTTTACCCTAGAAAATTTTCCAATATCAATTCTGTTTGATTACAGTGACACGCTGAATCACATGGGTTTCTACGGTTAATCTTACCATGACTCAGTTTATGCGTAAAGGAGAGAACCCTACACTACATTAGGTGTTCTAGAAAATCCTACGCTAGGAGAAGTCTAGATTCAGAGACTCCGAGTTTCGCAAACTCCTATGTATCAAGTTCTACGAAGCAAGATACACTTACGTTCATATCTAAGTACCTAACATACCAACAGGTTAAGAAAGGACACCAACAGACTGGGATGTTTTCATCATCTGAAATTGTGAATTGAAATGGGACAAGATCTCCACGGATTTTGGTTACCAGTTTAACGCAAACTCAGAAGAAGCATGATGCTATCTGGTTTATTACAAACAGTTTGATCAAGTCTGCAAAATCCTTACATCCGCAAGGATTTCAGAACCAACAGATTGATCGGACATGTTCCAGCCAAGGCTCATTCGATCACTTGGCAATTCCTCAGTTATCGAGTCAGACAAAGATTCATAATTATGCTCCTTATTTACTTCACGTCTTTGCTCTAATTTCACGACTTGCTTTCGCGCTCGCGTTCATGACACTATTCAAGTTCATGATGGCATTTCGGCTTACGATTTTATGTTCACTTTTCTCATTCTGGGAAGTTTTGCAAGAACTTGAGAGACCAGACCCAAGTTTAGTATAATTCCCTATCCTCAGATAGACGTTTCTCGTCATATTCTATGTCTCACCTTGTAGCGTTTGGCGTTACCGCCATTATATTCTATGTTCATGATATGTTTCACATGTCATGTTCATTCCACGTTCCTCGTATCATGATCAAGATATGTTACACCTATCATGGTCACGATATGTTTACTCATACTACACTCATCATATCTCAACGTATCACGTTCAAAATTTTTCATGTATCACGTTCAAAATTTTTCACGTACTGCGTTTCTTTATGTCTCGCACATCGTTTCTAATTATCAGTTAAGTCAGATTGTTTTGTATCGTAACGTTTCAGTTACCCTTGCACGTTAACTCTTATTTTCCTCGATCGAATTTAGGAGATCTACCTTCCGTTAATAACCAAGAATTTCTTCGTATTCCAAGTCAAGGTCAGGAAGACCAAGATTTATCATTGTGTCAAGATCTTTTGAAGGAACCGTTCCAAGAGGGAAGCCACTTGGAAACGGAAAAGTTCATCCGAACTTCTTATCCGTTTGTCTCTTATCAATTGCATATGTCCTTTCAGTCACGTCACGTTCCATGTCCTTTCAAGACATGTCACGTTCCGCGTTCCTTCTTCCAGGTCTCCTGGACGTTCATTTATCTTACATACCCCCTCGGTTTGATTCGGGTATGTTTCTCTTTCGGTTACATTACCTATAATTCGGGGACAAATTATTCTTTTTAGGGGGGAAGAGTTGTAAAACCCGCATGCTTTTACCATGAATAGTACCCTTAAGATCGTACGTACTAGACTAAAACTTTCCTTTTATAGTATGTTTACGTTCACGTATAGGAAATTTAAGTATTACGTACGTGTTAGAACACGATAAGTATTTATTACGTATGAACACACAATAATTATTCAAATAATATTATAATCACGAACATGCGATCATGAAATCATGAACGTAATTTTAATCACGAGCTAATATTAATTACGTATTTATATATTTATTTCGAACACGAATAAATATATTGAGTCACGATCGAAAACTAATTAAATTACGTAAACTACGTAACACGTAATCACGGACATTTAACATGATTAATATTATTACGTATATTTAATTAACGCGACAAGTAATCACGTAAATAATATTTACGTTTAAACACGTATAACAATAACTATGAAAATACACGACATACAAAAGACATGATTACACGTAACCTTTTAGCTAGTCGCGAGTTAATTAAAATAAAAGAACAATAAGTGGTTTTGTTTGGGCTGTTTTAGACAAGTAAGGAAAAGACAAGACATACGGGCCGAAGCCCATGAATTGCCCAAACTGACCCTATACATCATTAAAAACGGGGGTGTTCTTTTTTTGTTTCTTTCTTTCTGCCGACACAAACAAACAACAAAACAGAAACCCTAAAAGCATATACTAGCCGCCTGTTTGGTTCTCCCTTTTCTTTTCTTCTCTGCCGCGACCCACACCAAGGAAACAAGAAGAATGGATCGAGGGTTGATCCTAGAAGAACAAGGATTTCGTTTGTTTTTGATACCCTAAACCCTAACACGAAAAACAACTGTAAGTATCTTTAATCTCGTTTCATTTTATTTTCTTGTTTAACTAATCACGAAATCCAAGATAAAAAGGGTCTAAAACATGTTAATTACAACCTTAAAACTATGCGGGTACATAGGGTTACTGTTTGGGTTTGGATTTGCACTTTAACCGAGAGTCCTAGACTCTCGGTGGGCGTTTTCCTCTTTCAGCAGCAACCCCTGCAGTCAGCAGGGGTGCGCTTGGCTTAACAGTGGGAAACATTAGCCTAACAGGGGGGTTTGGGTGTAGTCTGCCAGTGGGAACCCACGGCTGGACAGGTTTAGCCTGTCGGTGGGAAGTTGTAAACAAACAGGGGAAACGTATAACTGCCAGTGGGAAAACTAGCAATAAGGGGGTGTTTGGTTGTGGGTTTATAATCAGTCAAGGGGGGTGTTTGGATAAAAGTTTTATAAACTTTTAAAGGGATGTTTGGTTCGGCTTATTTGTAAAACACAACACGTTTTCATGGGTTTTCACGGGTTTGATTTACGACACATTTTAATAAAATAATACAAGAGTACGTGTTATTATTTTTTTTACAAGTTAGTTAGCTTTACATGTTTACTAATTTTACAAGGTAATTAAATTAATAATCATGACTTATTATTACAAGATTAATTAAATTAATTTAACATGCTAGATAATTAATTTAATTAAAACATGGACTTAGGTTTATTATTATTAATTAATAATACATGATTTTAACCTAAGTATTTTACTATTTAATTTAGAATATAGTAATTAATGAATTATTAAACATGACTTATAATTAATTAATTATCATGACTTAGGTTATATTAATATTAATATTTATACATGTTTTAACCTAAGTATATTATACACCTTATTTAATTAAAATCATGATATATTTAATTAAATACTTTTAACCTATAGTTTATTTAAAATACATGGAATAATTAATAAACTATACTTTATAACTACATGACTTAGAATAATAAACAGAAAACACTTGAGCTTATATAATTAGCTTTTTTAACCAGCTTATATCTATTTATGGAAACTTTCTATTTTTAGAAACTTATTTAATTAAGGCAGCTAATCTATTTATGGAAACTTTTTATTTTTAGAAATTATCTATTTTAAGCAGTAATTCTATTTTTGGTAACTTTCTGAAACTTTTTATTTTTGGTAACTTTCTATTTTTGGAAACTTTCTATTTTAGGAAACCTGCTATTTTTGGAAAGTTACTTATTATTACACAGTAAGTATAATAATACATGAAATGCCAGAAATACTTAATCAAAGTAAATAGAATATAAGATAAACACAGTTTAAGACTTAAAACAGTAAAACATAATAAGAACATATAAAATAAGCTAAGACATGACATAAAACCAGTTACGTATTTAGTAAGCAGATACTTATTCATGTATGTATTTATGTAGCTTTAGTGATACGGAAGTAGGATTCCTCCCAGTTCGTTTCTTCGTTCACTGGACATAAGGTACGGATTCTAGTCCTTTCAGTATGGACATTCTTTCCTTATTAGGATTCCCCGTATGCTGCCAACTGTTTTCCTAGTATTTGTTTTATATGTTTTTGAATTGCTTATGTTTAATTAGAATACCTAAAGCCATATACATGCATGACCAGTTTCACCTAGTTATGGAGGTACCATAACCATAACATTGGAGGCACCAATGTTATGACTTCACCACGGCGGAGTGAATGCTCGTGGCGTCCCTTCAGCTTTTGGCCATATTATTATATTTATCATGTGGGACGTATGGGTGCATCCTAGTTACATGTTTCAGTCAGGATTTCATGGTGAATGTGGTGTGTGCCTTGCATCCTTCACAAGGAGCTGATCCCTCCTACCTAGAACCAGTATTTTAATTTAGAGGCAGCCCCTCTAATTTGCATGATGAGGTCACCCCTCCAGGTATTCATGTACGGTGGATCTTCATGACCTATATTGGTTAATGGTAAAATATGTTAAACAGTTTTCATAAGATAAACATAAGGCTTTTCAAACTATAAAACCAGTTTTATGAACATGTTCCAGGTTTTCCAAGACTTATACATTTCCGCTGCTATTAAGTCTTTATCATGTTTTAGTCATTTATACTATGTCTATATCCGTGAACTGAGCGTTATGCTCAGCCGTTACTTTCCTTTCCATGTCCCAAAACGGCAGGTACTCTAGGACGGACTTGAGCATCTGGAGGACGTGCATAGGATGGAAGCTGCCATAGACTTCTTCTCCTTTTGCATTCATATACTTATGCTTGTTTAGTCTTTTATTCATTTCATTTACTTTATTATGTTTTGGGCTTATGTTTGGGAACCGATGTTTGATTCCGGTTTACCCTATGGTCATGTAATGTTTTAGACATTTATCCTTGTATGCTTTGATGACACGCCATAATTACGCGTGACATTCCATTTATCAAAATGGGGTGTTACAGCAGGCGGCCTCCCGGACGTTGAAGGTAAGTAGTAATCAACCTCCCTGGTCGTAACTACTGATATGTTTTTGTCGTTATCTTGTTTTTTTACAAGGGCAATAAGGTCTTTTCGTGTATGTTTATATGGCTAGGTTTAGCATCATGCATTTGTCCTCCCTGGCCTTTATGTTTTATATACCAAACGCCCAAACACTTTAGTAAACTCACACAGGATCAAAATCCCCTTCTTCATTTCACATAAACCCTAATTAATTATCGATGAACTGTTGTTGTGGAAACCAATCAATTGTTCGTACATCATGGAAAAACAAAAATCCAGGAAGGATATTTCGTTGTTGTTCTTGAACAAATTGACCATATTATGTAATGGTCAAAATTTTGTCTTGATTAATGAAGTTCAAGTTTAAAGTATATTGCGAGTATAGTTATGATCTTGTGAAGGTTGAGTGTTAGCCTGTGAAGGTTGTGTAGATTGACTTAGTTGTGTAGGCTGTGAAGCTTGTCTTGGTTGTGTAGGCTGTCTTGGTTGTGCAGGTTGTGCAGTGTTTGTTCCAACTGCAGAGCTTGTTCCAACTGCAGAGCTTGTTCCTACAACAACCTTCTTCCTTTTTCCTACATTGGTTGCAGCAGTAGAGCTTGTTCATACAGCATCAGCTTTTTTGTTGCTATCACAACTTCTTTTGTTGTGTCCTGTACTTTTACACAAACCACATGTAATCCCTTTACCAGCCCTGGTTAGTTTATTACTTTTCACCATCACAATCTCCCCTTTACTCTTTTTTTGATGGTCTCCCAATCTATAGATGTATTTTTGGTGGCAAAAGAGTAGTTGGACAGTTAAATTTGGCCCATAAATCCCTGCTATTGACTGGGTTAATCTTGTGTGAATAAACAACTTTCTAGGTGACCAATTTGTATGAGTCATGGACCCAATCCTTAGGTATGCCTACATCATAACCATTGTCTAACATATCATGTATTGCAGCAACTTCATGCTTACATGGTATGCCTGATATCTCCTACTTCCTAAATGAGCATGTCTTTTGAGGTAAGTTAACAACATACTATTCTTGTAGGAAACCTTTAACTTGGTAAAGATCAGAACCATTCCAATCAACAGTGTATTCACTTGCAACAGCCTTAATCCAGTTAAACACCTTAGCAACAACAGGAGTCAATGGCCCATAACTTTTCTCAATAACTTTTTGCACAATTACAATCCTTTTCATAAGATATTCCCTCACATGTTCTAAGGCCGTAATTATAAGGTTGTCTCTAGCATCTAACAACTGTCTGTTGAAGACCTCACTAACATTGTTTATTAACAGGTCACAACGTGCTCTACCTATATGTTTTAGGAAATGCTATATATTAGACAACATATTAAGAAAACATATGATTAAGGTTAAAATATTATAGGATATAACCCATACCAGAGAAATATGCTCTACTCCAATGCTCAACAAGTATCTTTTTAAGCCATTGATATGCTTTTAGGTTGAAATCTTTCAACTATTTCATATTCTGCTCAAACAGAAGAGTGGTTGTGGTTGATGCACACTTCCATAACATGTCCTTGTACTCAACTCCTTTCCATGTCTGGTTCATGTTTTCATAAATATGCCTAACATAATACCTATGCTCTGCACTGGGAAACAACTTTTCAAGAGCAGGTAACAAACCCTACAAGAAGCACCAGATAAGTTATAAATACAACAAATTCACAAGTAAGCAAAAGAATTTCAATTTAATTTTAAAGATATACTTTTTGTCTATCTGTGATGAAGGTAAAATTTGAGTTGGTGTAGAGATCAAAATCATTACCTAGACACTTTAAGAACCATGTCCATGAGTGTTGGTTCTCTGATTCAACTATGCCATAAGCAACAGGGTAGATGCCATTATTGGCATCCACGCCCACTGCAGTCAACATCTGACCTGGATAATGGCCTCTCATGAAGGCACCATCCAAACCAAGTAATTCCCTACCACCTTCTTTAAATCCCCTCTTCAAAGCCCCCAAACACAAATAGATTCTCCTAAACATCCTGGTTGGACTTTCATGATTTTCTTCATCAGTAGATCTATGATGTGTTTTGAAGGAAAAGTTGATGTACAATATTTTATCTTTCTAGATTGCAAGTAATGGTGATCATCCTTGAATGTTTTTATCACCCACTTTCTTTTTTCTCCTTTTGATAAATACAACAACCATGGACAAATATTTTGTCATTTTCTACAATCTCATTTAACTTATTACAACTTATATCAGTGTCCTTATCTGGACCTTGTATTTTCTCACTTTTCTGATTTTTAGGAACAAAACCATTACAAATCACCCTAATTCTTTTTGGATCATTTCTAAAAAAATGCAAGTTTCTCCTACTCTCAACAGCATGGCATCTAATCAATTCTTTAGCAACATATCTGTTAGCAAACTCTCTACTTACATAGAACTTGACCGATGAGTGTAATTTTTTTTTTAACTTTCTAAGCCCTAGTCGTCTAGCATTTTCTGGGACATCCTCTAAGTCACTTTCTAGTGAATCAAAATCAAGAACCTCCAAGTTATCATCATTCACAGTAACATTAGGTGCCATAGGATCATTGCCAGTTTTTTCAATACTTGAATCACCTACTTCAAAATGGAACTCATTCATGTTAATTTCTACGTCTTCAACTACATGTGCATCATCTACAAAGTCATTTTCAGACTCATTTTCTATTTCAAAACCACTCTCACTTTCAGTCTCAACTAATTCAACATACACATACATAACCTTGTACATATCAACTTAACTTAAAAAGTTTTGGCAATCATTTTCACTAACCAAAGGTTTTACAACAACATCTAAAGTCTTAAGTGGTATCTTATAGTAGTAAAACACTTGTTGGTCCATCTCATAACCTAAGCTATTCATAACAGTATTTAATATAGCATCAGAAAAATCATCCTTATTCACCATATCAACAAAGCAAATCTCACCTTCAATGTATTCCATTTTCGGACCATCACTAAACCTTCCATAGTAGTAACGTTTAATGCTAAAAAGCTGTTCATAGACATCTGTTTACATAGAAAATAACGATTATGAATATTTGATAAACCATAAATAGGTCAAAATAAACAATGAGGCAATTAATCAACAAATTAAACAATCAATTAAACAACTTACCATAAAGTGCAATGTCAAAAACTTCACCTTCGGGCCTGATAAAAAAGTCTGGAACATGATCAACAGGATCATCCATTATTAAGAAACTTAGGGGATGCAAATAAGAGAAGAAGAATATGAAACTGTTAGGTGCAACTTTGGGTATAAAAAACAAACGGAGATTAGTATTGATCGGGTTATAACAAATGAACCGGGTTAGTCCATGGATTCAAATTGGGTTTATTATATTTAATACATGAACTGACAAATGTACCCCTACATAAATATTGCCATTTAACGGAGGTAACGACCAGAGACGTTGGTTACTACTTACCTTCGTTGTCCGGAAGGCCGCCTGCACTTTCTCGAAGTTGGAGAGTCAATCTGCAAATTTGAGATACCCGAAAGAGCATTTATGCATTTTACTCTAAAACAATCAAAAAATGTAAAAATTTACACGAATAATGTTTTAATGGGTCTTAATAACCCAGCCAATTTATATTTCGTCCGTACCCGAACTTGCGTCCCTACAAAGACAGCATTTCTGGCTTTCTCTTTGCTTTCATGTTTTTATTTGAACAATTTTGCTTTCATGTTCAAATCATGAAGTTTATAATTTGCGGTGGCGACTTAAATGCAGAATTATATTAGTATTTAATCAATTTATAAATTTATACGAGTAATAAAGTCTATAAATTTAAAAATAATAATTTTAAAATTTAATATTATTGACTCAAGTATAAAATTCTAATATCTTTGTTAATAAATTTATTAAATTTGTTGTTATTGTTCGTAAAGCTGGTGGAAGTGGATGAAATATTCCACCCGTGACTCATATGTGGCCAAAAGCTACTACTAATTTGTCATTCCCTGTTAATATTTCTCACGCGTGGGTTTAGCATCGGTACCAGCGAATAGTAGGAAACTCTGGATCCCACTAATTTTTTTATTTTTTTAATAAGGTTGTGAGTGTATAGTATTTTAGTAGGATGTATTTTTATATAAAATAGATAAGTTAATAAAAAGAGAAAGAAAGATGATAAAAGAATGGACTACAAAAGCTCGTGATGCCCTATAACTTTCCAATGCATTAAAACTTTTCATAGTACTAATATAGTGTTACATCAACATATTGTTTTCCACAAAAACTTTCACGTTGATGGCTAATTAAGCTACGAAAAGTCTATGATTGGAAATTGTGATTGCGAAATAGGTAATGGGTCTTTAGGACATCCTAATAATAGGCTCATACCCATAGATGAATAAAGAATAGGTTTAATGATTAAGTTATTGTTGGTTTATTAGCCTTTTTTTCTACGCATTCTAAGTTACAACCATCTAAGAGGGCACGGTATGGTCACGTCGTGTCTCGTCGTTGGTCAGCGCGACCACACCGAATAATGCTGCGTGAAAGACGGTGTGGCTGGAGCGAGTTTTCGTGGTAGGTGAGAAAGTCACAAATTGGTTTTCATTTTACACCCCTAAACCATTTTCAGTTAACCCTTTATTTTTAAAACTTAATAAAACCAGTTGTTTTTTTCTTTTTAACAAAAATGTAGCCGTTAGCTATTTATTTTAATCTTTTTATTTAAAAAACCCTTATAACGGCTAGTTTTTGAAACCCCTCTATATATACAAACCAAACTTCATCATAACTTTACTCAAACACAAATTTTACTCACAAAAAAAAAAAATAAAAAAAATTTAAAACCCACACTCCAAATGTATCAAGAAAACCTACCATCCTTCGATGAACCAGAACCCTCACAACGCACACCCCAATCATTAAAAAAGACCCGTAAACAGGCGGTCAAAAAAAAATTGTGCCGGACATTAAAGTTGATTTGAGTCAACTAGGGGCGGAGTTTCGACGCAAAAGTCAAGCCGCCCTTGAAGCCTTCGAAGTAGCGAAAAATAAAGACAACGAGTGTCTTATGAAGGAGCAAATAAAATTTCTCACAACATCGATTCAGGATTGTGACGAAATCAGCGCTCGTTTGATCAATGAGAAAAATGATGAAATAAAAAAGAAATTAGGATTTGAATAAATTAGTTTTTATTTTATTCAGTTTTTTTTTTTCCGTAATTTTTTTTATTTCGGTAATGTTTTTTAGTGTGGTGCTCCATGCCCTCTAATACATTCGGTTCATGTGAAACTTTTTGTTTACAAGATCAACATTTAACAGATAATTCATGAACCTCTGTAATCTTATTCTTCCACACATTTTAATTTTAAACATGCTTTGAAAGCCCTAAACACATTTTTGTAAATTAGACCGTTGAACATATAACGAGTTTCAGCTCGGACAGTGTCGAAACCATGTTTAAAAAAAAACGATGACAGGAAACATATTACAACGATTGATACCAAAGATCACGCAACAAACCTTCATGCACCATACATGCAATTTCTTCAAAGAATCAGAAAGTAATGTTTCCCATGAGTAACGTCGATGCATATTTTTAGGCATTGAATCCACGTGAAATTAATGCAAGACTCGACTACAGAGTACATTAATCTCACATGGGAACAACGCCTAAAAATACTCATTAACTTTGCTCGTGGACCATTACACCTCTATTCTTCAACACATCATACAAGTCTCTTCAAGAGTGGTGTTGATCGTATCATATACATTACATGGCATTGAATTCACGTGGCGCAAGAACAAAACAGAACTTTAGCATGCTCGAGTCTCACATGAATTCAATGCATCAAAATAATATGCTTCATCACTTCTCGCAAATTAAAGCATTGGCATGATCCTTCAAAACTTTTGCATCGTGATATAAAATATTTGAACGTCCTGCTGGATCAGAATTAAAAAAGCTAACATTTCTGATCATGGGATGCCAACATGTACAAGCCTGATCATCGTTGAACTCAACAGGGACGACCAGGAAGCATTATTGTCTGAGATTGCATATCCGCTTCTTTTCTGCACTTGAAAAAAGAAAAAAAAATCAACTACCTAATATTATTAGCTAATTTTACAAATAAGCAACTCCGAGCTCCAATTTCAAACACATTGCTTCTGTTGGATTCATAATTATAGAATCAAAACGATACAAATTAAAAGTTAGGAAAAATCGATCTAGCTAGCAACATCTGTAGTTCAGATCAATCACTATATAGCTAGATCTACTAAATTATACAAAATGAACATGGATAACAATAAGCTGCTACTAAATCTAACAATTTACGGTGTATGCGATAAGCTAGGTTTAACATAATCTAGTTATCTAAGATAAAAAACACACGATTCTGGAACTGAGAACTCACCAGATATATTTGCTTCTGGGACATTGTTTGCCTGGTAGAACTGTGATCTAGGACTCAATATCGTAAATCACATCTGATCACATTTTTGTTCGTTTTGATAGTGTCGGAGTTTATTAGGCTCTTATAGAAAAATTTGATCTCTATTAGACTGTAATAACTTATTTCCACTTTGAACGCTGCTCTATAGTTTTATGATCGTGATCCATTTGTCTTTATTAATGATAGATATACGCGCACTGCGCACACATGACTCAATGAAGGTGAGGTTTAATCACAGACATAACATTGAATGAGATCCACAATTTAAGCCAGCGTACATGCATCAAGGCATCTACAATATAAAAAATACACCAAACCAGAGCGTGATCTTCTACTTTTTTTTTTTATCTTTAACGCCAGATTAAAGCTATAAGGGTCTTAAACTCGATGTCTGAGATATATATATCCTTTCATTGAACGTGGTACAATGATATTACATATGTTGTTCTACTCTATATCTTTTGTAGTTTCTTTTTGTTTGACGTGGCATTACTAAATGTAAAGTGAGTTTAAAATATACAAGTGCTCAACTGAATCCGGGTTCACTGGTTCTAACAAAGAAAGACTCTATATGGGTCTAATCTCAATTGTGTCGGTAGTTGGTAAGTGCATAAGAGATGAACCATAACTAGAAAAGCGGCAATAAAAGATAAAAATAGAAAAAGAACCTTGATTTGTGGGAAGACTCCCAAGTTGAGTTGCTGTCCTCTATCACACAAGACGCTCTTGCAGATAGCATTTGGCTTTTATTCCCATTTTATCAACAGCGAACCACTAGTGATTGATACAGATATGTGACTGCAAGAGTATTGCATTGGTAAGATGCTCAAATCGATGATACTAATGGTACCATTCATATAAAATATACCTATTGACCAGTATCAAGTAAGAACCCTCTGCAACGAATTGAGAAGAGTTCCTTCTTCGTTGTCCACTGATATGGTTTCGCTATCCTTCACCCTGTCATCCTCTGATACTTGATCTTCCACCTATATATTAAAGCAATCAGTTTATAATTTTTTGTTTGAGTTACAAATATGCAATACTACTAGTTATTTGTATCTTGAAAAGCCAATCAATTAAATAGAGTTCATACTTTTTTTTTTTTTGCATGTACTAAATTATGACTTTTTAATTTTTAAACCGACTTTGAGATTCTTTAGCAGTTCATTGTTCCACCCGTCCGACCCGAAAAAGAAATGACCTTTTTTTACTCATAGCAATTTTGATCTATTACCCAACCCGAAACATGTTTATTAAGAATATCTAAGAGAATGACTATGATTAAAAAACCGATTATTGTCAGCTTACTATATCCAGGGGCTGAAAAAGGATGCCTTCTACACAAAAAATGGTTCCAGGGTCTTCAAAATCAATTTGAAGATCAATAGTTCTCCCATTGCTAGTGAATTGAAACAATTGAGCCACGTACAGCTTATCTTCTCTATAATCTGCAACGTGCACGGTAGAATATTCTGACTTCCCTCTTGATCTGTATTTGAGGCCTATAGATAGTTGCTTATAACATGAGGAACTTTGAAATACAAGGTTCACGGTGTATATGATATTTGGAGACAAAAAATGAGTTGTGATATTTGTTTTAAATCTCTTTTTTTCTTTTATGTAGTAGCCCGCTGGAAATCTGCAAAAAGAGAAAGCAAAAGATGGTACATTACTCTAAGTAATACACCGCAGTACTTATAAAACAATACGAATGATCGGAAGAGGGAAAAGCACCTTGATTTAGGATTTGACGAATACATGCCACTGTAATCTTCATCTAGAATCAAACAATCTTTTATGGATATCATTTCAGTATGCTCTCCTTTTTCATTCAATGATAACCACTGTATTTAGTAAGTTGGGGATTAGTTCTGCTCGAAGTATCTTAGTTAAATTATGATACAAAACATAATTATAAACTCAAGTAGCAGTGCTTTTATATAGGCGTAACCTATTAATTACCGTGTTATATCCGTTAAGATAGACTCCTATGAAGAGAATCTTTTTAAGTTCCTCAAGGGATGTGTAGACAAGAGACTGTGAGGCAGCCTTAACTATGTCTTGGTACTCTTCAAACACTGGATTATGCAGTTCCGCCTATATATCCGTTATCCAAGAAAGTGTGCCATACATTGTCGTTATTGTTATTCGACAAATGCTAAATGAAAAAAACAAGTATTTGTGGGAATAACCATAATTACCTTTTTTTCAGATGGTTGGAACTCAATGCCTGCTACAAGTAAATGGATCCAACGGGATTCAAACATAAATTCAAGACGTAGAGTTTTGCGTTGGCTTGTAAAGTGATATAATGGAGCAATGAACCATCCATCTTCTCTCTTATATGTCTCATAAACTGTTAAAACTCTTGTATCATCCTCCCCATCTAATTTGTATCTCAGGGGGTGATGATATTTGACATCCGAGTCATATTGATATCGAAAGACAAAGTTGACTGTGTATGACAATTTCCGTGACAAGTATCGAGCTCTCACACGTGCTTTGAATTTATCTCTATAATAGTGACAGTATCCCCCTGGAAATCTGCACGAAGAGGATGTCGAATTTAAGAACGACAAAACTAAATAGACAAACAGGTTTGAAATTAGTTAGTCACCGTGTATAGTTAACTCTGGAGATGTCGTATCTATTTATTTCATCTGCGCCTAAACAGGCTTCAATGTAAATCCTTTCACAATGTTCCCCCTTTTCATTTACAGACAACCGCTGCATGGTAAAATTAGTCAGTATGCGGATCATGGTATAAGGTTGAGCGGGGCCTTAGCCTTTGGTAAAACTAAATGCATTTACATATGTTATATGCATTTCATCTAAACGTTTCTTTTCTATTAAGTTTTGCAACCAAACATAATTTTGATACTCCTACAGCATTTAACTGAATGCCGAAGACCTTTTTCTACACACGCAAAAAAAAAAAATCGATTATGGTTTTAAAAAGATCACTGCATTGTACTCAAAAGATACAGTCTGCACACTTTAAATATATGGTACTAATGATATGGAAATCTAGAAATAGGCCAATGGTTTAATAGATCACAGGTTAGCCTTCTTAATTTCCTGACAACTAACCCAAAGCAGCTTTGCTAATTACCGTCTTGCCCCCTTTAATGAGGAACCCTTGAGAGAGAATCGCCTCAAGTTCCCTTATGGATTTGTACTTCAGAGGAGGATCCGCAGCAATAAGTATCTCTTCATAACCTCTTTGGGATTTGAAATCAAAAAGCTCCTGCAATTCAAGTGAACTCTCAAGTTTTTCCACAACAAGAGACATCAAAGGCCGTTCTTCACGTACTCGCTTCAAACACTGATATGCAATGCCTGAAAATATTTCTAACGAACTCGAGTCCATTTGTTGCAGCAGATCTTTAAAAATGATGTCATTAAGTTTATTTTCTTCAAAACTTTTTTTCCATATAGGCACGTAAACTATTGATCGACCATTGCTACGTGCAAAGCATAGCTTCCCACACAAGACCTCAAATAAGACTACACCAAAAGAGTACACGTCTGACTCTTTTGTAAGGGAGTACGTCTCCATATACAATGGATCACAGTACCCAGGGGTACCTACGGCTTTCGTGACGATAAATGAGTACTCCTGATTAGCAGGGCCCATTTTTGACAGCCCAAAGTCAGAAATTTTAGCATTCAGATTCTCATCGAGTAGAATGTTAGCACTTTTAATGTCACAATGGAGTACTCTCTGTTGAGTCCCGTTGGGGTCATGTAGGAAGCTTAATCCCTTGGCAGCACTGAGGCATATCTTGAGACGTTGGATCCACGTGAGGGTGGTGGCACTTAACTGTCGGTCTAAACTTCCACGAGATGCATACTCGTACAAGAGGATCATCTCATCCCTTTCGTTGCAAAATCCAAGCAGAGAGCAGATATTATCATGCCTGTAACACGAAAGCATTCTGATTTCCTTAAAGAACTCACGGCCACCTTGCCCATATTCATCATTGAGACGTTTAAAAGCAACCATAATTTTTTGTCCCTCAGGGTCAAATAGTTCTCCTTTATAAACTTTCCCGAAACCACCGGTTCCGATAACCTTATTCTCATTAAAGTTGTCAGTCGCGGATTTGATCTCTTCCAGACTGATTTCAAGATGTTCAATCTTCTTCAATATGGAATCCATTAATTCTTGGTTGAATAAGTGCACAAGTTAAAAGGAGATGCTAAATGTACCTATTCAAGCCAAATACATATGAAAACACTTAATATTCATAATAATCATAATAAGTTACGTGTAGCATTTTCAAAACAGGTGATGGATATTTGAGTTGACTGAAATTAAGATGTAAAATGATTTGAAACCACATATTCAAACAAATTATACTATGATCGGAGGGTATATCAATAATTTAAGCTTTAACAGCTCTTAACAAATTAAAAAGCTCAGCTTTTCATTTAAGAGCTATTTGTTTAAAATAAAAGCTAACATCTCTAAAAAAATTGTTGTGCCAAACAAAGCTACTTATTCTAGAGGAAATTATTTTTTTAACAAAAAGCTAAGAGCACGGGGTAGGTGCGGTGTCGTAGCCAAAAGTGGTGTCATAGCTGACACGTAAGCTATGGCACCACATTTTATGGGGTAGCAATAAGCCATGAAAAAAGTGGTGGCATATAGGTAAAAAGTGGTATAAAGGTCCACATATACTCCACTTTAATAACTAAAACAAAAAAAATCCACAATGCTACAAAACCTTGGCTGGGAAGTACGGAGCGAGGGTCAAAACGCCACATGCTGGTGTGGTGAGCCATTCAAAAGTTGGGCTGGTAGGCTATGGCGCCAGGGACGTAACCACCAAGTTTAAGAGCCAAGGTTACGGTGGTGCCATAGCCCACCAGCCCAAAATATGTATGGCTCACCACACCAGCTCTCGTGCCGTAATCCCCAGCTCACAAATCTCGTGCCATGGCACCACATTTCTATGGCTCATCACACCAAAAATGGTGTCATAGTCCTCGCGCCATAACATGCATATTTTAATATATTTATATATAATAAATGGGGTATATGTGGAGTTGTGGACCCATAACACCACTTTTCCCACGGCTCACTGCTACCCCACAAAATGTGGTGCCATAGCCAACGTGTCATGGTACCACTTTTTTCTACCACACCACTGTACCCCGTGCTTGCTCTAAAAACAGCTATTATCAAACGACCCTAAGTCCCTCCAATATTCATACAGAATTAAAAAGGCTATTACCAAACTTGCAACAACTAAACATTCATAATTTCATATAGAGATTGTTAGAAAATGTTGTACTTGCTGAGACTCTTGAAGTCCATTTTTACCGCCTATTTAGATAACAAAACACCCCTCTAGCCCTTTAATTCGGCCAACGGCTATTATTTGTATAGCCTATTATAGGGGGTGTTTGGTTTGGCTTATATAATGTACGCTCATTTTAACTTATATATGATAAGCCTCAATTTTGTTGCTTATTTGAAGATTTATGAGCTTATATAGGTTTACTATCATGACAAACTTATATAAGCCCTTAAGTCTCAAAATAAGCCACCAAATTTAGGCTTAATTTTATATAAGCCGAAAATAAGCCATATTTCGGCATATATTTTATAAACCCTAATTTTTTAAGCTTATTGGTGACTTATGTGCTTATATAAGTTTATTATATCATAAAAAACTTAGATAAGCCCATCAGTCTCCAAATAAGCCACAAAATTGATGCTTATGGTATACAAGCCGAAATAAGCTTACCTTAACAAACAGCCCATTATAACAGCTTGTGAGTTATAAAATCCGAAAATAAAAGTAAACCTACCAGAGACCTTGGTTTCCAAGATCTGTTTCTCCGGTTTGAGAACTATGAAAGAACAAGTATTTTAGTGGTATGTTTTTGACAAGACCAATTATTGAGGAAGGGGCTGTGGTTAAGAGGTCGGTCTTTTCTCGTAAAATTTTAAATTATAAGAGTTGTCGTTAGGCTTGGACACTGATCTTTAAACTATTTATCAAATATGCTACTATTATGCTACTTAGACTGGTGGGAGTCGGGTGAAACCCATTCACCGCCACCTCAGCTTTTTACTAAACTCATCAAACTCACCCACGGAGATAATGACACCCACCCAAACTCACTCACACTCACCTTTCATACCTATTTTTTTATTATTTAAACACACTCCACTCACAAAAAATACCCACAAATAAACCTAACCCAAAAAATAAAAAACATTTGGGGCCCATCCCATGTTTTTTTGCTTGGAGCTACTTAGTCGCACGCGACTTGTTGTGATGGGAATGGAACTCACGGGCTACTTTGTTCATGTAACGAGTGGGTTAAACCCCACTCCTTTCAGCCTTAGGGTGGGGGAGTGGTAACACAAAAACTCACCGCCACCTCAGCGACACTTTAGCTTTCTCACTTCTCTCATTAACTCACTCAAAACTCACCTTTCAAGGTTACTAAGGAAAAAAAAAACTCACCTCCACCTCATACCCACTTTATATAAAAATATACTCCACTAAAGTATCTCACACTCACAACCTTAAAAAACAAATAATAAAAAAAGTGGGACCCATCATTTTTAAAACTCACAGTGGTGAGTAACTCACCGTTGGTGAGTTTTTTTTTTCTGGAAAACATAACCCACACGTGAGTTTTAGATATCCCACCGGTAAGGTTTATGGCAACCCACGCGTGGGTTTGTGCCAACTCAACCCCACCCGTGGATTTTTATCACCACTCCCCCCAGCCTTATGTTTGTTTAAATTTAGGCTCGTGCACCTTAGCCTTAATCACATTTATTAAATGACGATGGTGCTTGCTTAGGGTCCGTTTGGTTTAAGGTCGAGTTTTATTTTTGTCCGTTTGGTTTAATCACATTTATTAAATGATGATGGTGATTGCTAATATAATATTATTTATATACTTTATCTATCTTATTTTTTAAAATAATTAATATTTAAAACACAAATTTAATTTAAACCTGAATCACTTACTTTATAAACATTATTTTTGTTTTTTTTACTGTGCACCATGTAAATTAATATAACTCACCTCAATTTTCTCAATTTTTATTTTTCGAATTTCATATTTTTTTACTTTCGATATTTTTATTCTAAACAGTTATATCATAATTATTAATTAACAAACCATTTACATCAACCTTACACGTACACGATTTACAAATTCATGATTTTGTAATGCTTAATATTACTTCTATAAGACAATATTAATTTTTTAATATTTAAATAGTTACGATGTCCATGGACCCACAAGTTTGACATGATTTTGCGTTATGTGACAATATTAATTGATATTTTGTATAAATATATGTTGCATAAAGATTTGATTTTGTTTAACTCGCATGTTAGCTATCCTTTTCTAGACATTGTGTGTTTAGTAACACATAACGGCCTTGAAAAAATATATGTTTTTGTAATTTGTAGTATCACATCTATTTATTTTCATCTCACACCGATGTCTGAGGTCATGCGTTCATTTTGATATTTATATTTATATAAATAATAATTTACGTAGATTTCATTGCTTGATTTTGTTAAGTGTCAAAATAAAAAATAGACAATAACTTGTGTTTTGATTTGAAAATTTATAATCTGGTGATTCGTTGATTTTATAATATAACATATATGTTGTATTTTTAAAATATAAAGTCTAATAAAGTTTAAGGGGGTATTTTATTTATTTTATAAAGTTACTAAAAAATATAGAAAGTTATAAGTTTACATTAAAGTCCATCTAATTTATTTAAAATTTAACTAATAAAGTTTTAATAATCCTCTCATCTTTTTTTAAGTTTTTATTTTCACAAATTTGACACATATTTTTTGTGTGTTCTCATCAAATTCCTCCACCAAAAATTTTAATTTTAACTAAATTGAATTCAGTTTTGACCTTTTTTCCACTAATCACATCTAGGGGTATCGAAAAAGTTGACCCGACCCGAACCCGAACCCGAATAATCATATTCGGGTCGGGTCACTCGGGTCACAAAGTGTATTCGGGTCAATTCGGGTTGACCCGAATTGACCCGAGTTCTAATTGGCTCGGGTTCGGGTTATATATTTTTTACCCTTGACCCGGCTTGACCCGACCCGACTTGACCCGAACCCGACCAACCCAAGTTGACCCGACTAAAATTACATTTTTTACATTGTATTAGTACTTAATTTAGCCACTTTTTACACATTTTCCTTAAACTCGGGTTGACCCGAACCCGAGTTGACCCGACCCGAATTGACCCGAACCCGAGTGACCCGAGTTCTAATTAGGCTCGGGTTCGGGTTATATATTTTTTACCCTTGACCCGACTTGACTCGACCCGACTTGACCCGAATCACACCCCTAATCACATCCCTCAATTTTACTTATATGTCAAAATCAAGCCATTTGATTGGTCCAATTGTTTTTTCTACAACCTCCACGTTGTACTAAAATTCTCAAAAAGTCTAATTCGTTTATTATATAAAAGATTTATTTTTTTAAGTCATAAGAAGAGAAAACTAGAGGCATCGGTACGGTCGCTGGTAGGCTGCGTTTTTGCCACGACGTCACCAAGCACAACATCACCTGTGTTTTCGCCTTCTGCGCCGAGTGAGCCAGCCGAAGTGGTAGGCGATGGCGCGAATGTTGCAACGTGACTCGCGTTGTGGGTAACGTTTTTTTTAAATCTTAACATTCGGCAACGGATATATTTTTTGGGGGGGATTTTTTGACCGTTTGAGGGGCTTTAATATCACTTTTCCTAACTTTTTTTACTATAAATACCTCGTTTAACTAACAAGTATATATACCATCTTCTACAATATATACACACACTATTTTCTCAATATGAATGCCAAATTTCAAGATTTGTCCGCGATTTACGAAAGTTATAATTAAGATGATATGGAAGATAATGCACGGTATCTTCAATATTAGGAACAACTAAATATGTTAGATGATGAAGAGCTTGAAAGTAGGGTTAATATCGGTCCGTCCGTTAGACGATACATCCCACGTGGACGGGAAGCTATGAAAAAACCTAAGGGCGTATTACTTTGGTGATGTTGAAACTCCGCCAAAGTATCCGGAAGAAAATTTTTCGCCAAAGGTATCGTTTGAGTTTTATGCTTTTTAGAAAAATAATTCACGACATAACAAATTATAATGCTCAACCACTGCCCCCTACTTTTGTTTCTTTAGACAACGTCGCGATTATACGGGTCGTTTAGGTTTTAGCCCTATTATGAAATGCAAATCGGTAATACACCAATTGGCGTACGGTACAACACCCGATTTACTAGATGAGTACTCACAAGTAGCCGAATATTGTTCTCGTGAATCTTTATGCAACTTTACTAAATGCATTTACGTATTACATGTAGAAGAGTATCTTAGAACGCTTAATTCTGAAGATATAGAGCATATTTATGAATTGCACAATAGGAAATATAATCTTCTGGGTATGCTTGGTAGCATAGATTGTATGCATTAGAAATGGAGAAATTGTCCAAAATTTTTACATGATCAATTTAAAAGGCGTGATAAAAAATACCCAAAAATTATGCTCGAGGCTGTTGCAGACCAACAATTATGAATTTAGCATTCTAATTTTGAGGTGCCAGGGCCAAATAAAGACCTTAATGTTTTATATGGTTCGTCGTTATTTGATAAGCTTATTTTGGATGAGGCTTCAGATTCTGAGTTTGTTGTAAACGGTAAACATACAAGCAAAGATATTATTTAGCAGATGGAATTTACCCTCAACGTCTGTGTTTGTTAAGTCGTATACAATTGTAACAAACAAAAATAAAATGATATTAAAAGAGTTCAAGAAAGTGCAAGAAAAGATGTTGATCGAGCGTTCGGGGTCTTACAAAGTCGATGGGGAATTATTCAACAACCGACACGATGTTACCAAGTCAACACGATTAAAAGAATCATGTATTGTTGCATCATACTACATAACATGATATTGAAAAAACAAAAATTCAACATTAGTGAATATAGAGATATGTACTCTCCGCCTCAAGAGAATATTGAATGTACTTGGAAAAAACGATGCGAGACAAATCGAATGAGAAACAAGGAACTTCGAGATAGGAGAGTTCACGATGACCTTCAACACGATCTAGTTGAGCATTTGTGGAACCTTAATCATTGAGTAGTGATGTTTTTAAATTATTGTAACTTTTGTGTATTTTTTTATTTGCAATGTAATTTTTATTTTTATTAATGAAATATGAAGTTTTTAGTTTAAAATAAATTGTTGTATTAAATTTATAAAAAATAGTGGTGGCGTCACCATAACACCAAAAATGTGGTGTTTAATAGGGAGGTGGTTTTTAGTGTTATGGGAAAAAGTGGTGATTTGGCACCACTTTTTACCCACAGCTTGAGCTCACGGCTCAACCGTGCTTAGAGCTCTTAGTATTAAAAGCATTCTTTTTTTATTATTAAGAGGCAGTAAAATGTACAAACTTTATATTGAACTAGATGTGCAGAGTGTGTCTTAACACCTTTTAATGTCTTTCTTTCTTATTTTTTGTTTATTATTTAATTTTGTTTTGTTATGATTCTTTTTTTATTTCACATTTGTTGTTTTATTAACATATTAAATAGAATCATAGCATGCACTTGTTAGACTAGACGATTACCCGCGCATAGCGGCAGAAATTCGTAACGACAAAAAATTAACGATATGCGATATTGTGGTGAGTATTTCGTGTAACATTCAAAATAAAACGTGAAAAGATCAAGTTACATGTTTTGACCCGCTAACCCAAAAATTTTAATAACCCGATTTGACCCGACCGATTCAAGTAGTTAAAAAAATGGGTCAAATTAAACCCGGTCTTATATTTTCGAAACCATGTTAGAGCCGATGGGCGAGTTGACCCAGAGGACGAACCGGTAACCGGGTGACTCGATCAAGTTGACCCAGTGATCGAACCGATGACCCGATGGTCGAACCAGTGACCCGATAATCGGAATTAGGAGTATTGAAATTATGGAAGAAGTTTGGCTAATTAATGAGTGAATCTATTTATGGAATTTAAGTTTTCAAATTTCACTATTTATTGAATTTAAGTTTTCACATTTCACTATTTATGAAATTTAAGTTTTCATATTTCAATTTTCAATTTTCAAGAAATGATGGTTTTTCTTTATAGATAGTATTGAGTATAGATATAGATATAGATAACGAGTGTATAAAATGCTATGTGATAACTCATAGTTTGTTCGCATTGAACGGTTTATCTCAATTCTGACTGACTTATTTAACTAATCTTTTTAAAAGTTCAATACTAACTCCGACACATTTAAAAAAAGAACATGAAATTGCATGTTTGTTGAATATATTAATAAATTTAAATTCGGTCTATCTAACAAAAAATTATTTCTTATGTGAATAAAATCATTTTATATTTAAATTTTAAAGATATAGTTTAACATA
Organism: Glebionis coronaria; assembly: GCA_025667525.1. Classification (NCBI taxonomy): domain Eukaryota; kingdom Viridiplantae; phylum Streptophyta; class Magnoliopsida; order Asterales; family Asteraceae; genus Glebionis; species Glebionis coronaria. Next base: position 41,876,042 of record CM046878.1, read on the forward strand.
AATATATATTTATAAAAATAAATAGTTTCATTTGAGTCAAACTCAGATTTCTAAACAACTTATTCAGATTCAAATGAGAATCAAATTCAAAACTATCTACTACATATTTAAATTTAGATGTGTGAATCAGTTTTAAATTAAAAGCCTCTTAATAAAAAAAAATATTTTAAGTATAAAATAGTTTGCATATTCTTCATAGTTATTCTAATTAAAATTATCACTCTTTCGTAGTGTTTTGGTAGATAAAATGTACAAATAAACAATATCTGTTGGCTACAAAATAGTCATAAAGTACTCACCAGTCACCATTAAAAACGTACATGTTTTTAAATTTATCAGCTTTTTAGGTACCATGAAAGTTTCTATATAAAATACCATATCACATATCTGTTATTGTGTTATGTTAGTAACTTCTTAGCGTCACTTGTTCAGTTGCATTGAGACTGACAGATGACAAGGCGTGATCGCCTACTTAGTTCACGCATTCAGGAAATGCTACTTTCCTTAACAGATTTTGCTTTCTTTTCTATATAATCAGGTCCATCGAGGAAAGAATGTTGAAATTGGAAACGATCACACCATCTTCTCTCTAATTGATAGAGTTGGTCAAGTTTGAGAAGTTTGGACTTGATAAGAAGAAGGTAGAATCTTATTTTTAAAACTTTATAGTGACGCCAGTTATTTTACCAATTTATTTATTATTGGCTATTTGGATTGTCTATTTTAAGTGCATACAACTTCCTGAAAAGGTTTTTTTCTTTCTAAAGATTAATGCACTGGTAAATACAAATAAAGTACAAAATCTGGATATGAAAGTGTTTGTGAGTCTGCCCAACCAACCCGGGCTGTTTGACTGTTTATTGTTTCATCCACGCACTTGACATAATCTTTTTTATATTCATACAAATGACACGTGAGTGTTATCTATGTGAAGTGCAGCCAAAAAACCCAAACAGTGATAGAAATAGATATAGATAATCATTCAAGTTATAGCGTGAATGCCGAAAGGCCAGAAAGGAGCCTAGGAAGCTGGTTTTTTTGATCCTATGTTGGTGCTAGCTTTAGCTTCTACCTTTAAAACCGTTGTTATAGTTTTCTATATGTTGGAAAAATTTAATGTGTTCTATTTTTAAAATTTATTGTGTTCTATTTTTATTTTTAGATCAGTAACTTTATAATATGTCTTGAACTCTAATCTATGGATTTCAGACTGTCGAATTAAAAAAGAAGCAACATGCTAAACCACAAGTGTTATGGAAGAAACAAAAGAGTGATGAGGCAAAAAAAAGATCTCAGAACAAGATATTGAAAATCAAAACACAGTTGGTTCGTTTGTTGTTGTGAAGAGGCCTTTTAAGCTAATCCTCAATATCACCTGCATAAAGAAACAAAGTAATCTAAGGTATATTAATAGTTTTTGTTTTCATTTCTAGACTAGATATAACTGAAGGATTTACATGATCACACTGTAGTTACTTGATTTTTGTGGGAGAGAATTCAACATTCTGTTTTGATTCTCTTCACATCACCTCAAGACTAAATAAACAATTCAGTGCACTTGTAGAGGTATGCAAAACAATTCATATTTCATATTGCGTATTATGTATACTCGTGACTTTTATTAAAACTGAGTCTGGTGAAATCAGTTTGCTTCTGAGACTAGCTATTGATTTTTCATAAGTAAATAGTCCATATGTATAGTGACCACTCATTTGAAGCAACAAGCTCTTTTTCCCATTCACGTATTTATTCGAATTGCTCCTTGCAAGCTACAATGTTAATTAAGGTAGCACATGGACTATTTACTTACGATTACAAGTAGTTGATATGTGTTAAAATATGTCCTCAATCTGCCACCCATACTTAACCACAGGGACTTATTGTGCTTATGTTTTAAACTTTCAGTTATACTATGGACATTCTGTGCACTCAAACTTGTGATGGAGGGACTATTGTTGCTACATGGTGATTCTTGGCTGATGGACTGGACAAAGCGCAAGACATAACCAACGGCTCTTAAGCCCATATACCCTTAGCTAATATAGCTAGGGTTTCCTCACTTTGTTATGATTGCATCTGTGTGTTTATCTTTTCACATAGTTACTCTCTCTCTCTCTTTCTAGTTCTTGATCTCAGAAACTTGTTGTTCTTTTCATTTTTGATGCTTTGATTGTAAAACTATTATCATGTAGATAATAGAGCTACACGTGAGTAGCACTGGTAGCTTATTTAGTTGTTTTTCATTCTGTTTTTCTTCAATCTTGTTTAATAAAAGTTGAAAGTATTTTGAGGTCATTTGATACATGTTTTTCTACATGGTATCAGAGACATGTTGTTAAAATCGATGAAATTTTTTTTAGGGTTTCATAAAATTTTGGGGGTTTTTTATGATACATACTTTTTTGAGAAGATTTGTTATTGAGATAGCTGGATTGTTAATATTACTTGTTGATTCAAAGTTTTGATGCCTCAATTTTTATTTTGAAAAATTAGGGTTTATGAGATCTGGATACTCATATCATTTGGTTACTTTTTTGGACGATTGGTGCTATTATCTTTTAATTAAGATGATTTTCCCTAATTTTCCTTGAGAAAAACAATTAGGGTTTCACTTTTTTTGTAAGATTTCTTGATTGGTGGTGGTTTCATAAGAGGATCGCGTGTTTCTGTTGCTGGCTCGTTGTTTTTGGTCATTTTCCCTATTTTTCCATTGAAGGAAAATTAGGGTTTGTGACTAGGAGGTTCTGTTACTTCCTAGACTAAGTGAATCTAGGAGTAACAGTTCGATTGTGCTTGATTTTTGGGTTTGGTAACACCTCTTACACTCTCTCTTTAACTGCTACTTGTTATTTTTTGCTTTTATTGATTCTTGTTCTTGTGTAGGGTTGGTAGTTTATTTATTATACACTTTTATTGGATCCTCACCCTTTGTCTTTCCCTTGACCTTGACCTGCCACCCTTGAGTGGTTTGGAAGCCTGGGAACTTTGTTGGCATTGGACTGAGTTGTTTTTTGACCTTGTGACCCTTCACCATGTCTGACCATGAGGAGTCTATATATGGTGATGATGATGTTCAAAGTGTGACTGATGCAGTCACACTTATTAGCAAGCTTGATTTGATTGACCCTTTACATTGCACCCTAATGATACTACTATTTTGACTGTTGTCATTGTTAAATTAAAAAGGGACTGAAAATTATCATGTGTGGGCTAATGCTATGTTACTTGCTTTAGAAGGAAAAAATAAAATTGGATTTATTAATGGTTCTTGTAAAAGATCCACAATTGATGAGATTTGGGAAAACAGTGGGATAGTGATGAGATGGCATTTATACATGATCTCATTGTTCTTTTCGGGCTTTAAATGCATAAAAATGTCATAAAAAACCATATATATGCTTGTGTTTGTTTAGTTGTGTATTTTAGGTATGGATATCGTGAAAAAGACAAAAGATCATAAGAAACAAGGAAAAACGGACACGAGAAACGAAGCCGTACAAAGAACCGGGCCCTAGATCATGAAATATTCAACAAATACCCTTGAAGACTTGAAGACATGCAAGATTGATCCTTAATGAATGAAGAAATGACACTTAAAACCCTTGTATATTGATAATTACAAGTTTGGTCCCTTAATTTGTCAAAATTACACAAATGGTCCTTCAACTTTGAAGAAATGGCAAGTTTAGTCCCTCAACAATTCTAAATTGCCAATTATGGTCCCTCATAGTTATATTGAAGACCTTTGAAGATCAACAATGTCCAAGATCAGCCCTTAAATTATCTCAAAATGACAAAAACAGTCTTTTTAAACCTTTTTGAAAAGTTTTGTGCCAAAAATGCAAAGTTGGCAAAGTTTATAACAAAGGGAATGAAGTTTCATGGCTGAAAAACGTGTTATACCTATTTCACCAAAGAACAAGGACCCAAGTTGCCAATTTCAAACTTTCAAACCCAAAAATTGCGCCAAACACCTTTTCTCCCCCAATTTTGGATCAAATGCACCACTGTTTACCTTTTTCACCACCCAGAATTTACTCCACTTAAACATGGGGTAATTTTCAATTACCTTTGCACACACTTGATTCACATGTGCAGAAACACATCCCAACCTTAAAACCCTTAATCCCACTCACTATGGACCCCACCCCCAATTCCCGTTTAACCAATCACATGACTACTTGCCCTCCAAGTCATCCAACATGGCAAAATCAACAGCTGAGAGTCCTTGCTTCATTACAAAGCTAAAATGAACATCCAAGATCACTTTGGACAGCTCACACCAAGAAAACGTCTAGAAGGCTCAAGGATAGAATAGGAATTTCACTTCTAGGGTTTGTGAATAGTGCTAGCCTTGGCATTTGCCTATAAATAGACTCCTCAACCTGTGAGAGAGCTTTTGTTCCAGTTTTAGGCTATTAATCTTTGTAATTCCTTTTTAAATTAATAAAAGTTGATTTTCTGAATTTTGAAATCTCTTTGATATTTGTTAAAAGTTGGTGTTGGAATAGCCTGATTCTGAGTTCCATAATCTTGTTTGAAGGTTTTTGAGGCAAGGTTTTAAGTAATAAAGCTTGTGCTTCATAAATCAGAAAGTCTTGTTTATTTTGATCTCACTTGTTGGTTTGTTCTTCTTAGCAGCATTGGAAGCTGGTACTTGTTCTGCTAGTACCTAAGCTCAAACAATCCAGGGCCTGGATGTAGGTCTTGGAGGTTTGCACCTTCTTCCCTTTTCATTTTCTCTCTTATTTTTCTGATTTTGGTGATTATTGCATGATAGTTGGTGAATCTGTGATTTGATGGTTGATTATTGTTCATTTGGTGTTGTTTGATGTTTATGAGGGGTTGTTAGTTTGATTTGTAGTTTGAAACTGGATAATCCTTTGAAAAATTGTGAAAACAGGTTTTTAAGGGGTGTTTGGGTCAACTGCATAATTTGGATTTGTGGTGTTTTGAGTGTTAGTTTTGTGTTGCTATCTGTTGGTACATGCTTATCTGGTATACTTGGTCATATTGCTGCAATATTTGTGGTTTGAAACACCTTGATTCATAAAAAAGAGTATAAAATCTTTGTTACTAGGTAAAATTGGCTAGGATTTTGAGGACACCTAGATCTAATCATAGACTAGGGCTAACAAGCGTTAAATTTAGGTTAATTACACCAGGAGAAGAGATTTGAGTGCCTGAAATTGGATCTAGTGTCAAATAGATCAGCAAATAGGTTTCTGCATTTGCACTTTGTTCATCAGTAACTTTATCTGCTTTGATCTTGTTATTTACTTTGATTCAGTGTATGATTCAAGTTTGTTTGTGCTTATTCATAGTTTATATAGCTTGTATATGCATCCTTTTGAGTTTGGTTGGCTTATTCAGGCTTAATCTGCTTATTATTGCATAACTGCTTATTTTCCATGTCTGTGCATCATCTGGTGACTGTTTGATTGATTCTGGCTTATTGTGTGAACCATATTTGGATTTTCTTGTTGCTATTGACTCCTTGTGATTCACCGATCACAAGGGTGCCCTTGTTTCCAATTGAATCCAACTAAAACTCTCTAAAAAGCTTGGTCAAATAGTCAAAGCAGTGGGAACCAGTTCCTACTGAAAGTTGCCACTGCTAGTGTTAATTGGGTTTCAGCTTATCAATAAGCTATAATAGCTTATTTTAACCAGCAACAACTTGGATTTTGTAATAGGTGCTCATTATTTGACCCATTTGTTCATACTGGAGCATTTGGTGGGTTGACTTTAGGGTTTGACTAGAAAACCAACTTAATTGACTTTTTCATAAGTGCTTATTGGCTTATTCTGGCTTATTGGTTTTGCTTATTATAATTTTGTTGATTGTTTTGGCTTATTGAGTTCATTTGTGACATTTTGCAAGTTGAATCAAGTCCTGAGGTGCCTTATTTCTCAAAAACGACTATTTTGTCTTTAAGTGAAATATTACTTTGCTTATTTCTGGCTTATTGAGTGTGCTTTTTCAAAATTTCTTTTTACAGATCTCTTAAGCATCCCAAAAGAAGGTTGTGTGTCAAATTAGAGCTTATGGCATTAGCTTATTGCTTAATGGGCTAAAAAGCCCAATAAGGATACGCTATTTGCATAATAAGCTGTGATAAGCTCACTTTCAGCTTTTGGGCCTTTAGAGTTTTGTGTTTAGAATCAAATTTTGAGTCAGATAGGGCTTTTCCAAATCAATTGGGCCAAGTTTGACCTTTTGGGCTAAAAAGCCCATTTGTGTTGACTGAATTTGGTTTTGGCCCATTTGAGGGCCCAATAGGGGTATTCTAGTCATTTCACTTTCATTTTCTGATTATTTAGGTTAAAATAAACTAGTTTGCAAGTTTTTAGAATTTTTTAGAATTTTTGGATTTTTATTATTATTTTATTATTATTTTATTATTATTTTTCAAATTTCACATTTTTCAACTTTTTACATTTTTCTTAGCTTAAATACATTAAAATAGGATTTTTGCAACTTTTAGAATAATTTTATCTCTTTTAGATTAATTTTTATAATTATTTTAAGTTTTAATAGTTTTTAAATCATTTTAAATAGTTTTTATTAGTTTAAAATTTTCTAAAAATTTTTTATTCTTTTTAGGTCATTTTAGAGGTTTCCCAATTGAAAAATTTTTATTTGGACTTTTTGATAATTTATTTGATTTTTAGGGCTTTAATTAGCATTTAAAAATTGAATATTTAATTATTTAAAAGGTTTGAAAAAGTTTTGATCATTGGTAAACTCTTAGTTTATTTATTTTGATTTTTGATAATTTTTTGATAATTTTTAGAATTAATTTTTATTTTTGTAGTTTTTACGGTTTTACGTTTTGTCGTCGTAGTATTAATTTCACGTCTTCATCATCTTCTTTTCTCATCCCCTTCTAAACCAATTATTAATCTCAAACATTAAACAAGTTTTTCACACACATATACCTCCTTGGGAAACGAACTTTCATATCATAAGGGTCATTAGTGTTTACGTTTTCCTAAACGTACACTTAATACTTACCGCTTTTACGCTCCTTTTCCTAAAGGTCGTATTTACCACAATCAGATAGGGTGAATGTTGTTGTGCTTGGTTGGATTTTAAACTCTATCTCTAAGGAATTGTTTCTTGGTCAGATTTTTTCAAAAAGGGGTAAATATGTTTGGAATGAGTTAAAAGAAACTTATCACAAGGTTGATGGTTCTGTGATGTTTAATCTTCATCATAAAATCAATACTCTTAAACAGACTGGATATAGTTTGTCTGATTACTATCACAAACTGAATGCTTATTGGAAACAGTATGATGCTATGATTGAGTTGCCTAATTGTTTATGTTCTGCTGCTGGTGAATTTAAAAGGCATAACAAATTATTGAAACTTATGCAATTTTTGATGGGTCTTGATGATTCCTATATGAGTATTAGAGGTTCTATTCTCTCTAGGGAGACCTTGCCAGATGTCAAGGGGGCCTATGCTATTATCTCTAGTGAGGAATCTCACAGAGTTGCTTCTGGCACCCTTGCTGGATCCTCTCAGAGGACTCAGACATTTGCCTTTCATTCTAATGGGCCTGCTAGAAATACTTTTCAAAGAACTCAAAGTGTTAATAATGGGAACTTTAGACCTAACAACAACACTGAGAACTTCAACAATAGGAATTTCAGACCTAACACTGGTAATACTGGTTTCAGACCTAACAACCAAAATACCATTGGACCTAACTTTAACCCTAAACCTGAATTGGTTTGTGAGAACTGTGGGTACAATGGTCACACCATTGACAGGTGTTTTAAGATCATTGGGTACCCCAGTGATTTTGGAAAAAGAAAATCTGGGCAAAATTTAAAGGGAAAAGCGTGTCTAATAATTCTGTTGGTTCTACTAGTGCTAATGGTTTTTATGATGAACAAATGGCTACTCTTATCACTCTTATTAAGGACAATAATGGAACTGGAAAGAATGTACAAGCCAATATGGCAGGTACATATTTTAACTATAGTAAAATCTTTAATGACAACTTCAAAAAGTTTTTTTTCTCCAACACAAGCTCTAAAACTAGTATGACTTATAATGGGAAGGTAATTGACTTTGGGGCAAACCAACACATGACTAATTCTGATAAAGATCTTGATAATGTTTTTGACATTTCTCACCTCAAAATCAAAGTTGCTCATCCTAATGGAACTGAGGCTATTATATCTAAATTTGGTAATCTTAGACTTCCTAATGGGCTAACCTTAGTTGATGTGCTGGTTATACCTGAGTATTGTGTTACCTTAATTTCTGTTCATAAATTGGCTAAGGACAATAAAATATTTGTTGTTTTTGATGAAAATAAGTGCTTCTTTGTGAATCAGGATTTGAATCTTAAAAATGTTTTGGGGATTGGTAAACAATGTGGTGGTTTATACTATTTAGATACCGAAGGTATTAAGTGTAAAGACCAAATCAACCCTGTTAATTGTTCTTTGTCTCACTATGATTGGCATTGTAGACTTGACCACCCTGTTGACCCTGCTCTGAATGTTCTTAAACAGTCTTTGAATATAGATAAAAATGACAACACTTTCTTTTGTGAGATATGCCAAAGAGCTAAACAAACTAGGAAATCTTTTCCTTTAAGTGAACATAAAACTAAAAGGCTTGGCGATGTTGTGCATTATGACTTATGGGGTCCTTATAAGATGGCCAACTACTCTGGCCACAAGTATTTCTTGACTGTTGTGGATGACTATACAAGGGCTGTTTGGTTATATCTTATAAAAACTAAGGATGAAGTCTTGACTTATATTCAAATCTTTTATAATTTGGTTCTAAATCAGTTTAAGAGTACTGTTAAGATTTTTAGAAGTGACAATGACACAGAATTTGTGAATCAAAATTTCAAATCTTTTTGTAATGAAAGAGGAATTATACACCAAACTACCTGTGCATATACTCAAAAACAAAATGGAATTGCAGAAAGGAAATATAGACATCTCCTAAATGTGGCTAGATGTCTTATGTTTCAAGGGGGAATTCCTCTTAGATTTTGGACTGAATGTGTGCTAATTGCTACTTATCTTATCAACAGATTGCCTACCTCTGTGCTAAATGAAAAAACACCTTTTGAAATGATTTATAATACTTGTCCTAGTCTCTCTCATACCAGAATGATTGGTTGTCTTTGTTTTTCTACTATTCTTAATAGTCATGATAAGCTTGCTAACAGATCTGAAAAATGTGTTATGATGGGTTATTCTAGTTCTCAAAAAGGATATAGGGTCTATAGTCTTGATAGGCATCAGTTTCTTGTTTCTAGAGATGTTAAGTTTTTTAAAACTATTTTCCCTTTTAAAGATCATGTTACTAATGTCAATAAAGATAAGAACTTAAATGTTTTTCAAGACTTAAACCTATTGAACTTTTTTGATTATGATAACCCTGATCTTCCTAATGATGATCTGAGAGTAACACCTTATCTGAATGGTGACAATTTGTCACACAGTGAGGGTAGCCACTCTCCCATCCTTGGGGATGGTGTACACATTGATGATTCCCCAACCATTGGGGATGATGCTCATATCAGTGATAACACCAATGCTAGTTTGGGAGAGGAGGCTGCAACACTCGATGAAAGTGATGAGTCTGAAGGAAATTTGGACCAAAATCCAAATGCTTTGGCTCAGGGAAATCAAAACCCTAGAAGGTCCAATAGACCTTCTGTTTTTCCAAAAAACTACAATGATTTTGTTGTTAATTCCAAGGTTAAGTATGGCATTGAGAAATTTGTTGGATACTCCAAACTTGATAAAGAGAATTTTTGCTTTGTAACTCAACTTAAGAAAATGAGTGAACCAAAAAGCTTTTTTGAAGCATCTCAAAATTCCCTTTAGGTTGATGCTATGAACTCTGAACTTGCTGACCTCGTTGAAAATGATACTTGGGATGTTGTTGAACTCCCTAAGGGTAGAAAGGATTTAAGTTGTAAATGGATTTGGAAGTTGAAGTTCAAATCTAGTGGAGAGATTGAGAGGTATAAGGCTAGGGTTGTTGCCCAAAGTTTTGGTCAAAAGGAGGGAATTGATTATGATGAGACCTTTGCTCCTGTTGTTAAAATGGTCACTATTAGATGTTTGCTTAACCTTGCTATTATACAATCTTGTCGTATTTTTCAACTTGATATTAACAATGCCTTCTTATATGGTGACCTTGATGAGACTGTTTACATGAAACAACCCCAGGGATATCTTCCTAGGGGTAACAACTTGGTTTGTAGGCTTAAAAAATCTTTATATGGGCTCAAACAAGCTCATAGACAATGGAATGCTAAGCTTACCTCTGTTTTAAATGAAAATAGGTTTGTCCAAAGTAAATCTGATTATTCTTTGTACACTAAGTCTCATGATAATGTTTTTCTTGCTCTTCTTGTGTATATGGATGCCATCATTATTACTGGAAACAATGTTGTTGAGATAGAAAAGTTTAAAGTATTCTTGAAAACTAAATTTTTGATCAAAGATTTGGGTAACCTTAAGCATTTCTTAGGAATTGAGGTTGTTGACACTGACAAAGGTGTTTGTTTGAATCAAAGAAAGTATGTGCTTGACTTGTTATCTGAATATGGGATGCTTGCTTGTAAACCTGCTAAGACTCATTTACCTTCTAATCTTGTCATCACCAATGAGCCCACCAATGAGGATCCCTTGCTTGCTAATATTATTGATTATCAAAAACTCATGGGAAAGCTTATTTACTTAACTAACACAAGACCTGACATTTCTTATGTTGTGAACTGTTTGAGTCAGTTTATGCATTCTCCTTTGAACTCTCATCTCAAAATTGCCTTTAAGATGTTAAGATATCTTAAGAACTCTCTAGGTTTGGATATTCATTTAAAGAGAAATTCTGGTATGATTCTTAATGCTTATTTTGATGCTGGTTGGGCTAAATGTGTTGTCACTAGAAAATCAGTGACTGGGTATTGTGTCTTTATAAATGGGAATTTGGTTTCTTAGAAAAGCAAGAAGCAAAATACTCTCTCTAAGTGATCTACTCAGAGAGAGTATAGAGCTCTTGCCTCGGTAACCAGTGAAGTGATCTGGGTGCTTAAAGTCTTGAAAGACTTGCAATGTGAAAATTTGCTCCCAGTCACACTTCACTGTGATAGCAATTATGCTATCAAGATAACAGCCAACCCTGTTTTTCATGAGAGAACCAAACATTTAGAAATTGATCTTCACTTTGTGAGAGAAAATTTTTGAGTGGTGTTGTTAAAACAGAAAAGGTGGATTCTGCAAATCAAATTGCAGACATCCTTACTAAAGGGTTGGAAACAGATTTGCACCAAAAGTTTGTTAAAAGTCTGGGCATGATAAACTTGTATGGGCTGTCAGATTAAGGGGGGATGTTAAAATATGTCCTCAATCTGTCACCCATACTTAACCACATGGACTTATTGTGCTTATGTTTTAAACTTTCAGTTATACTATGGACTTGCTGTGCACTCAAACTTGTGATGGAGGGACTATTGTTGCCGCATGGTGATTCTTGGCTGATGGACTGGACAAAGCCCAAGACATAGCCAACGGCTCTTAAGCCCATATTGTTGGGCCAATGAAAGTTTTAACTATGGCCCTGTCTAGATTTGTTTAAATTAGACTAAGTGTTTAAAGGTCGTTGAGAAGACCAGCGACAGAGACTAGACCAGTGGAAGGCAAAGCCTCAGCTGGCACACCAGGATCATTCAAGTCAAAGACAACGTCAGAGAAGTCTAAGACAATCTGAAGTCAGACTCACCAGCGATTATGGATAGCTGGGATGTCAAAGGAATGCACTGGTGTTCAGGGATCTCTGAGTTGACAACACTCAGAGATCACTTAAGAACCCTAGAGACTTGGATTAAGCAAAGCTTATCCAACCCTTTATAGTTTAGGCGGGAGAATCTTGCAAGTGTTTTGAGCGGGACAAAACAAGAGATTCAAGTCAATGCCTAGTACGACCTAGTGGGACAAAGGTGAACAGTTGGCAGAACTGTTCACCTAAAGTAGTTAAAGGCATGTCTTGATTTGGAAATGCATTTAATACGTTGTACTCTTCCACTCAGAAGATGACACGTATCAACTACTCCCACTAAGGATACAACCTCGTACCACTATAAATAGGGATGATAAAGAAGTTAAGATTCAACCCTTGTGCTTGGAATCTTAATCTAAGTTCTTTCTCCCACTGGAACCACTGAGCCCTCAGCTATCCATCAGCGACTCATTGGTTCTCTTGTAAACTTGAGTCTCGAATCAAGTTTACTTGTTCTAGGGTTCATTTCTTGTTGTTATTCAACAGTTGTATTCATAACACTTTGTAATACTTTGTTGATAATAGTTAATAAAGCATTACTCGTTTGAAAAGTATTTCTATTGTGTGTTCTTGTTTTTCGTGACTTAGTTTCAATAATACTTGTAATTTGGGACTTTCAATTGGTATCAGAGCGGTTTGATTTATAAAACTTTTCTAAAAACCGTTCTAGTTTTTAAAATCAAGATCCAAATATGACTAAAACTATGCCACCCATCCCACCACCGTTTGGTCAATCTAACCAAGCAAATACTTCAACAAACGCACCAGCCACCACATCTACTACCATGCCTACACCTGTTGTAAGCACTGGTGTAAATAAGGATGATCTTCCACAACTTCTTGATAATCATGAAGGGTCACATGTGTCTAATGTTCCAGTGTTTGATGAAGAAGATTTCTCAAGTTGGAAAAGTGAATTTCTTATATACTTAGATGGCCTAGAACCCTTCTTGTTTGAAATCTTAGAAAATGGTCCTTATGTACCACTGGCCATTTCCTCTACACCAGAGAGAACCATTAAGAAACCTGTTAAGCAATGGTCTCCCGCTGATAGACGTCTGGCTAACCAGGACAAGAGACTTAAAAGTATAATAGTCTCTTGCCTACCCAAGAACATTATGAAGTCCATCATCAAATGCAACACCACACAAGAAATGTGGACTGAGTTGGTTCTAGGGTATGAAGGACCAAAAGAGACTAAAGAGACCAAAATCCAAGCATTAAGACTTAAGTTTAATGCTTTCAAAGCCTTGGAAACTGAAACTGTTTCTCAAACTTACACTAGACTCAAGATCTTGCTGAATTATTTAGGTAACAATGGTGTTGTACTACCCAAGGCTGAGGTTAATGCCACGTTTGTAAATAGTTTGCCTAGGAAATGGCTTAGTCTTAACCAAACCCTGAGAGCAAATAATGCCATAAAAAATGATACTCTTGCTCAACTGTTTGGTAGATACAATTATGAAGAAGGACTGATTGACTCTATTTACAAATCAGAGACTGATAGGTTTACCTCTCCTATATCTGGGTCAAAAGCTCTTGTTTCTAACCACTCTTTTCAGGATAGTGACTCTGACATGGAAGAAGACACAAGAAGCAGTCAAGAATTCCTTGATGAATTCCATGCTGAATTCCATGACAGAGCCCTTTTAGCTGACCAGAAGAGATACTACAAAAGATCTGGTAGAGTTGGTGCTGCCAAGATTGACAAATCCAAAGTGTCATGTTACACTTGTGGAAAGACTGGTCATTTCCAAAAGGACTGCTGGTCAAACAAGACATCTTCTCCCAGCTTTCCATTATCCAGCAAAACCCACAGCAAAAAGAAGTTTTCTTCCTCACCTTTCAAGCAATCCTCTCTCAGTGACTCTGAGGGTAAAAAAGGACTACAAGGTAAAATACAAGGCCTTGAAAGCTGAGCTGATTAAACTCAATCAGAAAGCTGATGATGCAGCCAAGAAGAAGGATAACAAAAAGACTGAAAAAGGTATAATAGCTGCTTCTTTTGACTGGGATGATGAACCCCTCACCTCTGAGGATGAAGGAACCACTACCGTCAGAGCCTTCATGGCTGTTGCTGATGAAGAACCAGCAGTTGGTAAAAGTGAAGCAAGATCAGGTCAATGGGTTGACATCACTATGAAAAAGGTACAAAGATTACTCTCTATGCCTGAGGGTCCTGACAGAGACCATGTCAGTGACTACACTTTAGTTGACCTCCATTTTGTAGAAGAACAAAGAAAAAATCTGCTAAATAAGTTTCAAAATCTCAAAAACGAGTTGAGTCTTTGTCAATCTGAATTAGCTAACCTCAAACCTTTTGTGAACATCGCTAATCAACTTCAAAATGAGGTCAGCAAGTTGTCCATTGAAAATGAATCTTTAGCTGATGAAAACTCTGATTTGAGAAAAACCATTAAAAAATGGAACCTTGGCCAGTCCACTGTGGAAGAAATAGTTGCTGAATCCATTTCAGGGAATGTGGTTCAGGCAATAGGGGGTAAGGGTAGGTTCAAAAATCACATTCCAGTGCCCAGTGTTAAATTTGTCCCATCAGACGTCTCTTCTCCTCTCTCCACCTCTGTGGTTGAGAAGGACTCTGACAACGAATCTGAAGCTTCAGCTGTTTCCAAACTTGCTGGCACTAACCCAACAGATTCCTTGCTTGGCCCTAAACCAGCTCTCAAAACCTCTGGAAATCTCACTCCCAAAGTTGCTGATAAAGCACCTAAGAAGGTTTATGTAGCCAAAAACACTGACAAACCCACCTCTTCCCCTGAAGAGCTATCACCCACCAAGAAACTTCTCCTCACTCTGATGGAAGAAGTAAAAGGGTTGAAAGAAAAAATCAACCCCAAAGATAACAATCCATCTGTTAGCTCTCTTGGTGAAAGCTCAAGCAGCTCAAAAGGGAAAACGTTGTTCAGACCTTGCAAGCACTATGGTTTCAAGAATCACTCCTCTGAGGATTGTACCAAGAAACCTAAGTGTATCACATGTGAGTCCACTGAACACACTTCTAGAGAGCATGAGGAGATCATCGCTGTTCAAAGAACTCGAACACAACTAAGATCCAAAACTCCTCACAGGCCCTCTAGAAGACCTGAGCAATCAAAATCCAGAGAAAATTCTCAGGGTTACAGGCCTAATCCTCCCTACAAATATTGTGGCTTTTATGACCACCACTCTGATGAGTGTGAACATTACCCTGGTTGTGACATCTGTGGCAGCATGCGTCATGAAACCAGAGATTGCAACCAAAGAGGGGAGAAAGGCCCAGAAGACCCAATGTCGCCAGTCAGCGACAGCATGGACCCACTGGAAAGTGGGTTCATCATAGAAACTAATCTGGTTTGTTATATCTATGCAGGCATACCTAAAGAAATCTGTTTGGTACTTGGATAGCGGGTGCTCCAGACACATGACAGGAATTAAACAATATCTGCATAGATATAAGAAGGAGTCTGGTCCAAAAGTAGTCTTTGGGGATGACTCCTCAGGGGCCACTGAAGGATATGGCTCAGTGGATTGCAATGGAATAACCTTCACAAGGGTCGCTTATGTAAATGGTTTGAAGCACAACCTAATCAGCATCAGTCAACTCTGCGATGCTGGGTTCAAGGTTCTGTTCACTAAGACCCAAGGAACTATCTTCAATCAGAACGATGATGTCGTTCTAATTGCACCCAGAAGAAGGGATGTGTATGTCATTGACATGACGTCATCCCCTGAAGGAGAGAACACCTGTCTCTTTGCCAAAGCACCTGATAGTGAAAATTGGCTCTTGCATAAGAGACTCTCCCATCTCAACTTCAAAAACATCAACAAACTGGCAAAGAATGATCTGGTAGCTGGACTTCCCTCTCTGACCTTCAGCAAGGACAGACCTTGCTCAGCCTGCGAGAAAGGGAAGCATCACAGAGCTTCGTTCAAAACAAAACAATCATTCTCCATTAACAAGTGCCTTCATCTTCTTTACATGGACTTGTTTGGACCAGTTAAACCCCAATCCCTCAATCACAACAAATATACCTTGGTCATTGTAGATGAATTCTCCAGATTCAATGGGTATTCTTTCTTAAAAGAAAGAGTGATGCTGCTGAAAGAATCATGTCCTTCATCAGAGAAATAGAAAACTTCAATGATTGCAGGGTAAAGGCCATCAGAAGTGACAATGGTACAGAATTCAAAAACCATGCCATGGAAGCCTTTTGTGATGAAAAGGGTATATCACAGAACTTCTCAAACCCAGGAACCCCAGAACAAAACGGTGTCGTTGAAAGAAGAAATAGAACTCTCATTGAAGCTGCCAGAACGATGCTCAGCGAATCAAGACTTCCTAAACAATTCTGGGGTGAAGCTGTGTACACAGCATGCTACACACAAAACAGATCCATTATTGTGAAGAGACATGGTAAGACCGCTTATGAAGTGTATAGGAAGAGAGCCCCTGATGTAAGCTACTTCCATGTCTTTGGTTGCCCTGTTTTCATTCACAGTAACAAAGATCACCTGGGTAAATTTGATTAAAAATCAGATGATGGATTCTTCCTTGGATACTCTCCTACCTCCAGATCTTTCAGAGTATTCAATATTCGCAGGCAAGAATTAGAAGTGTCCATTCATGTCACCTTTAATGAAGCCGACGCTGTCATTACACACACCAACTCAGAGGAATGTGACATTGACTTCAATGAAGTTAAATCTTATCCCAAAGATGATTTCTCAAATCCCAAGGAATCACCTCAAAGTCGTCACAAGGATCTTCCATATGTTCAAGCTTTTGATCCTCACTCCATCTCTGACATCATTCCAGAGACTGTTGGTGTTGAATCTCTTACTCAAATCTCTGAAAAAATGCTGATCCAGTCACTCTAAATATTCAATCAGATGAAGAGATCATGGACGAAGAGATTACATGTGATGAACCTCCATCACTCCCTGAACTTGAAGTGACTCCTGATCCCACAGAGACTCCTGCTCCACAATCCAAATGGAGTAGGAACCAAGATATTCTTCTAGTTAATATTCTTGGAGAACCCTCTGAGGGAGTCACCATCAGAGGAAAATTAAGAACTCTGGAAACCGCCTCTGCAAATGAATGCCTTTTTGCAAATTTTCTCTCTGAGGATGAACCTAAGAACGTGGCTGCTGCTCTGCTTGATGAAGGCTGGGTTGTTGCCATGAAAGATGAACTCAATCAGATCAAGAGAAACAAGGTGTGGACTCTGGTTAAAGCTCCAGCTGATAAGCAAGTGGTTGGAACAAAATGGGTCTACAGAAATAAAAGGGATGAAGCTGGTATGATTGTAAAAAACAAGGCTAGGCTCGTGGTGCTGGGCTATAATCAATCTGAAGGAATTGATTATGATGAAACCTTCGCACCAGTGGCCAGATTAGAAGCCATCAGAATCTTCCTAGCCTTTGCAGCTTATATGGGTTTCATGGTTTATCAGATGGATGTGAAGAGTGCCTTTCTTAACGGGAAACTTGCAGAGGAAGTATATGTCAGTCAACCCCCTGGGTTTGAAAACAGTGACTACCCCAATCATGTCTGCAGACTTCACAAAGCACTCTATGGGCTAAAACAAGCGCCCAGAGCCTGGTATGAAACTCTCTCAAAATTCCTTCTTGAAAATAAATTTGTCAGAGGTACCATTGACCAAACCTTGTTCACCTATAGGTCCAAGGGTGACGTCATTTTAGTACAGATTTATGTGGATGACATAATTTTTGGTTCAACTAATGTTATCTTGAGCAAACAATTTGCCAAACTAATGACCAAAAAGTATGAAATGAGCATGATGGGGGAACTAACCTTTTTATTGGGTTTTCAAATCAAACAAAATTCTAAAGGAATTTCTATTTGTCAAGAAAAATATGTTAGAGATTTGCTCAAGAAGTATGATCTGTCTGATTGTGTATCAGTGAAATGCCCCATGCTTCCTCCCAACAACTTGGGAGCTGATGACTCAGGGGTCTCTGTTAATGAGACCTTATATAGAGGCATTATTAGGTCACTGATGTACCTCACAGCAAGCAGACCAGACATACAATTCTCCACTTGTCTCTGTGCTAGGTACCAAGCTAACCCCAAGGAACCCCACCTTGTAGCTGTCAAAAGAATTTTCAGGTACTTAAAAGGATCTCCCTCATTGGGTCTCTGGTACCCAAATGGTTCAGGCTTCGACCTTAAAGCCTACTCTGACTCAGATTACGCAGGGTGCTACCTTGACAGAAAGAGCACCTCTGGTAGCTGTCAAATCCTTGGAGGAAAGTTGGTATGCTGGAGTGCTAAGAAGCAAAACTCTGTGGCCATGTCATCAGCTGAGGCTGAATATGTTGCGGCCGCTGGTTGCTGTGCACAAGTTCTCTGGATGAAAAGTCAGCTGGCTGACTATGGAATTAACTATGAGCAGGTTCCCATATTCTGTGACAACACCAGTGCCATAGCCATCTCCAATAATCCGATACTTCATTCCAGAACCAAGCATATTGACATCAGGTATCACTTTATCAGAGACCATATTCTAAAAGGTGATATTGAGCTACATTTCATACCCACTGAGTACCAGCTCGCTGACATTTTCACCAAGCCGCTGGCTGAGCCAAGTTTTACTAGGCTGGTCGCTGAGCTGGGAATGCTCAATATTGGCAAATAAATCTGATGATGACCACTGTCTCTGGGCATTTAAGGGAATTGAATGTAACGAGGTAGTTACATTTCAATGGGAATGTGTATATTCTGATATTAAATTCAAATGATTGTCTCTTAATGCTACCAACTTTCCCGCTTTCCAAGGGGACAAGTATCCCATGAAAGGTCAAGGGGACCCACGTTTTTCTGAAAAGCTTAACTTTTGCATTTAATGCTCAAATTGGGAAAACGGCTCAACCTTTCAAAACCCTTGACCCAAAATCTTTTTGTCATTTTAAAAATTCTTAACACACACATTCCCTTTCATCTTCTTCAATCCTCTCACCACCTTCAATCTCTCAACAATGGCGTCTACTTCACCAAACCAAACCTTCATTGTACAAGCCACCACAAACGTTGATTTCGAGGTCTCTGATGGAAAGATTGCACTAAATAACTGTGTAGCCCTTCTTGAACACAACAATCCCCTATACCATCCACTTTTCAACTTCCTCAAGAACTCCACCATCAACGAAGCTATCACCAAGGAACCCTCCACCTGCTACTACCAATACCTTCGCGAGTTCTGGTACAGTGCTGAAGTTGACCCAACCTCTTCACACATCACCTTCAACCTATCCACTCATCCTCAACCTCTCACCTTTGATTTCACAACCTTTGCTAAAGCCATTGGACTCCCTTACAACAGTAACATGTCAGCTTTGCCCACCAGTGCCACTGTGAGAAAAGCTCTGGCCACCCTTCAACCTCATGATGATCATGAACAACCTTTCACCGTTGCAGGATTCCAAAGCAAATCCCTCATTAAGGTGAATTACTTCTCTCCCACTTGGAGAACGCTGATGCTGTACATTGTAAAATGTCTGGGAGGGAATACTGGATCTCATGACCAACTAAATGGCTCCCAACTGGCCATTGCATACAGCTTAATCTGGGGTTTGGATATAGGGATCGCTCACATTCTTTACACCGATCTCATTGCTAAGTTGGAAAACAAAGGAAAGAAAAACCGTGGTGCCACCATCTGCTACACCAGATATCTCTCTCTTGTCTTAGAAGATATTCTTGGTGAATCCTACACTGATGATACTCTACACTCCTTTCCCTCTCATCACATCACTGCTGCATCTCTGAAAGCTCTATTAGAAGATGAAGTGCCTCTAACCAGGCATATGATGAGATTCACTGGGTTACTTGCTGAGGATGATGAGCCCTTGATCCTCAACTTGAGGTGAATGCTGAAAGTACGGTTGATAAGTCTCTGTCCAAGACCTCTGTGCAATCTACTTCTCAGCCCAAAGTGCTTAAGGAAAAGAAGAAGAAGAGGAAAGACATCCCCCTTTCCTCTGAAACCCCTTCTGTTAATCCTTCAAAGAAGATAAGGACAAAGAAGAACCCATCCCCTTCTCTGGTGGATGTGGTAGAAGAGCCCATTGCTGACAAACAACCAGTGTCTAGTGTCTCCAAGTCAGCGAAGACGACTAAGAACCCTCTCCACGCTGATATCACTCAGGTATTAGTCTGTCCTTTATTTTTCCTTCTCAGAGGTCCACATACATTCACTCTCATTGTCTTTAGGAGAGAGTGATGTAATTTAGAGTTTGCCTCAACTCTTAGCGTGTCTGTGTCAGCACCTAGATCTTTTAGGACTCCATGTACACTCTGTCTTCACTAAGAAATGATTCACTTGTTCTCTTAACGCACCCCGATGATCCTTCACCCTCTGGACTGTGCTCTTGGCAAACAAAAACCTGAGCACATATAAGTCCCGACCCAGAGTCTCTACACTTCTCACTAACTCTGGGTCCCCTCATTATTAAAAGAGTCCCAAAGAATTTATTCTTTTGGGAAGACTGAATCATCACCCTCAGTCTTCCTAGGGGCAGCGATAAAAGGCGACCATCACCCTCATATTAATTCACAATCAAAAGAGTCCTAGGGAGTAATCCCTCAGGGGGAGTTGGATAATCACACCCAGCTATCCCAGGGGCAGAGAAAGGCGACCATTCCCATATCATGTTTCACAATAAAAGAGTCCCAAGGAGAAATCCTTCAGGGGGAGCTGGATAATCACACCCAACTATCCTAGGGGCAGCGAATGGCGACCATTCACCTCATAACTTTCACATATAAAAAGAGTCCCAAGGAGTAATCCTTACGGGGGAGCTGGATAATCACACCCAGCTATCCTAGGGGCAGCGAATGGCGATCCTTCAACATATCTATTTCACATTAAAAGAGTCCCAAGGAGTAATCCTTAAGGGGGGGCTGGATAATCACACCCAGTTTTCCTAGGGGCAGCGAATGGCGATCCTTCAAACATATCTATTTCACATTAAAAGAGTCCCAAGGAGAAATCCTTAAGGGGGGGCTGGATAATCACACCCAGCTTTCCTAGGGGCAGCGACTGGCGATCTATAACTGCATTATTATTTCACAACTGGTCAACTAATAACTCTTATCACAGGCTCACAATCTTCATCAGGAACAACTTAACAATGATGATTACTCGATTGCTGATGAAAAACCTGTTGAAGTTGCCACAATTGATCTTGATGCCCTCTCAGACATTGAATCATTTCCTGATGATGAAGTTTTTGTTGTAGAGGAAGGCACCTTCACCTCTGACTTTGAGGAGATGAGCACTGATGATTACAATCTGTCTTCCATTGAGCTAAAGACTGCCTCTGTCCCATCACTTCTAAATGTTCAGGAATTGGCTGCCAGAAGGCTATGGGAACAGCGACCTTGCTCCCCTGCACCTGTTCCATTCCCCACCCTGCCAAGTGTTATGGAACTAGGGGCTAAGCAACACTTTGAGTACTTACTATCCCGCAAGTCAGCACAAGTTCCCAGAATGAAAAATGTACAGGAATTGGCTGCTGAGGCTTTATGGCAAAAGAGAGGGGATATCAGCACCACAAAGCCCAAAGTCACAAATGATGATCTCCTCTCTGAAATTAAAACCCTCACTCATGCTGCTGAGGAACTCACCACCAATCTAGAAACTTCACTAACTTCATCAGTGGAATCTTCTATGACAGCTCTGCTTCCGCAACTACTGAACAATGCTCTGAAGGCACAACTACCTACTCTACTCAACCACAGTCTTCAGCAGTATATACCCTCTGTTCTCACCTCAGCGGTGAAGGCAAATGTTGCAGCTATAGCTCAGGCTGCTGAACCCTCAAGACTTCTTCTTCAGGAACTTCTCCAAGGTGAACTTAAAGAAATTTGCATATTTGTTCACGACGAGTTCCTTCGATTCAATAAGGCAGGTTCAGGCACAGCACCTGCTGGGGCTATGCCTGAGGGGGAGAATTCTGCCTCCTCCTCTGAAGAAGAGGCTGATGCTGCACCTAAGGGGGAGCAGCACAAAAAACAGCCCACACCTGAAATTCCAACACCCATTCCACTGAGATCTTTCAAGTCCGCTGCTAAATCTGCGAAAGATAAGGGAAACGGAATTGCTGTTGAGCAACCTGAGATAACCTTACACTCCTTTCAAACTGAAGGTGGATCCACAACTAAACCCTCCAAAAACTCTAAACTCAAAAAATTCAAGAGCGCTGATGAACCACCACTCACCCCAGAGCAAGCAAAAGCCCAAATCATTGAACATCAAAGATTGGCAAACATCAGGGCTGTTGAACTGAGAAGCAAAGAAGATCTGGACAAGCTCTCTCCCACTGCTAAGAAAGCTCAGCTTGTCAAGCTCAAGGAACTGGAGGACAAGAGGAACAACCTCTTAAAGGAATATCAAAGACTTGTCAACCAGAGAGCTGAACCCGGTCGTATCACCAAGTATACATGTTTCACTGACAAAGATAAAAGGGTGGTAATGACTATTTATAGGGAAAATGATATACAGAACTACAAAGTCTCCAGTGACTTTAAACTCAGAGATCTGAGCCTCTCTGGGTGGTTGGAAATGCTGGCTCTTGCCCAAAAGAAGACTGGGCCTGGTGCTGCCCAAATGATGAAAAACATTCAAGCAAAACTTAATTGGGTAAGAGACACAGCAAAGAAGCTGAAGGTACCCCTGCCTCCACAACTTTCTTTTCAACCACCTCCTCAGGTGCAAAGGAAAAGGAAAACCCCAATGGGGCCTCTGATAGTAAGGCTGGTCACTGAAGACGTAGTGGTCGATGGGATGCAAAGGAACTTGGTCCTTCCCAAAGAAATCACCAAACCCATAGAAGGCCAAGTATACACAGAACCAGAGGTAGGTATGGTCTTTATGAATGGCAACTGTGATTATGCTTTTCAGCGGTTGAATGAGCTACCTCTGGCATCAACCATTCAGCTAATCAGACTCAAGCAGGGCATCCTAAGGAATTGCAAAGAAGCTGATGAGTTCGATTTTGAAATTAAACTTGTCATCAACTCTAGGAGTGACAAAGTCGAAGCCCAGAGATTCTGTGATCAAGGCCTCGATCGCTGAAGAACCTATTTACTTTTGTTTATGTTTACACCCCAGGGTGTTCTTGTAATAGACTAGGTTCATTCTGTTTAATAAAACTTTGAGGTATGTTTGTTAAATTATGTGTAAGAAGAAGCTGTGTACTCACTTACAATAATTTTAGACTTAGTATAATTTATAAACAAATAGGGGGAGATTGTTGGGCCAATGAAAGTTTTAACTATGGCCCTGTCTAGATTTGTTTAAATTAGACTAAGTGTTTAAAGGTCGCTGAGAAGACCAGCGACAGAGACTAGACCAGTGGAAGGCAAAGCCTCAGCTGGCACACCGGGATCATTCAAGTCAAAGACAACGTCAGAGAAGTCGAAGACAATCTGAAGTCAGACTCACCAGCGATTATGGATAGCTGGGATGTCAAAGGAATGCACTGGTGTTCAGGGATCTCTGAGTTGACAACACTCAGAGATCACTTAAGAACCCTAGAGACTTGGATTAAGCAAAGCTTATCCAAACCTTTATAGTTTAGGCGGGAGAATCTTGCAAGTGTTTTGAGCGGGACAAAACAAGAGATTCAAGTCAATGCCTAGTACGACCTAGTGGGACAAAGGTGAACAGTTGGCAGAACTGTTCACCTAAAGTAGTTAAAGGCATGTCTCGATTTGGACATGCATTTAATACGTTGTACTCTTCCACTCAGAAGATGACACGTATCAACTACTCCCACTAAGGATACAACCTCGTACCAATATAAATAGGGATGAGAAAGAAGTTAAGATTCAACCCTTGTGCTTGGAATCTTAATCTAAGTTCTTTCTCCCACTAGAACCACTGAGCCCTCAGCTGTCCATCAGCGACTCATTGGTTCTCTTGTAAACTTGAGTCTCAAATCAAGTTTACTTGTTCTAGGGTTCATTTCTTGTTGTTATTCAACAGGTGTATTCATAACACTTTGTAATACTTTGTTGATAATAGTTAATAAAGCATTACTCGTTTGAAAAGTATTTCTATTGTGTGTTTTTATTTTTCGTGACTTAGTTTCAACAATAGTTGTAATTTGGGACTTTCACATATACCCTTAGCTAATATAGCTAGGGTTTCCTCACTTTGTTATGATTGCAGCTGTGTGTTTATCTTTTCACATAGTTACTCTCTCTCTCTCTCTCTCTCTCTCTCTTTCTAGTTCTTGATCTCAGAAACTTGTAGTTCTTTTCATTTTTGATGCTTTGATTGTAAAATTATTATCATATAGATAATACAGCTACACGTGAGTAGCACTGGTAGCTTATTTAGTTGTTTTTCATTCTGTTTTTCTTCAAACTTGTTTAATAAAAGTAGAAAGTGTTTTGAGGTCATTTGATACATGTTTTTCTACAATATGAATTGCCTTTTAATACATGTTAGGGTCAAATCTTTCTTAGCTAAAAAGGTATTTATACTAATGCATACAACTCTTTCGTTAACTATTATATCCATACCCCTTAATTTATCTAAGTAATATTTATTTGTACACCCAAGAGGCGCTTACATGAAATCACTAATTGAGAATCATTTGACCTCGGTGGCGCGGTCGTGCTTCTTGATCGACGTTTTATTGTTTTTTGAACAATTGTCAGAAAAACTCAACATATGAGGATTAATTTCATACATTTCTGTATTAAAGGATTAAACTTATATTCAGATTTAAGTAGACATAAGTTAATACTATTAGTGCATGAATTGGTGCTTTTGTAAATAACAATCATTTTTTTAGGAAAAGTCACTTATCGTATAATTTGCATTTACTATTTTAGAAGAATGGAAAAGCTTTATGTAACGACATAGCATGTTAGGTAATTTTATGCTTGCTACTCTGACCATGCAATTATTTTTTCGATTTTAGCTGCAAACATTGTATCGCCAAATAGTTTTCTTCCTAGAGTTTGTGTCAGGACCCGGATCCTTAAGAACCAATCTCCGTCAACCAAGAAACTATCTTATAAAGTGTATAGGATTATATGGGGAGCAAAAAATAATTGATTGTATTTGTGTTTGTATATGCAGTATCAATACTTTATGGTATCATGTGCGAAACTCATACTGATACTTCCATAAATACTGTAAAACCCGTATTTAATTATTAAAATAATAAATACGCAGTTTAATTTTTAAAAACTACGAAAGAACGCGAAACTAAAATTAATACGAAAGAACGCGAAGATTACGATTACGTTTTAAAAAAAAATATGTAGACTATATGAATATCACAATTGGTCCGGTTTTAGAAACAAAAAAAAAAAATAAAAAAAAATAAAAATAAAAAAGTATATGGGCTTTAAGCCCATTTTGCTAGTATAACAAAAACGGGGGGTTGCCCACTACTCTACACACAACAGTAAAGAAAAAAAACGAGGGTAGGGTTTGGAGTGGCTGCCGACACAAAAGACAGAAAGAATGATGTCGTCTGATTTGTGTCCCATTCCTTTCACGCAAACCAAGGTAAACCCAAATCGTATATTTCTTTTCCTTCTTTCTGTTTGTTTATTCACGAATCCAAACAGGGGTGTCGGGTTTGTGTTGGTTTCAGGAAAGCCGTGAGTCAGGGACTCTCGGTGGTGGCTTTTGATGTTAGACGCAAACCAGAAAATACAAGGGGGTGTTGGATTTTGGATGAAATCAGGGAAAAACCGAGACCAACAGGTCTCGATGTGGGTTCTCTTGGCCAGCCGTGACCACCAACTGAGGTGCGGGTTGGTTCGGTGTTCATTTTCTATGACCAGCCGTTAGGCTGTGGGTTTGGGGTGGAAATCAGTGAAACAAAGAAGTTACCAGGGGTGTTTGTGTTGTGACCAGCCCGAACCAAAAAGAAAACAGGGGGCGTTTGGGTTTAGATTTGACAGTAGGGGTGTTTGGGATTGTCAGGGTGCGTTTGGCTATAATAAACAGTGGGAACTTAATGAAATCAGTGGGAACAATAGGATTCATCAGTGGGAAGATTTGGACATAAATATAGTGGCATTTTAAAAGGGAATTAGCGACAGTTTTGCGATAGTTTTTCTGTCACAGAATTGTTATATGTGCAGTTTTTTTTAAAACTCAGCTTTTAGTGACAGTTTTTAGCGATAGTTTTTCTGTTGTAAATTTCATATAGATAGATTTAATATAGTTTGTGAAATTGTTTAGTGCGACCGAGATGGGGTATCTCGGTAGGCTCGGGATATAGTTTTATACATATAAAACGAAGATTTTTATATTATACCTTTTTATTAATTGTTTTATAAATGATCTAATTGTACTGTTTTAAATAAATTAAATTATAATAGATTTGTAATATTTTTAAAAGGGTATAATTTTATTATACAAATTAAATTGTTTTAGAAACTTGCTAACTAGAAACCTTACATTTTAACAAGTTACTTATTATAGTATTTTAATTAACGTCAGAATACGTTTATATCGTAACAATAGTAGGACGTTAATATATTAGAGTGAATTATAATTAAAGAGAATATTTGTCAGTAAAATACGTGCAAAACGTCAGAAATAAAATAAGCAAATGAGAAAAAAAAAGAACAGTAAATTAAATAATAATCAGGTAACTTATTCACGTCTATTATTATTGTAGCTTCCGTGAAAGCCCGAGTAATATTCGTTCAGTCTTCCATTCAGTCAGTTACTGGACTAGAGGTACGGATTTCCGTCCTTTCAGTAAGGACTTCCTTTCTATGCATGATTAGGATTCCCCGTTTTCAGCCAAATGTTTTCCCCAGTATATGTTTAAGTTTATCAGTAATCACGTTAACAACTAAATAAATTGCCTGAGCATTATATACAAGCACGACCAGTTTATGTACTAGTTACGGAGGTACCGTAACCACGGCACTAGAGGCACCGGTGTCGTGACTCACATGCAGGAGAGTGATATCCTGCATCGTCCCACTCAGCTCAGCTTGGCCATTTTATCAGTATTATTAGTGGGGCGTACGGATGCATCCTAGGCTTATATGTGTTACAAGTTATCAGGGTGAATGTGGTGTGTGCTCTACATCCTTCACATTGGAGCTGATCCCTCCACCCAGCACAGTTATTTAGAGGTCACCCCTCTATAGCATGACGAGGTCACCCCTCCAGTTATTCATGCACGGTTGTTACAGCACGTGACCTATATAAGCTCTGGCAAATTAAAATACAGTAAATGCATGTTTTCAGAATTAATAGTTATATTTCAGTATCAGTGTATATGAACCAGGTTTCTCAGATTTTATGCAGAGTTCTACCACATGTTACATATCAGTATTACAGCTTCAGTATTCTATCGCCTGTTTCATTCAATATATTCTTATCATACTTGATATCCGTTCACTGAGCGTTATGCTCAGCCGTAGTTCCTTTCATGTTCTAACGGCAGGTACACCAGGACTCTCATAGGATTCTGGGAGCATGTGCATTTGAATTGTAAAACCCAGTATGGTCATATATTTAATTCGGGGACGAATTATTCTTTTTAGAGGGGAAGAATTGTAAAACCCGTATTTAATTATTAAAATAATAAATACGCAGTTTAATTTTTAAAAACTACGAAAGAACCCGAAACTAAAATTAATACGAAAGAACGCGAAGATTACGATTACGTTTTAAAAAAAATATGTAGACTATATGAATATCACAATTGGTCCGGTTTTAGAAACAAAAAAAAAAAAAAAAAAAAAAAAAAAAAAAAAAAGTATATGGGCTTTAAGCCCATTTTGCTAGTATAACAAAAATGGGGGGTTGCCCACTACTCTACACACAACAGTAAAGAAAAAAAAACGAGGGTAGGGTTTGGAGTGGCTGCCGACACAAAAGACAGAAAGAATGATGTCGTCTGATTTGTGTCCCATTCCTTTCACGCAAACCAAGGTAAACCCAAATCGTATATTTCTTTTCCTTCTTTCTGTTTGTTTATTCACGAATCCAAACAGGGGTGTCGGGTTTGTGTTGGTTTCAGGAAAGCCGAGAGTCAGGGACTCTCGGTGGTGGCTTTTGATGTTAGACGCAAACCAGAAAATACAAGGGGGTGTTGGATTTTGGATGAAATCAGGGAAAAACCGAGACCAACAGGTCTCGGTGTGGGTTCTCTTGGCCTGCCGTGACCACCAACTGAGGTGCGGGTTGGTTCGGTGTTCATTTTCTATGACCAGCCGTTAGGCTGTGGGTTTGGGGTGGAAATCAGTGAAACAAAGAAGTTACCAGGGGTGTTTGTGTTGTGACCAGCCCGAACCAAAAAGAAAACAGGGGGTGTTTGGGTTTAGATTTGACAGTAGGGGTGTTTGGGATTGTCAGGGTGCGTTTGGCTATAATAAACAGTGGGAACTTAATGAAATCAGTGGGAACAATAGGATTCATCAGTGGGAAGATTTGGACATAAATATAGTGGCATTTTAAAAGGGAATTAGCGACAGTTTTGCGATAGTTTTTCTGTCACAGAATTGTTATATGTGCATTTTTTTTAAAACTTAGATTTTAGTGACAGTTTTTAGCGATAGTTTTTCTGTTGTAAATTTCATATAGATAGATTTAATATAGTTTGTGAAATTGTTTAGTGCGACCGAGATGGGGTATCTCGGTAGGCTCGGGATATAGTTTTATACATATAAAACGAAGATTTTTATATTATACCTTTTTATTAATTGTTTTATAAATGATCTAATTGTACTGTTTTAAATAAATTAAATTATAATAGATTTGTAATATTTTTAAAAGGGTATAATTTTATTATACAAATTAAATTGTTTTAGAAACTTGCTAACTAGAAACCTTACATTTTAACAAGTTACTTATTATAGTATTTTAATTAACGTCAGAATACGTTTATATCGTAACAATAGTAGGACGTTAATATATTAGAGTGAATTATAATTAAAGAGAATATTTGTCAGTAAAATACGTGCAAAACGTCAGAAATAAAATAAGCAAATGAGAAAAAAAAGAATAGTAAATTAAATAATAATCAGGTAACTTATTCACGTCTATTATTATTGTAGCTTCCGTGAAAGCCCGAGTAATATTCGTTCAGTCTTCCATTCAGTCAGTTACTGGACTAGAGGTACGGATTTCCGTCCTTTCAGTAAGGACTTCCTTTCTATGCATGATTAGGATTCCCCGTTTTCAGCCAAATGTTTTCCCCAGTATATGTTTAAGTTTATCAGTAATCACGTTAACAACTAAATAAATTGCCTGAGCATTATATACAAGCACGACCAGTTTATGTACTAGTTACGGAGGTACCGTAACCACGGCACTAGAGGCACCGGTGTCGTGACTCACATGCAGGAGAGTGATATCCTGCATCGTCCCACTCAGCTCAGCTTGACCATTTTATCAGTATTATTAGTGGGGCGTATGGATGCATCCTAGGCTTATATGTGTTACAAGTTATCAGGGTGAATGTGGTGTGTGCTCTACATCCTTCACATTGGAGCTGATCCCTCCACCCAGCACAGTTATTTAGAGGTCACCCCTCTATAGCATGACGAGGTCACCCCTCCAGTTATTCATGCACGGTTGTTACAGCACGTGACCTATATAAGCTCTGGCAAATTAAAATACAGTAAATGCATGTTTTCAGAATTAATAGTTATATTTCAGTATCAGTGTATATGAACCAGGTTTCTCAGATTTTATGCAGAGTTCTACCACATGTTACATATCAGTATTACAGCTTCAGTATTCTATCGCCTGTTTCATTCAATATATTCTTATCATGCTTGATATCCGTTCACTGAGCGTTATTCTCAGCCGTAGTTCCTTTCATGTTCTAACGGCAGGTACACCAGGACTCTCATAGGATTCTGGGAGCATGTGCATTTGGATGGAAGCTATCCAGACTTCTTACTTTATGCACTTCCTACATTATTGTGCTTATTTGGACATTGTTTAGTCCTTTCATTCAGTATTTTATTTTTCATGTTTTGGGCTTATGTTTGGATTGCCGATGTTGATTCCGGTATTTCCTTTATGGTCAGTTAATGTCTTAGGACATTTACCTTATGCTTTGATGACACGCCATAAATACACGTAACGGTCCACTTATCCAAGTGGGGTGTTACAAATACTAACACGAAGCGCGTGTTTTAAACCTTATTAATAATATATGTAATATTTTCAACACAACGCTTTTGAGACAAACACATGGGTAAACAACGTTAGCAGTCCGAGTTATTGAGCGAGTTAGCAGTACGAGTTATTGAGCGAATGTGTAGATGAAAATTCACTACTTGATGATTTGAATTTGTTTGATGGAAAGTTTTTATTGGGTTCACGCCCATAGTAACCCACTAACGGCCCTCGAAACTTGCATAACCATATAGTTGCTCTTCCATATAAAAATTACATTTACATAAAAGTACTTGCTCAATGTTAGCGTACGTGAATAATCTTATGGATATTTTTAACAATATATATCAAATATCGTTAATTATCTGCCGCTAAGAGTTCTGCCGACAAGATATGGATGAAGAAAAACTACAACGTTCTGAAAAAGATACTCATGGTTAAAGATGACAGTCAATTGTAAGCCATTGTTTTTTTTTGGGTAAAGGGGACTCACCTCGGTAAAATTTGTAAGCCATTGTTACAGACATGTAATGATCAACTTTAGGTATTGGTAGCTTGGGCGCTCGATGGTTGTACAAGATGAAGATATGCTCGCTTGACGGGTTTACCAAGAAATTTTACGCTATTTTATCTCATAATGGGTGTAATGTTTCAATTTAAGTTTCACTAAACGTGTTTATATGTTGTTTGATGCATGTTAAGGATTTATCGCATGTTACGAGCGTTTGCTGTTTCATTTTATCTTCTCACGTTATATTTTGAACGTTACACGGAACACTTACCATTGTATCGTATATCGTTAACTATTTGCCGTTAGGCAATTTCCGTACCTATGCGCGAATAGACGTCTAATATTCTATAAATGCCTAATAAATAAACTTGATATCTCATGAGGTTTTTATAGTCTAAGAGGGTGTTTGTTTTAGCTTATGTAATGGGCTTATATAAGCCATTTATGTCTTATATAAGCCTATGTTTAATAAGCTTATAAGCCCATGTCTTATATACGCTTAAGTTAACATGAGGGTAAAATGGTAAATATGTTATATAAGCCCAAACATTCCTAAAAAAATCACATTTTTGTAGCTTATCAAAACACCCATATATAAGCTTATAAGCCTACTTATATAAGCTTAACCAAACAATAGCTTATAAGCTTATATAAGCTAATAAGATTATAAGCCCATTATATAAGCTAAAACAAACACCCTTAACAAAATATAACTTTAATCATGGCAATATAACTTTAGTCATATACTCATATCATAAAGAGGCATATAATTGAAGGGAGCCAAGATGTAAGCAACTTGACATCTTCCTTTTGGCTGTACTTGAAAACATTCAATCATGTAGTTTGGTAGAAAAAACAATAGTCCGCCAATAAGGACCCAAAGCTGTTTTGTTTTTTGACCAAGACATTTCATTCAGAATAGCAAGACAAAATTCTGTATAATCACTAAAGCTTTTAAGAAGACTTGGGACAAGTAATTAGCGAGTATCATACGTAGCCGCACTTCATCGCGTATTTCTAATATTCGTTTCCATGATTGTAAGTAGGGGTGTCGAAAAAGTTGACCCGACCCGAACCCGACCTGAACCCGAACCTGAATAATCATATTCGGGTCGGGTCACTCGGGTCCAAAAGTGTATTCGGGTTAATTCGGGTTGACCCGAATTGACCCGAGTTCTAATTGGCTCGGGTTCGGGTTATATATTTTTTACCCTTGACCCGAATTGACCCGACCCGACTTGACCCGACTAAAATTACATTTTTTACATTGTATTATTACTTAATTTAGCCACTTTTTACACATTTTCCTTAAACTCGGGATGACCCGAACCCGAGTTGACCCGACCCAAATTGACCCGAACCCGAATGACCCGAGTTCTAACTAGGCTCAGGTTCGGGTTATATATTTTTTACCCTTGACCCGACTTGACCCGACCCGAGTTGACCCAAACCCGACCGGGTCAACACGAATCACACCCCTAATTGTTAGTGAAAGATCCTAAAACATTAACAACTAATTAAGGCTCAAAACTTTAAACATTTTAAGAAACGAATATTCATTAGATAAAAGTTAGTGTGTATTAAATGAACATAAAATTTTCAGATAACATTAAAATATATTAAATACATATTAAATAAATTTATAAATTATTATTATTTGAACATAATTTTTAATGAAATTAATGTGTATTTAATACATTTTGTATGTTAATTTGGAAAGTTAGTATGAGAAAGTTTGTGTTTATTTAATGCACACTAACTTTTGTCCAGTGAATATTGGTTAGCAAAACCCTTAATAAATTAAGATGCAGTGTTATATTTAGTTTTCGTATTAGAGTCTTATTGTTAAGTTAATAAGCCAAGTAGTAGAATAAGGAGTCGGTTGGTTATGCTTGTGTCCCAAGCGTAATCCGTGCTTGTACTTAGTCGGTTACCTTCTAGAATTTATTCTTTAAAAATATAACATATATCTTATATTAAAAAATCAACAAATCAAATAATTATAAATATTCAAATAAAAACACAAATTATTATGTATTTCTATTTTGACATTTAACAAAGTCAAACAATACAATTTACGTAAATTATTAAATTATTATACAACAAATCACCGTGTAAATTAATATAAACCCGCATCAATTTCAGTTAACCAAAGTCAAATCCTTTGTCCAACAATATTTATACAAAATATCAATTAATATTATCATATAATGAAAAATCATTTAAAACTCGTGGTTCCATGAGCATCGTAACTATTTAAGTATTAAAAATTTAATATTGTTTTATGGAATAATATTAAGCATTACAAAATCATAAATTTATAAATCATGTACGTGTAAGATTAATGTAAATGGTTTGTTGATTAATAATTAAGATAGAACTAATTAGAATAAAAATACCAAAAGTAAAAAAAAGTATAAATTTTGAAAAAGAAAATTGAGACAAGTCTATATTAATTTACACGGTGCAAAATAAAACAAAAACATAATCAAATATATAAACATTAGATGTTTGAATATATATATGATATACATAAATCGCAATAACAAAATTACTACTTAATTTATCATTTATTTTCAAGTCGCATCCATGCACGAAGATTAAAACTAGTTCTTAAAATACAAAGAGGAAAGATAAATGAACCAATTGTGTTTTTCAAATTTTACCCGGTCTGAAGACTAACATCCTTTTCATTTTCACTGAAATTTATTTGAACTAATTGCTTATTCAGTTTAGCATTTTACAAACAATTGCAAATTTTTTTCTTAACAAACTAACAATCGTACTTATTAGGTGAGGACTTCATCACAGAAATTAACGACCGTTGCAGAAAATGACGAATGTTGCAAGATTTTGTAACCAACAGGGACAGATCTGGCAAGAAGATTAACAAAACGGCGAAAGGCGCGATTATGTGTAAACAAAAAGGACTAAATATGTAGTTAACTCAGAATCCCTCATCAAATTAAAGACCGAACATGATCAAGTGACAGTGTTTCCTCAAACTCATCACATGATATGTTCATTAACTTTCGTTTAAGGTACGTATCAGTGACAACTATTTTCTTTACTTAGAAATATGTACTAATCATCACATGATATGTTCATTAAATTTGACCCATATACATGAATACTAAGTTACTAACCCGTGTACACCTTTAGCTACGTACTGTACTTGATTTTGTTTATGTTTTTCTGTAAATTGACACAAATATATTCATACTTAACCTTTTTCTATCAAGTCAAAGAAGTTATCTTTTTTTTTTAAGTATTTTACAGTTTTACGATAATATAAGTACAAAATGATCCGGATCTTATATAGAATCTTATATGATCTTGATGTTGACCATAAAATCTTAAGATTCCCAATCTGATATTATATTTCTAGGATCACAGATTAAAAACAACAAATTTATATGTTGTGTTTTGTAGAATTAAGAAAAAACATGTTAATCTCATCATAATTTTGTACTTTATGAAATATTTATATAATTTTTATGTTTATGATATATAATTATTTGTAAATTTGTATAATAGTACAAAAACTATTAAGAGATGATATTATAATAGGATCTTAACATTCAGTTCCGATTTTCCGATCTCGATCTTGACGAAGATGATCTTGAGTAGAATTCTGACCTTCAAAACCTTTATTTTTATGACAAATAGATTGTAAGTAAGGTGTTTTAACATATTTTTTTTTGCTTAAATAGGGACATTTAACATCTCTTGAGTTGTGCACTAGAATTAATGGATTCCTTAATGAAGAAGTTTGAACATCTGGAAATCGATCTGGAAGAGATCAAATCAGCCACTGACAACTTTAATGAGAATAAGGTTATCGGAGTTGGTGGTTTTGGGAAAGTTTATAAAGGAGTTCTATCTCACTGTGAGGGTCAAAATAGCATGGTTGCTTTCAAACGTCTTGATGGTAAATTTGGGCAAGGTGGCCCCGAGTTCTTCAAAGAAATCAGAACACTCTCGTGTTACAGCCATGAAAATCTCGTCTCCCTGCTTGGATTTTGCAACGAAGGGGGTGAGATGATCCTCGTGTATGAACACGCGCCTGGTGGAAGTCTTGACTGTTTGTTAAGTTCTGCTGCTCTCACTTGGACAGAGCGTCTGAGAATATGCCTTGACGCTGCCAAGGGACTAAGCTACCTTCATGATCCAAACGGGACTCAGCAAAGAGTACTGCACCGTGACATAAAAAGTTCCAACATTTTACTCGATAAGAACATGAATGCTAAGATATCCGACTTTGGGCTTTCTAAGATTGGTCCTGCTAATCAAGAGTATTCACTTATTATAACCGATGCCATAGGAACCCCTGGGTACTGTGATCCATTCTATATGGAAACGTACTCCCTAACGAAAGAGTCGGATGTGTACTCTTTTGGGGTAGTGCTCTTTGAAGTCTTATGTGGCAGATTATGCATTGAAAAAAGAAATGGTCAATTAAAGATTTATGTGCCTTTTTGGAAGGCACTCTACAAACAAAAGAAATTAGATGAGATTATCTTTGCCGATCTTATACCACAAATGGTCCTGGATTCTCTAGAGATATTTGCAGACGTTGCATTTCAGTGTTTACAGTACTCTCCTAAAGAAAGACCAGCCATGTCTCTTGTTGTGGAAAAACTTGAGAAAGCACTTGCAGTGCAGCACCTGCATGA
Organism: Glebionis coronaria; assembly: GCA_025667525.1. NCBI lineage: Eukaryota > Viridiplantae > Streptophyta > Magnoliopsida > Asterales > Asteraceae > Glebionis > Glebionis coronaria. Next base: position 41,911,213 of record CM046878.1, read on the forward strand.
TCTCAAGCTGCCAGAGGAATATGAAGAGATAGTTAAAGCTGCGGTGCCTCCTCTGAAATACAAATCGTTAAAGGAACTCAAGGTGCTTCTCTCCAAAGGGCTCCACGTTAATAATAGCAACACGGTAATTAACATTTCTTCTCTTTTTTTTTTGAAAGGAAAAATATTCTTAAAAAACATCTGCAAAGTTAATTTACATTTCTCAACAAAAAAATAATGTTGATTCCCTTAAGACCTAGTATTACAAATTTTCCAGAATTTCTTCACACACACATGACTGCTAAAAAAACATGTCATTTTATAGTTAAAAAAAACACACACAAGACATATATACTAGTATGTCCATGACCATGACCAACGATGTCTGTTTTGGGAGGAGCAAGCCTCGCCTCGCCTGAAAAGACCATTTATTCTTTACATGCTCTAAGGTCATCTCTACGCACCAATTTCTTATTAGAACTTATTGTACAGCTGTTTTGTATAAATGAAAAAGGAGAACATATCGAAAGGATATACATTCAAGCATGTTTGAACCCGAATGAAATTGAAGCTAGCAGTTTAATACATACGTCTGATGAGTATGTTAATTCAAGGTGACTACTAATTCAAACTTGTATATGTAAATCAGATATACATGCTTTTTTTCTTTCTAATTTGTCAATAAAAAATTGCTGCCTTCTTCATGCAGATTTCCAGGGGGACTGTGTTATACATTTAACTCTAGATTCAAAGCACGTGCGAGAGCTCAATTCTTGTCACCAAGTGTGTCATACACGGTGAACCTTTTCTTCCGATATAAATTTGAATCGGATGTCAGGAAAAAACTGATCCTGGAATACAAATTAGATGGGGGGGAAACCAAAATTATCATTGTTTACCCAACATATTTGAGAGAAGATGCATGGATCATTGCTGAATTACATCAGTTTACAAGCCAAAACAAAAGTGTACATCTTGAATTTATCTTTGAAAAATGTGATTTCCGCACATTACTAGTTGCAGGCATCGAGTTCCAACCCATTAAAGAAAAAGTAATTCCAACAGATACTGGTTTTTCATTTACTTATTTTCATTATTCCTAGAAATTAGATATCCCCAATGTATGGGCTCACTTGATTTGGGATCTTATGTGTTATATTTCATATTACATAGGTGGAAGTGCACGATCAAGAATACCAAGACATACTTAAGGCTACGTCACAGTATCTAGTTTACACATCCATTGAGGAACTAAAAGTGCTTCTATCTGTAGGAGTCTACCTTAACGGATGCAATAGGGTAAAAATTGGTTACTTCTATATATAAGTCCTGCTACTTGAGATCTTTATTTTCTAAGAAAAAAAGTGTGACCAGAACTAATTCCTGACATACTTAATCCACAGTGGTTTTGGTTGAATGAAAAAGGACAACACTGTGAACTGATATCCATGAAGGATTGTCTGATTCCATATGAAGATTCGACTTCTCAATATGAGCCTCATTGGATATCAAGGTGACTGGCTTGTTGTTCTCCTCCTCTACTCATCATTACTATTGTTTCATTGGATTATTTTTTCTTGTTTCTTCGTCATGCAGATTTCCTGCAGGCCTTTATCGACCAAACAATAAGGGGTTCAAAACACACGTGCAGACTCAATTTTTGTCCCCACGAATCATTTACACTGTGAGCCTTGTCTTTGACAGTTTCTCAAGAAGTAAACAAGCATATGTAGATCTAAAATACAGATTAAAAGGGGAGACAGTAGCTTCTACTGTGTACCTTGCAAAGAGGAGAGATGACGGGTTGTATATGGCTGAATTGTATCAATACACTAGCGATGGGAGAATTGTTGATCTTGAAATTGAATTTCATGACCATGGAACCAATTTAAGAGTAGAAGGCATCCTATTTCAGCCTCTGGAACATGTAAGCTGACATATACCGGTTATTTTATCTTGATGATTCTCTTATGACGGTTTTGATAACTAGAACATTCTTACAAAACGAGTCAACCACCAGAATACTTCTAATTAGAGGTGCCCAAAAAGGTCAGGTTGGGTCTGGTCATGTAATAAGTGGAAATTGGTTTGGGTCATAACAAGTCACTTTTTGCTTGGGTCAGATGGCTGGATTGATCAACTGCTAAACGCGTATGTAATTGAGAATGGGTTTTTTAGGAGACAAATAAGTATTGAAATTTTCTACAGTCATAACAAAAGTTAAATATCTTAAGCTAATTGCGGTTAATTTACAGGTTGAAGAAGCTTTGCCGAATGATTATAAGGAAATACTCAAATTGTCAAGAAATATCCTGCAGTGGACAACGAAGCAGGAACTATACCTAATTTTTTCTAAAGGTTTCCTGATCGATGATGGTCAACAGGTATATATATACAATATATATGAATGACTACACATCTATATCATTATTTTTCCAAGCATCTTCTAATCGCTATTTTTCCATACCTGCACACCAAAATCCCTGATAGTGGTTCAATCTTGATAAAAATGGGAAGAAATGCCTAATGCTATCATCAAGAGCAGTTTACGGGATAACCTACAACGACCAAACTTGGGAGTGTTCACACGAATCAAGGTTCTTTTAAAATGCTTTTGCACGGGTATCTTTACCAATTCTAGCATTTCTGTTTCATTCTACATAAGTTTCTATTAATTTGTTATTGCAGATTTGGAGAAGTCCTCGAAATAACTGGTGTGCACAAATTTGAAGTACGGATCAAAATCAAATCCCAATTAGTATCACCTGACACAACATATGCAACTTACCTTGTCTACAAATTACCACAAGACCAATCCGCATTTAAGGTTCCTCTGCAAGTGAAGCAAACAAGAGATTTTGATATGGATTGTTGGTTTATCTATTTAGTAAGCCCTCCTAATACACCGCTTATCAGACCAAAGTTTGATGAAAACACCCACAGCTCACTGAATAGACGCAAACTAAACGATGTTCCACAACTACGGAGTGATGGTTTGATGGAAGTAAAACTATGGCAGTTTCAAACCCCAAGTAGTACGGAAACGACTACGTCGTGTCTTGAGTTAAGGCATCCCGGTGAGGACAAGCTTTACGGGCTTACCATATACCACTTTGAGCTTAGACCCTTGTAGACGAAGGTATTATTTGTTACATTATTCAGCTTGGACCAAGCTTAGTGGTAAATCGTGTGTACAAGGTCCATTAGATTTAGAGTAATTTTTTGATCATGTAAATAGCTAAGTATGGAAAAAGTTCTACATAGACCATTTTTTTAGCATAGACCCAATCAACCAATCACAACCACCCATTTTTTTCATCTAACAACAAAAATATATTTTTTAAAAATTCAATATCTCACAAACCGTTAATCGTTACGCAAAACGAAACATACCATCGTGACGAGAATTAAATCCTCTTTCAAACGAGGGGCACATGTATATACTTTTGACAAACTTTTTTTTCGACTTTTTTTCTTAAGTCACGTCTGAGAGAATCATATATGATTCGTCACGAAACATATATGATTCGTCACGAAACATATATGTTTCTTCACGAAACATATATGTTTCGTGACGAATCATATATGTTTCGTGACGAATCATATATGATTCTCTCAGACGTGACTTAAGAAAAAAAATCGAAAAAAAAGTTCGTCGAAAGTATATACATGTGCCCCTCGATAGAAAGATGATTTAATTTTCGTTGTAATGGTGTATTTTTTGTCACTTAACGATTTACCGTTTGTGAATTATTTAATTTTTAAGAAAAAGGTGGAAAGTTAATTTGAATGAATGTGATTGGTTGACATGGTCTATGCTAAAAAGAAGGTATATGTTGATCTCAACTCAGCTAAGTATACGTGTTCAATAATATGACAAAATATATGTATAAGGCGTAAAAGTTCGATTGTGTTTAGAACAAATGTCAGGATATGAAGTTGTGTTAGGAGATAAGTATATCTTATTTGTGTTTGTGAGAATTATCTTATAATAGTCTATTCAAGGTTTTGTAATCTTTAATGAAATTAATCAATCATGTTAAACAATAAAATATTTCTAGTTCTTCTCTTTTAGTTTTTATAGAGCAACACACGCTTGAAGTGATGCTATCTATCCCGATACAACTTTAACCGAGTCGTATCAATTGGTGCTTTCATTGAGAGTCTCATTGAGGGCTTCCGATTTTAGGGTTCCAATAATTAAAAAAAACCGTTGTTCATCGCGCACAGTTCACTGGGTACTGTTCATCGGATACTGTCATCGAGTACTGTTCATCAACAAAAAAGAATTATTTTTTATATTTATTTTTTTCGGGTTATTGTTCATGGCATCGGGCATCGACGATCAGGATACGAAAGATGCATTATCTAAGTTCTTCCGGTCGAATATCAGAGTGAGTTCAGGATCTCATAACTCGAGTAGTGGGTATCTTTGAAAGTTTACGTGCCTCATTTTGTGTATCTAAACTGTGAAAACTAGACGAGGGTTGAATAGTTTACCGGTTACAATGACGTTTTCAAAATTAATTTACTTGTTAAAAGATTGGATTCAATATTATATTAGTTCCACTTGCAACCAATATAAACATGTAATAGTCTAAACTAACTAATAGATAAGTATGAAGTAAGTAATAAGATAAGGAAATAATACGTAAACCACAATACCAAGATTTATAGTGATTCGGCTACGAAGCTCCTCTTCACCCTACTCCACTCTCCGAGTACCGTACTCGATATTTCACTATATCAACAAGATCCTTTCAAGGCGGAGAAAATCATATACACGTCGCTTACGATATTTACCGACACAAATCTAATATCGAGTCCTAATCATAGCTAGAACCAATCTACACTCTAACTTCCTTTCCTATGAAGTATACTCACAATCACCCGATCTATCTACTACACACTTATACACACGATCACACCGGATCACAAGTATTTCCACACATTGGAAATACACTTAAAACCTTACAATTATCTACACTCGAATCTCTCACAAGATCATGCACACATATACAATATTTCAACAATATTCAAACAAGTATGAACACTAATCTACAGTACTTGATCTTTGAAGTGATTGCAGGTATTCTTCTCTTGAACAAAGTAATGGCATGAGACTGGATCACTTGTAGACAATTATATAAATTATATGATCTGTAGAAACTAGAAGGGGGGGGGGGGGGGTTGAATAGTTTCTCTTCGATTAGTCACCTAATTAAAATTACTTTCAATTAGGTTTGTATCAAAACTATCTTTCACTTAAAGCTAAGTTGCATAATGATTAGGTTCAATTCAAGCATTAGCAATGGTAATAGGTAAGTGTAATGATAATGAAATAAGTAAAGAGTAAGGAAAGAGACAACCTAATGAGAAGACACCAAGATTTATAGTGGTTCGACAACGAGGCTCTATCCTCGTTTATACTCCACTCCTCGAGTACACTTACTCGAGATTTCCACTATATCCACAAGCTCCCTTCTTGGCGGAAAAAAACCTTACATCGTTGCTTATATTATTTTCCGACACTAAGCTAAATGTCAATACCTAATCTTTAGCTAGGACCAATCTACACAACGTTGCCTACTTCACAATTTAACGACACAAGGCTAGATGTCGAGTTCTAATCTCAAGGTAGAACCAATCTTCACGACGTTGCCTACTTCACCATTTTACGACACAAGGCTAGATGTCGAGTTCTAATCCAAAGCTAGAACCAATCTTCTCGACTCTTCACTTTGAAGCTAAGTGAGAACTTCACACAACACAACTACTAATCACTTTCAAGTTTAGTGAGAACTCACAAGACACAACCACATCACTTTATAGTTTAGTGAGAACTACTACACAATCTATTACAACTCAACTAGACATATCCAAGTACACACATATGAAATGGATGTACACAACATAAATCCAAGCAAACACATATGAAATGGATGTACACAACAAATCCAAGTATTCACAAATAGCTTGGATAAACACAACTAGTCCAAGTATTCATAAATACAATGGATTAACATAAAACAAAAAGGCTAACATGATGAACATGACTAATTCATGGATTCATCTTTATCACAACACTAGTGAGTGAGTGATCTTCTCTTTGTGCAAGGTAAAGGAAGGGATCAAGAGGATAATCATATGTAAACATACTTAACACATAAAGTGATCATTTACTAATGATTATGCTATAGAAAAGAGAAAGGGGCTGAGAAAAACGTCCAAAAAGGGTTATTGGAAAATGATATTTGATCCACTATTTATAGGAGACAAAGTGCAACGGCTAGCTGGGCGCGGTTTCTTATCTAGCCCGGCGGTTCCTTATCGCTAGAGAACCGCCTAGCTATTTAAAGGACCGCCCAGTAGACTACGCTCCGATTTTATCTTTTAGTGGGGTAGGAATATCTGAGGTTTTTTAAACCTTCAAAGGATATTCTTATGGCATATGGAATATGTCATTTTCAAATTTACATTTTCCATTTTAATAAAACATTTTCTTAAAAAGAAAGTTTATTAAAAAATCTTTTGTCATATTAACAAAAGTGAGTTTTAAGGATAATCACTTTGATGATCACTAAGTATGATTAAGAAAAGTTAGTGATATGATTATTACCTTGATGATAGTGTTAGTTAAATAATTCGTTTTGTGTTTTACACTAAATGTGTTGTGTAGTTTGTTGTGATCAAAACTAAGAAAGATTAGTTAACACTAATAATGTTTTTAGGAATCACTTGCATTAACAATCTCCCCCTTTTTGATTACGACAAAATATAAACTCATTTACGTAGAAACACAAAATATCGAATTATTAACGAGTTTATCGCTATCATTTCTCCCCCTTTGTCGTAGCAAAAAGGTTAGCATAAGTCTTTGAAGAAAACCGGACTTTGCTAGTAGCTCCCCCTTGGTGGTTGCTCCCCCTTGCTTGGGGCACCAAGTGTATGAGCTAAGGTGACATGCTACACAAAGGTTAGTAGAAAGAAAAGAAACACCAATGTATATATGATCACTACCTACTAAGTAACTTGAGAGGGAGGAGAAGAAATCTCAAAATATAAGCAAGTATTGCTAAGTATGTCTAAAGAGGTAAATGACAAAATTAAAGTTCAATTGGTGGAATGAAGGTAGAAAAGAAACATTCAACCAATGAAGATGATAAATTTGTCAAGGGGTTAAAGTTTAGAATTGATGGAATCACCCATAATCAATTGTAAATATTAACCACGATCAACTCAGAAGAAAAAAAGAGAATGATCAAAGAAAGAAAACAAAAACAACACAAAGGTTTCATATTACAAAAATATGAAAGAAACAAACAAGGTAGATAGTCATACACACAATATGAGTATCTAAAGCAAAAAATATGGAAAATAAACCACAAAGCATAATCTATTCTAATAGTGATAATTTTCCAAGATTGCTTAAAATGTTATTGACTCTAAAACAACTAAAGTATTATTGACTCCAAGAGTGCTTAGTCCTTTAGTTGGAAAAATAAGACGACGAGGCATCATTCGAAGTTTTGTCCACAGGAACGAAAACTTTGAGAGGAGGTCGAGTGAGGAGGAATTCAAGAAAATTTAACTTCTCATACACATGAGCAAGTTCAATTTGTTGAAATCGACAACAAGCACACAAGGATCCATGATGCAAAACAAATTCGGTTGATGGGGGAAGGCCATCAAACCTAGGGTTTGGTGGTGGTGAGGAGAGTGGGTAGGAAATGTTTTCACAATGCCTTGTAAGGTGTGGGAAGGTTGAAAGGTCATTAAGTTGAGGGGTGTCGAAAGGTTTTGGTGGTGGGGGAACATTTTCCTTTTCTCCGGTGATGGGGTTAATGGAGTAGGTCTCATTCCAATACTTTATTAGAGAGAAGGTGGGGTTCTTGGGTGGTTTGGAAGAAGAGGGTTCATTTTTCTTGATCCAAATAGGTTGAACCGAGATCTTAGGTTTCTTGGAAAGCTTGGATGAGGAAGCTTTGGGTGAGGAGGTTTGTGACAATGAAATGTCAAGGTTATGAAAGGAGGAGTTAGGCATTGTTGAGGTGTGAGAATGAAATCTCAAGGTGGGGGTATAAGAAGAAAGTAGACAAGGCGAAGATTTGAAAATAAAATGTGAAGTGTCAAGGAATGTTTAGCCAAATTGAGTAAACATGGAATCTTGACAGGGGATAGGGTGATGAAGAAAGACCAAAAACGAGCCAAAAATTGGCTATCAGTCCGTGGTTCCTTATAGGGACCGGCGGTTCCTTAGCACTTAAGGGACCGCGCGACTTAATGAGCCGCGTACAGTGGACGTGAAACCATGATTTTCCAGGGTTTTTAGAAAAACTAAGACTTTTTCAAAAAAATTGCAAATCTTGGAATTTAACTCTATTAGCACTAAATTATGCTAGGGTTGCATAAAAGCAACACATTCACAAAGAATGTCTTGACAAAGGGTGAAAAAATACTTAGATAAAATTTTGAGCCAATTTTAGAGGTTGTGATAGATTTAGGTTCAATTTTAATTTAAAATTAAAGTTGATTAATGAGCACATAAAGACAGAAACACATAAAGCTAAATCCATAAATCATCCTCATGAAAAACTCATGGAGGGAAGAAAATACAATAAGGAAATGAAAACAACTAATAAAACAAAGTTAGCTTAAAACTAGTTCTTGATGAGTAGTCTTCTTTGGCTTGGTTTTTCTTGAAAAACACTTATTAAAGAAAATCATCATTTATCTCCTAGGAGGATGATTGGCAAAGAGATTCAACAAAAGGCTTTGCAACTTTATGTGAGCCCCAATCATCTCCAATCTAAGGATATCAATGAGATAGTAGTTGTTGAGGCAACAAGGGCAATTAGTGCCATTGTGCATGAAATACTCATAAAAGCGAGGATCACCCAAGTTTGGAGTGTTTGAGGGAGGTGGAGGTGGAGGAGGTATGTTCTCCAAGGGTGATGTGGGTGAGTGTGGAGGTATGTTCTCCAAGGGTGAAATGGGTGATGTGGGTGAGTTTGGAGGGGTAAAAGGTGAAGTCACCAAGGTATCAACAAAGTCATTCACAATGGGAATGCTTTGGATGGGTTGAGGTTGGGTAGTCACATCCAAGAGAGTACCTGGAGTGAAGGGTGAGGTTAGCTCATTCATTCTAGATTGGAATGAAGAGGAGGTAGAACCATGAGAATGGTTGGTACCATGGGTTGAGGTAGTCTTGCATGGAGCAAGAGGTGGTGAGGGTGATGAAGAGATGAGAATTGGAACAATCTCATTCTTGGGTGTGTGAAAGGGTGAAGAGTTAAGTTTGGGAAACTTAATCTTAATCTTAAGGTTTTTCTTTGAAGTGGAGGTTTTGGATGAGTTTGAGGTTCTTGTAGAAACCATGGTTTGTAATGAGTGGTTTAAGGGTTAAGGATGAATGGTTTGATGTGTGAAGAACATGGCTAACAAGGTGGGTTTAAAAGGGTAAGGGGATGATCCAAACTAGTAATGGGTTAAAAACATCTTATGTGAATAATGAATTTAGGTAACCTAGTTTAGGAAATGTACAGGTTTTTGCAAAGAATCAAGCCAAGTTTACATAGATTAAGGAAAATAGTGTAAAGCAAAGATTCTGTCGGATACAGTAGCCGGTGGTTCCCTATCTAGGATGGGCGGTTCCTTATCGATAAGGAACCGCTGGTCGATATGGAACCGCGACCAGAGGTGTTCAAAAATCGCACTTCCTCAAACTTTGGTTAGCCCAGATTTTTACCAAAGGATTAACAAGCCAAAGTTAACTACTGACCAGAATCTAGGAAGCTAACTAACACATAGGATGCACGAAGCTATGCAAATCATAAACACGATGGCATAGACAACATTAGGATTAAAATAATAAGTAATCCAAACAAGTAGTATTAGTTAATACACAACCAAAATAAAGTAAAAAGAAGCAGATGTTCAACATCACATTACATGTTTAGCAACATGTATACTTTGAAACAATTCAAAGTCTTCATCTTCTTTTCTTGCCCAATGCCTTGATCATGTTTTTCAAGTACTTGAATCCCTTCCTTGACTCAACCCTATGTTCATGTACACTAGTACAAAAATAGGTTTCGGTCACACAGATCGAAATTGGTGTAGTCACAAATTAATTTTTTGTGTGACTGAATTCGCCAGTCATAAATAAACAGTCACACTTTAAGTCAGTTTGTATGACCATTACGTATTTTGTTTGTCACGCATATGAATATTTACGTGAATAGGGCTAACAAATGCTTTTTGGATGAGTCGTTAGTCACTTAATAATTTTAGAGTTTACCGAATCATAGTCTTGTTCAAGTAGTAGTCACATTATACCTATACATGTGTGACAAATATTTGTCGTACACACATTGAATGTGACCAAAAATCATATATGGTCACATAGACTTATTTTACAAGTGACAAATTGATAAACAAGGTTGTCACACACATTATTTTAATGTGACTAGTATATTTTGTTAAATTTTAACCACACATGAGTTTTGTATGTGTTGCAAGTGGAAAGTAGGTATTGAAACATTTGCCACTATATTTATTTAAATGTGACAAATATTTTACAATTACTTGAAGACTATGATCAAATATAATACATGATCATACTCAATAACCAAACAATTATGTGACTATATGTTTTCCAATAGTCACAACATTTGAGAAATGTGAAACTAAATTATATTTATGGTCACATTATAATGGGATTATATGTGACCAACACATTGAAAAAGTCACACAGTAAAATATTCATGTGACAATGTTTAGAACCAAATGTAATCTCAATTTTCACTAATGTTGATATGAGTCACATTTTTTAGTGTTTGTATGACTAAAGTCACTACACCTAGTCACAACAAGTATTTTTCTATGTGACTAACTAAGCCCATAAAATAATAGTTTGTCTCAACAAGTATTTTTTTATGTGATAAACTAAGCCCATCAAAAAAAATTTGTCACATACATTTACAAGTGTGTGTCGAAGCTTCCTTGATACTATTCCCTGCATGCATTGAGTTCAGACTATTTGCTGCAACTCTTCGTTTGCCCCAATAAAAAACTGTGGTTGTTGGGTTGTATAAATACCCTGCCTATGGTTATATAATATATAACATCACCAACTAACAGATCATCTTCCCCAAATCAAAAACACATTTTTGCTTTCTATTAACAGATCAATCCATGGCAGATTCACAAGGAAGTACTTCTAATGCAAATGCCACCCCTGTGTTGGACGAGATTTTGCAACTCACTGGTGGTGCAAATATTTCGTATGCCACCAGGGTATACTTGAAGCAACTGATTATTGAAGAGAAGGCCTTTACTAATGATATCCGGGATTTGATTGAACCGGTTAAGGTAAGCCTAAAAAGAGTGCGTACTGCATTTTCTGAAATGAAGACCAAACATCCAGCTGCTGATTGGGAGGAGTCTATTAAAGCTTTTACTGATTTAAAGAAGAGGTTGGAGACGAAGCTTTACCATTTGAACATTATTGTTCAGGAACAAGTTGAAGGTGTGGATGAGTTGAAAGCTTGGTCCACTGAAATGGAAATGGTTCCACCAGCTGAAGAAAATGTTTGATGATTGCTGTGCATGGGCACATATATTTTTGTTGTTTTAGTCCATCAATATGCAGTTTGGGTATGTCGTGTCTAAACCAGCTCTTTTGTTTAAGTTAAAGTACTTTGTACCCATGTTTTGCTTAACTGCATATCTAATATGTATATAATGTCTAATGGTAATGGTATTGACATTTATGTTTAATTTGGTTTAATGTTTAATGTCTGCTATTGTGTTTATCTTAATTTTTTATTACATCTAATTAAATTGTTCTTTAACTTATACTTATGCTTAATATCTGATGACGTATAGTCCCCAGCCGGGTCATTAACCCGGCCCAAGGGTACTACCCGTATCCGGCCCATTACGTATGGGTAGGATAATGTCGGTCAGGTTTATGGGCCTGAGTAAACAGTAACCGCGCACACGTGTGCGGCCCACGGCCCGGTACGGCCGATACGGCCGACATAGGGTTAGACAGAATAATATCCTGTCTAGGGATATCTTTACCCCAATAAGGGAGGATATTCACTACCAGAATTAGAAGATTACAATCATTCTAATTCTGGTGTTTATCTTTTCCTTAGGGCCGAAGGATCAGTGAAAGCCCACTAGGGTTTCACTGCCTATAAAAGGAACCCCCAAGGGTTCCACAAAGGTATCACAATCCTCTCTAAACTCACACATAACTCTAAATCGATTACTTACTCTCACGCCGGAGTCTAATCGTGGGAAACCTTCCCACGGTAAGCCTAACGCGTGTTGTTTAGTGTGCAGGATCCCAACCAGAAGATTCACTTGGTGCAGGAACTGGTACCCAGCCAACCCGAATTAAGCCTAATTCGGGTCTAACAAGGATCAACCAACTTTTGCATCAACAAGTTGGCGCCATCCGTGGGACCTTAACACTAAGCTAGAACAAAACCTCATCTCGATTGTTTCAATGACGAAGGGGCATCCGCCAGTTAACCCCAGGAACGTGAATCCTGGGAATCGGAAGCCCTCAGGGGAAGGGATTCTTATTCCCAACCAATCACCTAGCCGCCTCGCAAGCGGTCCAGGTAACCGTAGCGGTCTTCAGTCCGCAGGGGTGACGAGCACGATCTCGGTGACACCCCCGCCCACTTCAACCCTGGACAACCCTGATCCGGGAAGTGCGCCAGCCCCTCCTAACAAGGAGCCACGTAGACCCTTAATGGAGGAAGAAGTGGAAGCTCAACCACTCAGCGAGGACGAGCTCACTCGAGTTCTTACTCAGAATTTTGAAAGGATCGTCCCAGGGATCGCATCAAGATTGAGCCTGGGGAGGAACCTCCAAGCCCGACTCAACTTTGGCGACAGTGGACCATCCACTCCTTCCCGAAATAAGAGAAAAAGGAGGACTCAGCCTCGGGAGCAGGGTTAAGATAGCAGAATGTGATGTGTGTATGAAACTAAAGAAGGTACATGAACTGATTTAAGTATAAATTTGAGCACAAACTTGACAAGTATGACAAAATTCTGTATTATAGATTATGCAAAATTCTTGCAGACACAAATTTATACTCATTATGTCAATAGCTAGTGCACTTCAGTAATGTGCAGATTTTTGCAATACATGCTAATCACAAAATTTGTGAATACAGACTGAAATAAAAACCAACTATAACCTATTGTAACTAAACACTAGGTGTGCAGGCAATAGGACGTTTAAATCATGTTGTCAATAAGCTTAAACATAAAGTCCCAAACACCCCTTATGTTGAGCAGTATATCAAAATTACAAAGGAATAATGAAATTTAAGCAAATTCAGGGCATGCAACCAATATGAAATATAAAGGTGAGCAACAAAAGACTTAAATAAGCTGGATAATCAATAAAATAAGCATTCACAAGCCAAACCACTAGTGGAGTTGAAACTGATACAAAGTGATGTAATAGCTATATTTACATTATGCAGTTCAGTAATTGCAACTCAAATCACCAAATTGAACACTATGTAGTATGTCACTAGCTATATAAACAGATATGCAACTCAACTCACCAATCTGAACATTCTTTTTGAACACAAAGTTTCACTAGTATGACAGAATTCAATATGCCAGATTATGAAAACTTACATGTAGTTAGCTATATCACCAGGACACAATTGAAATCTAACTTTCATAAAAACATAATTAAAAGAACCACTGAATGTTAAAGAAATTTTACATTCAACTAAAAGAGATTACAAGTGTTTTTGCAGAAAAAATGAAAGATTAAATGTGTGATATGCACACAAACATAAATCCTTAAACAAGTACTAGAACCTATCCTCTAAAAGAACAAGTTAAATACGATAAAAAGGCCGATTGTGCCAACTTGAGCATGACAGGCTTCACTTGGTTTTTCGTATGACAACTCCTTCACCGTCTGCTTGATAGTAGTCACTGTGTGAATCATCACCTACATATGCATCTGGCAAAGTGTTATCATTGTTCTGGTGAATAACTGTACTAAATTCCTCATCGACTTCGTCATATGTATCTTTGTAATTCTTGCTAGGGGTCCTGAAGATAATAGACATATTTTTGTGTACCCGGTCTTGGACATAAAACACTTGTCCTGCTTGTGAGCCACATATGAACGGATCATCCTTGTGGCCTAAGTTATTCAGGTCTACCAATGTATATCCAAGAAGCTTATCTTTTTTGACCGCATGTTTCTTGTGATTAACCCAACCCCACTTGAAAAGAGGTATTCTCCTGAAACGGTAATCTAGTACCCATATCTCTTGTAAAACCCCATAATAAAATAGTTTTTTTTGTTTCAACTTCTTTGGATATATGAGTATCTTCTACCTTAACACAAACCCCACTGTTCTGGTGAACTTTGCCATCATTTATTTTCGTACGAAATGTATACCCATTGATGTTATATGCATCGTATTTCACTACCGTGGCGCGTGGTCCAAATGATATCCACATAACAGTATCTGATACGCTATCTTTTGATATTGCTAACTCTCTCAAAACCTGAATTTCAACAGTTAAAGAATAGTGTTTCAGATAAAGAAATGGTGTGCTGGTGGACTTCTACCTAGCTAATGATGACGATTCTAATTGCTACTGAGAGTTGGAGATCGCCTTATTATGTTGTAAGTGCTTATTTATTATTCTCTACTACTAGCTTAGTATTGGTTTTTGAGATGTTAAGTTAACCAATATTTAGCAAAAAACAAACAATTATACACATCATACAAGTAATTACCTCATCATGTAACCACTTAGCAAAAGTTTTACAATGCTCAGCCTCCAGCAATGCTATTCGTTTACCCGGGTTATTTTTTTCAAAAAATTCTTGTGTCGCCTGAAACGAAACAATGTATTTGATTAATTTTTTTGTTTTTAGAATATTTATATCAATGAAATAGACATGTGTTAGTAATACTTACTCGATATAGGGGAAAAGTTCATTTGTATTTTGTAGTACATACAAATGAGCTTTTGCAAATAGTTCCCCATTCATTTCGAATGGTGTGCCGACCAACAATGTCATTCCGTCCTCATTTTCATTGGTTACATCTTTATTAGGTGGCAAACCAACATATTTCATTGTTTTATGATACTCGCTAAAAAACTCTATTGTTTCTTCCGCAATGGTCTCCTCAGCAATGCATCCCTCTGGTCTGTTTCTGTTTCTAACATGGTTTTTAATAACCTTCATACATCTTTCAAATGGGTACATCCACCGAAAGCATATGGTACCACACAATCTTACCTCTGTAGTTAGGTGCACAGTCAAGTGTATCATAATATCAAAAAATGACGGAGGAAAGAACTTCTCAAGTAGGCACAGTGTCACAACTAGTTCTTGTTGCATCGCATCTAGTTCTTCCAATTTGATTTCTTTTCTACATATAGATTTAAAGAAAAAGCAAAACCTAATAATAGCATATCGTGTGGGTGGATGCATGATTGAACGTATTGCAATTGGTAAAAACTCTTGCATCAGCATGTGATAGTCATGTGACTTAAGGCCAATGAGCTTCCTTTCCTTTACGTTGACCAAACTAGCAAAATTTGAACAATATCCCTGTAGTACTCTGAGGTTGGCTAACGTTTCACAAAATTTGTCTTTTTCAGAATTGGTTAACGTGTAGCCTGCTGGAGGTAGTGTTGTTTTGTCTTGTTCTAGCCTAGCAAAAAGCTCAGGTTTTATACCCAAAGCTGCCATATCTAATCGTGCCTTCAATCCATCTTTCGTCTTACCAGGAACATTTAGCAAAGTTCTAATAAAACTCTCCCCACAATTTTTTTCTACATGCATAAAGTCAATACAATGTGGAACAGGATTATGCCTCCAATACCTTAGCCTTCGATACCAAATGTTGAATTTCTTCCAATACGATTCAGTAGGTTGGCTTGAACTACCCTCGTCTTCCTCTGTTGCTTTTCTTTTGTTATTTGAATTTTCCCACCTCTGCCTCTTGTATCTTCCTGGTTTCTTGATGCGTTATTGTTAGTTGTCTACTTTTCCCCACTTATTTTGAATATGTCGAACTTCGTCGTATATTTCTTCCCCTGTCTTTGGTACTAGAGCAAGTGCAAGTTCTCGTTGTCCATTAAACGATTTCCTTTGCTTTCTTAATGGATGGGTGTATGGTAGATATCGTCTGTGACCAGCATAACTTTGCTTGGTTGAGGCCGAAAGTCTTACACAATGTGTATCTTTCCCACATACCACGCAACCATTGAATCCACTGTATGGGCAGCCGCATAATGTACCCAGTGCTGGGTAATCATTTATCGTCCATAACACAACGGAATGAAGCTTAAAGTTCTGTTTCGTTGACGCATCATATGTATCAACACCAAGTTCAAATAAGGTATACAGATCATTAACTAACGGTTCTAAGAAAACATCAATATCATTCCTCGGATATCCCGATATAAGGGTCAAAAGCATGATAAACTTTCGTTTCATACACAACCATGGAGGAAGGTTATATATAACACATAAAACTGGCCATACACTGTGATGCCTATTACCTGAGTTGACGTCAACCCCATCAGCCGATATTCCCATCCGTATATTTCTTGGATCTTCTGTAATTTTGGGGAATTTTTCATCTATGGTACGCCATGCCTGTGAATCTGCAGGGTGACGTAAAACACCATCTGTTATACTCCTTGTTGCGTGCCATCTCATGTTTTCTGCAATACTTGGTATCTTAAACAATCGTTTTAGTCTTGGTATAATTGGGAAGTACCACATCACTTTGGCTGGAATGTTTTCGTAAACTTTCTTTGTCTTATTGTCGACCTTCCATCTTGTTGTCCCACAAGTTGAGCAAGTAGTCAATTTTGAGTTAGTTTTCCAGTAAATCATGCAGTTGTTGATACATACATGTATCTTTTTGTATCCTGATCCCATCAGTCGCATCATTTTTTTGGCCTGATAAGTTCTCTCAACTAGTTCGTTACCAGCAGGTAGCATCTTTTTAATCAAACCAAGTAATTCAGTAAAGAACTTATCACAAGCTCCATACTTACCCTTCAAGTTGAGAAGTTGAACTATTGCAGACAACTTTGTGAAGTCGGGACATCCTTCATAAAGTGGCTTCTACGCGTCTATTACTAGTTGTTGAAACTTGGCAATGTCATCCTCATCAAAATCATCTTTTGTAGCGTTAACCATCTCTACTGTTGCTGGGCCATCTGTTGGAATTTTCGAACCAGCATCCGTGTCGACATCCGTGTTGTCAACATACTCTGTTGTATCATCAACTAATATTTGGGCATTTGATGATTGCTCGTCCTTTTCTCCATGTTTTATCCAATTTGTGTAATTTGTATTAAACCCATGTCTGAATAAATGGAATCCTACAGATTCTACTGTACCCTCTATGTGGTTTAAGCAGTTGTTACAGGGACATAGAATTGTAAGTGGTCCATTATGACTTTATGGGTGGCGGTTAATCTCCTCTTGCACTTTTTTTTGGCATATTCAATAAACGCTTCTACTCCGTCAAAATATTCTTTTTTAGTCCTATTACCTCGTATCCAAGACTTGTCCATCATAGTGTTGAGGATAAATCGTACCGTATATATCCTACAAATAAAAAAAAACAATATATCATATCCAAGATAAAACATTCTTGAAGGTTTAAGGCACATAGCATGAATCAATAACGCATAATATAAAACCCCAAAATCCAATCACGTATATACTAATTATCTAAACAAAATGCATACGAACACTACAGATTATAATCCTAATAAAAACATTACCTGATTTATAAAGTAATGAAATTAAAACTGGTGTAGATGGCCGGACAGAATAGTTGTTGATGGCTGGAGAATGAGGGATTGAAAAAAAATTATGTGATGAGTTTAAAATTTTTTGGAGTTATTTTCAATGTTCACTAAATGACATTTTGGAGGAAATTTTTCAATTTTCAACAAAATAAAATTTTGGAGGCATGATTTAAATTTCACTCAATAAAAGTTTGAAGATTCAACAAAATAAAAGGTTTTAAAGTTTGACCCGAAAATGTAGGTTATTTATTATCTGAAAATGTAGGTTATTTGACCCGAAAATTTGACCCGAAAATTTGACCCGAAAGTTTGACCCGAAAATTTGACCCGAAAATGAATATTCAACAAAATAAAAGGTTTTAAAAGTTTGAAGATTCAACAAAATAAAATCTGACCATCATAAGAATTTGTGTATTTATGACTTATACCCTTTTATAAATATGTTATTTATGATTTATTAAGCATAAGTCTAGATGGGCTTATGTGTCATAAGCTTACATTTTGTGGTTTATATCTATTAAAAAATTAATATAATGCATGAAATATATTTAAGGAATTATTATTTTAGACGGGCCAATGCGGTGGAGTCGTATTATCAAGTAACCATATAACATAAACAAATATTTTAAAAGTGATAGTATCAATATTAAGACAAAAAAAAGTCAACAAACGACAATTATTATGAAAGACGAAGTATATAAAACTTGATAAAAATTATATTAATGAAAATACATTAATTATGTTTTAAATAAGTAATATATAATATATGCAAACGTTTTATACCGCTTTTAAAAGGTCGGTGCTTAAAAGGTTTTATGACTTATTTCACCAAGACCACGTCTGAACGTAACATAAATGATGAGTAATTTGTTATCTTACTTAATTTAAAACCTAAACGTTAAACTGTGACAACCGGGAATTTTCTAGACTGTAAATAATAATAAATTATATTATTTATTAATCGAAATTCGTTTTCGAGAAATATCAAAGTTATTTGATTCGAAAACGGGAGTCTATTTTACATATTGTAAAAGACTATGTAAAAATTGAGAACTGACGCGATACAAATTAAATTTATATTTAATTATTCAGAAATATTAGTAAAAAGGTTTAATAAATTATCTGATACTTTAATTTTAGTTTTAATACCGTACGTTGAAAACGAGAGCATTCTAGTCGAATTTTATTTTTCCTTGAACGCCACTAATCGAGTTAACCAATAAATAGTAACTATTTTAAATAAATATGTATAGTTAACATTTCGAAAAATTTATCGAACGAATACTCTAAATTAATGGAAAAATCATTTTAAAATCAACGATGCGTAATTCGAAAACCAAATCACATTTTATCAAACTCAAACGAGTCACGAACCATTTATTTACAAACGTTATAAGAAAATTTACATTTCAGTCCCCATAATATTGAAAACCTTTCACTTTATTTTTCACAAAAATTAACTAGCACATATAAAAGCCTAACATTAGGATTTTCTAACTCATTATACCCAAACCCTAACCCTAGATAAAAACACACACTTTATAATTTCGGCCGTCACTTTTCCGGCCTTGATTCCGGCGACCGGAATCTTGCACAACCACCATTTTACCACTCGATCTATACTGTGAATCACCAAACTACATCACCATTCTATCACCTTCACTACCACCATACGAATCCACCACTGACCCGCCACTCTGCCACCACTATATACCATCAAAAACCACCATGTTCATCATCATCATTTGGCCATCACCAACTCCAGCCGCTGCCTCCACTAATAGATCTATTCGACCTATTATCATCCACTCCATCACAACTTGGACAATAGTGGTGTTTACCACCTGTTCGCAGCACCCTCGCCATCAAATATCACGAGCACCCATCAACCCCACCATTTATATAGTTGTGGTCTCATCCACGAACCACCATAAAACCACCACAACCGTCATCTTTATCCTTGTAAACCACCAGGCCTGTACACCCGATCATAAAACCCACCAGTAGCCACTGGTAAGCCGACGACCACCACCAGCAGTCACTACTGGCGGGTGCGTTGTTCCGGTTTTATAACAGCCATCGAGAGGAGGGGATTGTTGCGGTTCATCAGCACAAAAGGGGTGTTTATTTTGGTTTATATCGAGCACCACCATACCATACCAAATCTAGCCATGGTTCATGTTTGGTTCGATTATACACCACCTATAGGTGTGTCGGGTTTGAGTTAGAAACGACCAGCGAAGGGTGCATTTGTCCGACTGAGTATAGCAGCCTTAGGGGCGTTTGGTTTGCTGATTTACAAACAACACGCCACAAGGGTGTTTGTTGCTGATTAGCAGCCACATAAGGGTGTGTATGGATCTGCTGTATGGGAGCAGCAGGAAGGGAGTTTGGATCTGCAGACAGCGTATAAGGGGCGTTCGGGACTGCAAACAACGTATAAGGGGCGTTTGGGACTGTAGACAGTAAACAGTTAGGGTGCGGTCGGGTTTATCAGCCCACCGATAAGGGTGTGTTTGGGTTATGTGGACGCGGGACTTCAAGGGATTAGAGTACCAGGCGCGATTACAAATTCGTGGTTTGTTGTGGTTTAGAAATCGGCAAATAGCGTATATAACATTAATATTTAATTAAAACGAATTAAACAGTGGTATACATATATAAGTATACATTATTAATGGTTAACTAAATATGCCGAACACGAGCATTATTGCGAGAATTATAAACAATTATATGTTTAATTATGTGTTTAAAGAGCTCAAATCGGGCGTTTGGCTTTTAAATTATAACACATAGGTTGTGTTTGGTTTATCTAATTATAGTGATTAAATAGCCTAATTGGATATATGTTAAAACATGATTTGTGTAACATAGATTGTTTGGAAAATGGAGAATATTGAGAATTAATTGAATATGGAAAATATTGTACAAACGAATAGGCCATGTCAAAATTTTTATAAAATCCTATACTTCATATTTTATATGGTACAAACTACTATTATATTTGTAAACGATAAATAAATAAATATTATTATATTTGTAAACCGGTAAAATAAATAAATTCGATTGTATTGATAAACCAATAAAAGTTATATATTTTTTTTACTTAAAAGTGACAATTAACTTAAGTGGTGATTTTCTTAAAATGTGTCGAACTATGTTGTCTAATTATTTTTATCACGATCGTTATACTGTAAATACAAAATAAATATATACTTTGATTTATTTTGTAAGATGGTTGTCTCTATTATATAATTCAACGTAAGAATTATATCATCGTCTGGTTATACGTAATGTGTACGGAATACATTACATATTTTGTGTGTGCTTAATTTATTAATTTTATTTAACCAACCACCGAACTATTATAATTTAGAACTTAACTATTTTATCAACGGGTCACGTTGATGTACATATGTATCGAGAACTCAAATATACATTTTCTTAAGTTATTGGTTTAGCCGATTAGTTAAACCACAACACCATGACCGAGCCGTATCGATTTCCGTTTCTACTGAGCGTATTGTTAGCATCACTATTATTCGCGCTACTTCTTCGAGGTGAGTTCATACCCCACCTTTTCTTGCTTTGAATTGAGTTATAAATGTTTTATAATTGCTCTTTGGGGGAGGTACATGCTTGGTCATAAACTACTTATAAACTTGCTTGGTTGTCAGAAACTGACATTAAACTTGTTTGGTTGTCTATAACTGTTTATAAATTACTTGATTGTCATAAGCTAATGTTAAGCTTACTTGGTTGGTCATAAACTACTTATAAACTTGCTTGGTTGTCAGAAATTGACATTAAACTTGTTTGGTTGTCTATAACTGTTTATAAATTACTTGATTGTCATAAGCTAATGTTAAGCTTACTTGGTTGGTCATAAACTATCTTTAAACTGGTTTAATTGTTACGTGCTGAGTGGTCAACTCATCTAATTGTTATACATATGAATGCTGATACTAAAATTTCTATTATGATTTTCATAGCCCAAAACTTTAACTGCTTTTTACTGGTTCTCGGGTAGAGACAATGGTTGCAAGAATGAACACAAGTGCATATCTCTTTTATGTATTGGTCTAAGTCCCACTTTAACCCAATTACCTTGGCCCATTATCATGAACCGTTAATTTCAGACCGGATGACCGGTCGCAAGCGCGAATGTTATAGATAGATCTATCGGGGTTGACGCCCCTGTCCGGCTTGGTCCAACAGAGGACAAGCGGGCACAGTTTCATTTGAGTCTATG
Organism: Glebionis coronaria; assembly: GCA_025667525.1. Lineage (NCBI taxonomy): Eukaryota > Viridiplantae > Streptophyta > Magnoliopsida > Asterales > Asteraceae > Glebionis > Glebionis coronaria. The sequence continues at coordinate 41,933,300 of CM046878.1, forward strand.
GACGGATGTCGTGGGTTAGGCATTTGTAGGGGCTGCATTATGTGATTATACTACCGGTGTTGTTAACGCTTCGGTGTCATGAGCGTAGACAATAATAAATGCCTTATTTTATTTAGTGACTTTGTATTTGTTATATTGTCGCTAAGTGGTTGGAAAATCTTGTGGTTCATTAAACAATTCTATTCTATTGGAAAACTTTATTATTTATCAGTGAGCTTTGTTTTTATCAGAAAACGCTAACTATTATCTATGAACTCTGTTTTATCAGAAAACTCTATTTATTTCTAGAAAACTCTGTTATTACCAGTAAGCTATATTTACTATCAGTAAACTCTGCTTTTATCAGTAAACTCTATTTTTATTAGCAAACTTTGTTTTTATCAATAAACTCTGTTTTTATCAATAAACTTTGTTTTTACTAGTAAACTTTGAAATTATCAAAGAAAGTCTATTAAACAGAAACTGTGATTTTTAACTCTTATATTTTACTACAAGGTGCAGTGGTCGGTAAAACTCTATTTTTTTATAAACGTTTTAAAACAAAACTTATGAACTCACCAACTTTATGTTGACATTTTTAAGCATGTATTTCAGGTACTTGACTATGTGGATTATTTGGAGTCTACTTTATGGTTTTTGGCATGTAGAGGTCGTTCTCGGATCAAGCTCTCGAATACTCATGAAGTCACAAGTCCCCAAAGCAAGTCTTCCGCTGCAGTAAATTTGGGGGTGTGACAGATTGGTATCAGAGCCTTGGTTATAGAGAACTAGGTTGCATTAGTAACTCTAGACTATAACCGGCTCTTAGTTTTATTTAGTAGTAACACTCATCACATCATACTTATTCTGCTGCTATATAAATACTTGAAATACATGTTTGCTATTGCTTGGTTGTCCGCCATGTGATTACTTGTTTAAATGAGTTTGATTGCTTGATAAGTGCGCTCACACGTATATTACTGTCTTCATGTATGAACACTAGAACATTCGTTGGACATCGTGAGTTACACGATGGTCTCGTAGATATTTTATAACTCCACCTAGAAACATTTTGTGAGTTTTAGTTAATAATTAGTCATGAGAAATCCCCAGGTTCGAGCTAATTCATCAAGAGGGTTGAGATGTGTAATAATACTTAATTGGTTCTCAGTGGACCTCATATTTGATTGAGTGCGAGATGGAAATAAGTATCGGGAGTTACACAACCTATGATTTTTGATGGATTACCTCGAGGGTGGGTAAGACTCGTAGTCTTACGTAATAATATGGAATGTGTTGTATGCTCAGAGTCGAGCTGAGTCATCGAAAGGTTGAGATGTGTAATAATTCATAACAAAACCCGGGGCCATTCTTTGTGAGTGAGTTTCGAGGTTGGGTTATGATAAGTTATTACTCAGCTTAGTATTTGATGAGTCTTCCTCGAGGATGAGAAAGAATTGTGTGATTGGACAATTGCTTATTTAGAACCGACTACTATATACTTATCCTACTTATAACCGTGAGTTTCTTTACTTGATATACATCTACGACTGCTTTATCGCCTATCGACACTTATGTTCTTCGATCCGGTACGTTCGAAACGTCTACTTATGGAAGACGGCTTATTTTCAACTCATACTCTTTGCTTTTTGTAATTTTGGATAATATCGTTGGGAGATTCTAACGATTTTGAATTGGGTATTTTGCCGGTGATACTTAAGTAGGATGATTTATGAAGTCTTTATTCAAATGGATTGGGGCGCCTTTGCATTTGAATTAAGAAACCATAAATCACCGAATCATAAGTTTATAATGACATATTTGCATAGATTAGGACGCTTTTGTATGCAAATATGTGATTATAAATGAGTGGGCTTAAGGATATCCGACGTGACCCTTTATATTTATAGTATTGATTTATATTCCAGTGTGGGGTGTATTTCTTTTGACTCAAGATCCGTCCATACAAATTTATCGTATTTCGTCTTGTTATCGTATCATTACGACGTTTTGACGAGTGATTCTTTAAGCTTCGCCTGATTCGCGAATTGTTACGAGAATCTTTTATGAATATATACTGATCGACGTGAACGTAATGTGATGGTGGTGGTGAACCCTTAGAGACTTTTAAGAACTAATGATTTTTTTTCTAAACTCTTCGTTTCGAACTTTATCGTTCTATGAACGACGACCGATTTGTCAGATTGACATGTAGAACCGCGTAGGTTAATCCACTTATACCTATTGCTTATCTAAGTAACTATTGGTGGGCAGCACGATTTTAAAAGATCGGATAGAATTATCTGTGAGCAGATCTAAGTATATTTGATATAACACTACGGTAGAACCTAAAATCTCTTTCTCTACACTTTTAACTGGGTGACAATGATTGAGTTCGAGGACGAACTCCTAATAACACGGATGTACTGTGACAACCGGTAATTTTCTAGACTGTAAATAATAATAAATTATATTATTTATTAATCGAAATTCGTTTTCGAGAAATATCAAAGTTATTTGATTCGAAAACGGGAGTCTATTTTACATATTGTAAAAGACTATGTAAAAATTGAGAACTGACGCGATACAAATTAAATTTATATTTAATTATTCAGAAATATTAGTAAAAAGGTTTAATAAATTATCTGATACTTTAATTTTAGTTTTAATACCGTACGTTGAAAACGAGAGCATTCTAGTCG